>JACTOM010000022.1:531112-628490 GCA_015832385.1 Elymnias hypermnestra | reverse complement strand
ACATCGGACTATGAGAGTGAAGGAATAGAGAGTGCACTTGTGTACTATACCTGCCAATCCGCAGTGGAGCAGCGTGGTGGGTCTACGCTCTGAAAACCCTCGCTCCTCGGAGTGAGGAGGCCTGTGCCCAGCAGTGGGACGTTAAAGGGCTGCTACTTACTTACTTAATATAGGAAAACCGTGGCCTATTGATGAGACGTAAGTATCCATCGTTTAGAAAAGACACTGAGCTGAGACACCACTAAGTTTCTGTTTACAAAAAGTATCATGAGAAAACCGGAGGAGGAGGATATCGGGTCTAATTTTCTGGTATGTGTAGCCTGCCAATGCGCAGTGCCAATGGAGCAGTGTGATGGGTTTATGCCCAAAAACCCTCTTTCCTGTGAGTAAAGAGACCTGTGCCCAGCAGTGCGACTTTAGCTCTACTACTTATATAAGAAAACTACCAGAAACCAAACGAAAGAAACTATTTCCTTGCAGTTTTAATTAGAATTAAGAAACGCTGTTGGGCAAATTTACTTCAATCACGTATAGATTTATTTTACAATAACATTTTATATATATGTCAGAGTGCAAGAATCTGTGGATCGCTGGTCCATGTGTAATAGTCTGTGGAACGCTGGCGCCATCTATGTGTCGGCGTGGGGGCAGAGTCAATAAGTGGCAGTTCGGCCCGTCTCTCGGCAATTCTCGAGTGGCGGTCGGCCGGAGTGGTCGACTATTGAAACTGTCGCGTTCCTAGCTATTGTTGTTAATGAGTTTGTAAAAATTGATATTGGGAACATTAAGTGATTGAACATTATAATACGAGTTAATTAACAACGTGTTTGATTGCATCAACATTACCCACGAACGCCCACAGAATAAGAAATTAAATAATGAATCCCATTAATGACGATGTCGGCGGAGAACCCTTCGCCCCTGTGCTTTATGCTGCTATAGCTATAAAAATAACGATATTTATATCCTTAACAACCCTTTTTCGCATTAAAAAGTATCTTATGTCTTTTCTATGGCTCTACACTATCGGTGTACCAAATTTAATTTAAATCGGTTCTGTAGTTTTGATGTGAAAGCGCAACAGACAGATACATTTACTTTCGCATTTATAATATTAGTAATGATTAGGATACAGGCAAATACAATATGAAAAGATAGTTTTAGTGAGTCGATATATTCTTTAGGAAACATTATCACGCTTAGGAATAAAAAAATTCTTACCTTCTTTATGTGTTTGATAAGAATATATTCTCTATCAGTAAAAATAGCTATTATGACTCGGAAAAAGTTTCTTTTGGTGTATAAGATGATATCTCCCTTGTTTATAGTGTCTATTGTAAATATCTTTGTAAGTTCATTAAATATAATAGAATTAAGTTGTATATGTTTTGTAAAAAGTGTTCATCTTGTGTTTTATTGTGTTGTTTCTAATCCTTATTTTTTATGTTTTAGTATATTATCAAAAATTTGGTTTGCCATTACAAAAACTATACAATCTCCTACATGCTTTCTCCAATTAACGTGATACTGGCGAAATGATGTGTGCCTTGTCACACCTGAAAGCCATTTACTTAAAGAAGATATCAAAGCGAAAATAGACCTGATTCACTAAAAAAACATACGTAATACAATCGATTACTAAATAAAATAATAAAAAAGCACATGACAATGTCATAATAAAATATCTTCATATTACTAAGTCCCGTATAACATGCAAAGTCTAAAATATTGCGTAGTAACCTTATGGTATTCAGAGCGTTCTGTTAAAACTACAAAGGACAGCAATATAAAAGTGCGAAACACAATACAGGGTTTGTAAATAACGAAAATAGCTCTTACCACGTTAGTGTTAAAGTATAAAATTACTTGTCAATACAATTGTATAGTGTAAGCTTATAGCAAGTTCGTTTGCGCGATCGATATGCGCAACGCTTTTAAGCTTTATAGTTTGCGTTAACCGACACAATACTTTTTGGCTATTATTATGTTTATATTTAAACAAATATAAAACTTTAGATTTCCGAGACTTAGAGGGAGTGAAAAAGGAAGATATATTAGGAATTTAATTGTCATTAAAAGTGTCAAAATTAATGCAAATAATATATTGAATAATCTAAATAAATCTCAAGTGACGAATTGTAAATAAAAATGCCACCTGTTCTTTAAATGACTAATGGCAAATTAAAATACCACGTGCTATTTGTAAATATTAAAACTACCTTCAAACGAATAAAAAACGCTGCACATCATCGTAACGCGTTTCATCTGTAAAAACTTTACTCTCATGCGCTTAATGAAGTTTCATTTCAATAGTAAAGTATCTCCAGTACAGTTTCTAGACTAGACTTTGGCTTTTTTTAAGCTGAGTCGCTTTTCCTGTAATAAGTAAACGATAGGTCGTTATAGACGGTATGTTTATTTATTACTTTATATAGAGACTATAGTTATAATTAATGTACAATGATTTTGTATAGATTTTAATTGAGGCTAAGTATTTTTACTATTTAACAAAATTCACGAGGAATTTAAATTTGATATTTTTCATTTGAGATCAGCGTTCGACTGTGATCTCACCTGATGGTAAGTGATGATACAGTCTAAGAAGAAAGCGCGCTAATCTGGTAAGAGGCGATATACCTGTTATGGTTTCTACACAGTATCGTACAGGAACATAAATATTTTTGTTTGGCGGTACGTCTTTGCTGGTAGGGTGGGAGCTCTGCCAAAGCCTCCCACCAGACCAGACTCAGACATATGATAAACTACAATGTTCTAAATTCGTCCTACCGGGACTTCTGCTAGCAAAGCGAATACTCGTACCACTGCGCCAGCGAGACCGTCAAAAGAAGTGTTTAAAATATAAAATAAACGTATTTTAATAAAAAAAATTTAAATCATTCCAACCATCTAAGTCAGAAATCTAAAGTTTCAGATTTGGATAAATATAAACAAGACTTAAAAATAACTTTGCCAAAAGAAGTTTCACTTCTGACATATGTACGCACGCACTCTTAATTTTCATTATAAACTTTTTCATCATAACTGTATCGAAAATTCGTACTTTCGGGCGTATTGAGTGACGAAAGAGACACATTGACTTCCATTTAAATAAATACGAAAGTTAGTGAGCCTGTTTTTAAATTTTCGACGCTTGCGTCCTTCACTTATATGTCAAAATATTTGGCAATCGCGTTCAAAAGCATAACCTCTACTACAAAGATACATATGACTATTGATCCTTAATATACCATCGTATAGTTCAGTGTCGTTATAACCGGTATCGACTGTACATAAAATTATCAACTTTCCTTTATGTTTTACAGACTTAAGCATCGATTCAGACCAATTTTAAAGTTCCGTGCAACAAACAAATTATCCTAACTACAGTTAGAGGGAGTAGGACTTTTTATTATGAAGCTTTATGCAGTTGAAATGGTAATTGCATATCATTAAGATCTATTCAGGCGAATCTATTATACGGCGACTTTGAATTAATACTCTTTTTAAAGGAACTGAAAACGGCTACAAATAATAAGGCACGATAATAACTGCATATCCAATTTAGCAAATTATTCTTTAGTTGAAAACAAAACTTATTCCAGCCTTTTTTACCAGCGACTTATAAGCTTAAGTTTCTAGACTAGACTTTGGCTTTTTTAAACTGAGTCGCTTTACCTGTAACAAGTAAACGATTGGTCGTAATAGACGGTATCTTTATTTATTACTTGATACAGAGATTTTATAGTAATAATGAATTTAAAATGATTTAAATTGAGGTTAAGTATTTTTACTATTTAAAAAAATTCGCGAGGTATTTCGATTTGATATTCATCATTTGAGATTATATTACATCATATTTTTTTATTGGTGCAACATTAGCGCTTGACTGTGATCTCACCTGATGGTAAGTGATGATATAGTCTAAGATGGAAGAGCGTTAATCTGGGTAAGAGGCGATATACCCCTTACGGTTTCTACACAGCATCGTACCGGAACACAAATCTCTTTGTTTTGGCGGTACGTCTTTGCTGGTAGGGTGGTAACTAGCCACGGCCGAAGCCTCCCACCAGACCAGACTTAGACAAATTAGAAAATACAATTTACTATGTTCGATCGAACCCGGGACCATAAAGTTACATCGAATATATATCTAACTAATACATTTTTAAATTCGTAACATTATTTACGTAGAATGACCGACATTAGTCAATTTAAAAATACTCGAACGAACGAACGAAGTTATTGAACGAATTTTTTAAATCGCTCTAGAAATTTTTAGCTTGCTTATTATAAATTGTTAATAATTAAAACAAAAATTTGAAATGCAGAACTTTCATCTATAATATTAAAGAAGAGATTTATATGTAATACTTTATTATATCAGAACTTCATTAAACACGACATTTGACACACGGGATACATTATTCTCTTTAGATTGAGATTTTTTAATTCGTTATATATTTTCAATGGAATGTCCGATTTTAATCATTTAAAAAGTATTTTACAGGTCTTAACACGGTCTTTAATAAAATATTATAATCATTAATTTAATAGGATAAGGATTTATACAGAGGTGTGAAAAATGTGGTTTGATTATTTTCGGAACTTTTATAATCTATAAAAGTAGTTACTGTAACATAACAACGTTAGTTGGATATATAGTGTCACAGACTTTTTTGTAGATATTAATACGTTGTATAATATTGTAGAACATTTTTTTGTTTTATCATCTATAGTTTTCGCAGCGCATTTGAGGTCAGGTGTGACCAATTTTTTCGTACCTCGGGTTACATTAAAGCATTTTTATTAGGGATCCCTATTTTATTTGAGAAAGTAATATATCTTATGTTGCTCATTGAAAATTCAGCTTTCTAATAATGAAAATATTTTTAAAATCGGTCCAGTAGTTTTTGTGTGAAAACCTTATACGAGGTGTGTTCAAAAAGTATCGCGAATTTTGAATTTTCGCGGGTTACGTATATTCGAATTTCGAATTTTTTGTGGCGTTATGTTGGTACTCATGTCTCTCACTTATGCCGACAAGCTCGGCCATTTTGAATGTTCATTTAATTGTTGACAGCTGCTTTGCTTGCACGTGTTTTGGATCGTCTTCGATTTTTACCTATTCAAAAAAATGGATCAAAGAACCTGTATCAAATTTTGTGTGAAAAACGAAATTAAGTGCGCGGATGCATTCCGAATGTTGACTGTGGCATACGGAGAAGCTACCTTGGACCGAAGCAACGTTTATCGGTGGTACAAAATGTTCTCAGAAGGCCGAGAAGATGTGAACGACGAAGAGCGTGCCGGACGCCCGAGCACTTCAACAACAGACGAAAAAATTAATGAAGTGGAGAAAATGGTATTGGCCAATCGTCGAATCACCGTTAGAGAAGTTGCTGAGGACCTAAACATATCGATTGGCTCGTGCCATTCGATTTTTATCAATGATTTGGGCATGAGACGGGTCGCCGCGAAATTCGTACCAAAATTGCTCAATTGTGACCAAAAACAGCATCGCATGAACATTGCTAATGAGATGTTAAACTCTGTCCGCGACGACCCAAATTTGCTCCAGAGGGTCATAACTGGTGACGAATCGTGGGTTTATGGTTATGACGTGGAAACCAAAGCTCAATCATCTCAATGGAAGCTGCCGCACGAACCAAGACCGAAAAAAGCGCGCCAAGTTCGATCGAATGTGAAAGTTTTGCTGACAGTTTTCTTTGATTGCAGGGGCGTGGTGCATCATGAGTTCTTGCCACAGGGAAGAACGGTCAATAAGGAATATTACCTGCAAGTTATGCGCAATTTGCGCGAAGCAATCCGCCAGAAACGCCCGGATTTGTGGAAGAACAAAAATTGGCTTTTGCACCACGATAACGCCCCTGCTCACACATCGTTGCTTGTGCGCGACTTTTTGGCCAAAAACAACACACTAATGATGCCGCAGCCACCGTATTCCCCAGATCTGGCCCCCTGTGACTTTTTCTTGTTCCCTAAACTGAAGAGGCCCATGAAAGGACGACGTTACTCTTCTCTTGACGAGATAAAGACGGCATCGAAGGAGGAGCTGAACAAGATAAAAAAAAATGATTTTTTGAAGTGCTTCGAAGATTGGAAAAACCGTTGGCACAAGTGTATAATATCTCATGGGGATTACTTTGAAGGGGACAAAATAGATATTCATGAATAAATAAATAATTTTTGAAAAAACACAAAATTCGCGATACTTTTTGAACACACCTCGTATACATACATACGTACAAAAACATAATTTCCTCTTTATAATATTAGATTAGTTTTATATCTTTTATGGAGCACAAACGAAGCTGCGTTGTCAGCTAGTTAAAATAAAATAAATTATTTGAACGAGAAATAAGTTTGCGAATGCAGAGTCATTCATCGCCTGCATCGCCTCGCCCCACTGCCTAATAGTGAGTCATCAAATTTTCACACCAAAATTATTTGCGCTCGCATTACTCGTATTATATTCTTGTATTCATAATTTTTCAACATCTGTGCGTTATTGGACTCTATTATTAAATAAATTTTATATTCCATTTCAATTTCCGTCAACATTATTGAAATTAACATTTGTTATTATAACTTTATTACCGCATATAGTGAACGCGTGGTAATTTAATAAAGATTTTAGGACGTGTACAGTATAACATTATACGATAAATGTGCATCATCTTAAAATAATTCGTTAGAGAGTCTTTGTACCATGGATCGTTGGTATCGGATATCAGAAGACACATTTCAATAGGTAAAGAAGCTATGGCCAAAATGACGAGAATCTGACAAAGTCGAAATCTCACCATAAAGAGACTTGTTATAGCTATAATCTCCCCCATCTTCGTTAATGGAGCAGGGGGATGGAGGACCTGGGTAACAGAGAGGAAAAAGGATACATGCATTCGGAAAGTGGTGCTGGAGAAGAATGTTGTGTATACCATGCTGCTACTTACATACTTATATATCCGTGATAAAATAAGTATGTAAGTAGCAGCCCATTCACGTCCCAGTGCTGGGAACAGGCCTCCTCACTCCGAGGAGCGAGGTATTTTAGAGCATAGACCCACCACGCTGCTCCACTGCGGATTGGCAGGCATAGTACACAAGTGCACTCTCTATTCCTTCACTCTCATAGTCCGATGTGACGGGAATCCGACACGACCGGAGAGAGATCAGGCGCAGGACCGACGGCTTAACGTGCTCTCCGAGGCACGGGGGTGGATCACACCGCCAACTTCCCAACTTCGGGCAAATATTGAGAAAATCTTAATAGAAAACTCAATATTGATTTTTGAATTGGCCCGACCCGGACTCGAACCTAGGCCCTCATGTTTGTAGTCGAACATGCTAACCACAAGCCCAATAAGGCAGTCCGTATCCGTGATAATATACATTCAGTAAGAAAGGTGAAATACACAATTTTAATACGGGAAATAAAAACAATCTTGTAATTCCATATTTTAGAGTGAAGAAGGTTCAGAACTCATTTGTCTGGTTGAGCATACGCATTATTAGTAAGATACCTCATTCAGTTTTAGATTTGCCTCCACATAATTTTAAGAAATATGTAAAAGACATCCTTTACAAAAGGCATATTATAATGTTGAAGATTATTTAAGCGATAGAAATGTTTGGACTTGATTCAAGTTGACCACAGAAGCAATATATTACACATTGAAGCATACAAAACTATCTTTATAAGAGTAACCGTTGAGTTTCTTACCGGTTTCTTTTCACCGGATTCAACTTTCCGAACCGGTGGTAGATTTGTTACCAACGGATTGACTATTGACGATTCAAAAGTACTTTTTGAGCCTACTTGAATAAAGAATATTTTGATGTTTTAGGAATAAGTCTATCTTAAAGCAGCTCCGTATTGAAACCAGACTCTCGACTAAGTTTATTTCATTTTATATTATGATTGTAGACGTGCAATAAAGTGTATAAATAAATAAATAAATAAATAAGTGCTTCCAAAATATTCTTGGCTACTTTGTCACATTGCCCGACGCCAGCTCAACAACTTAGACAACTTAATAGTTACTGGCAAGGTAGAGGGGCAAAAGACCACGCAGCCGATCACCTAGCCGCTGGTCCGACCAAGTAAAGGCATTTACAGGTCTTCCATTTGCTGCGGCCATTAGGAAGGCCGAGGACCGAACAGGGTGGAAAGAACTGGTGAAAAAACTGACGCAGGCACCAAAATACGGACACGACCTTCAAACTTGAAGACTACGACCGAGAAGAAGATAAAAACAAACTTGTTATAAATTCTAGTAGGCTGCATAAAATTAAAAACTCATTTAAGGTTAACTGTATTCGTTTCTTTAAAAAAAAACTCCCATGTTCTAGAGATGTCAATTAATAAATTCAAAGTCTTTGTTAAAAGAAAGTTGATTGAAAATAATATAAGTCAAATTATAAGTTGTAAGATTTAAAAAAAACAAATACCCGACTGAGTTTTTTGTGGGCTCTTCTCAGGACAGGGCGCGAATGATCCCTAGTAAATTTATACTTTAAGTCGTTCTTTAACACCATCATCAGATGTACATTAGAATTAGTGTGAAAAAAAAAATATATTAGACAATTCAAAAATGCTGTAAGAGAGAGAGAGAGCTCTCTCTCTCTCTCTCTCTCTCTCTCTCTCTTACAGCACTGGTTTGAAAAGTTGATTCCACTGAGAGGTAACAGACAGGACTTAACTAACTTAGCGGTTACACTTTTAAATATAGTTTTGTTAACGTACAATGATTAAAATTGGTTCTGTATGCAACTGGAATCAAGTCAATCAAGGAATTATTAATAGAGATCGATATTGACTATAAACTATAAGTTATTTCATAACGAAGAACTGTGCCTTTATTTAAATTAAAATATTCTGTAATTTTATTTGAACAGTCCACTGGTGTTAATTTCATTATAAGTCCATATAAATTAGATCTAAACTTTTCAATAAAAGAAACAAAAACATAATATTGCTATATCTTAGAGTGAAGAAAGTTTCGAAATCATTTTTGGATTTGCCTCCACATAATTTTAAGAAATATTTCCAAAACATCTATCTCAAAAGGCATATTATAATCTTGAAGATTATTTAAGCGACAAAAATGTTTGGACAAGATTCCAATTTCATGCAGAAGCAATTACACATTGTAACATACAAAATTATATTCAAATGTCTTTTATATAAAAAAAAAATTGTATAATATTTAATGAATAATAAACATTTTAATGTCAAAAACGTTATTAAAGTTTTGGCATCCACGAAAGTTCACAAAAGCGGTCGCATAAAATGGAACGCAATCAGAAATTAAAAAGGTTGCAATGCGTGCAAGCGTTCTTGCAACGCGCCAATTTTATTGCTACAAAAGTGCGTAATATCGATTACTGGCTCCCTCGCTATGCCCCGTCTCTGTCTTACAACGCACGACGAAAAGCGACGAAGTTTTACAAGACAACAACAGCACAACACATAATGCGCGCCAACAACAGCTCTATGTCTATGGCAGAGGCGCCATTTTGTGCGAGCTGTCAGTGCCATGGGACCTTTTTCCCGCCAACTTTTCCCCCGCCGCAGTTGCCATGACAACCGATCTGTCACACGCACAGAACATAAAACGCAAGCATTGATTTTTTCCCCGCTTCCTCTTTTACTTTTACGCGTGTTGAACGACTTTTTGCTTGGATTTTTATTTTAAAAGCGCGAGTTTTGGCGCTATGTGGAGCGCTCTCGGTTTCGTTTGAACTCCTATACCTTCAATATTTGACGTGATACATTTTTTTATTGATGATAAGTTAGCGATTGACTGTAATTGCTGTAGGCATGTAACTAGCCATGGTCAAAGGTCAAGTTCCATATTTTTTTTGCTTGATAAATGCTTGACTTCTGCTAGTAAAGAGGCTGTCAAAAGTTCATTTAGCTAACTCAATAGATTTTCAAACCTTACACAATACTTCGAATATAACATTGAACGCGCTAATCTCAGGAACCATTAGTCCGATTTGAAATTTTTTTTCAGTATTAGCTAGCCTATTAAATCTTGGAAGGCTATAGGCTATAAATCATCACGCTAAGATCAAAAGGAGCGGTGTATTAAAAGAAAATGTTTCAAAATAGTATTCTTTCTTTTCAAGAATTTTCTCTGCGTGCGTTGCGTAAACGGTTAGAGTCTCGCAAAAATCATGTATGACAGAAATTTTCCCCTTTTAAAGCCCTAAAAAAAAGTCCTGAACAGCGTATGTTATCTTTTAAGGTTAGCTCACTATAACCTTAATTGTGCTAGCTATATTCGTTCCTTCTCTGTCTTTCTTATGATTAGCTAGTTCATCATAATTGATAAATAAACAAAGTGTTAATTCGTTCAAATGTTCATTTGCTTGAAATTACTAGATTAACTATATATTTTTGTACAAGAAGTTCTTATTTAACCGATTTCCGAAATACTCTATGATTTTTGTAATTTTATTTTTAAGCAAAATATTTTTATTAAAAAAAATTTTTATGGCGGTAAAATCTTTTTAAAACAAGTTTGATACTTTCTTTGTATGTAATTCAGAAAGGAATCTATATTTTATTAGTTATTTTTGTTTATAATTCGATATGTTATAGTTTTTCTTATATAACACTTAAAGTAAATATGAAAAATGATTTATTTAAGTAACCTTTTATATTTGCTTAATAATTTTAGAACAAGTTATAGTTTTAATGAAAAATATGGTCTAAAGTATTAATTAGTAACTGTGCTCTTAACTTCGATGGAATATTTTATTTTGGGTAGTATTAATAGTAATTTAAGCTAATTCTTTTACAATTAAGTCACATAACTTCTTTCTGAGGCTCTAGACTATCTGTGCAATAAATTTAATCTAAATCGGCACAGTAGTTTTGTCCTACAAGGATAATAGATAGACAGAGTTACTTTCGCATTTATAATATTAGTAAGGATTGTTATTTTACACCCTTGAAGGTAAAACTTTTGCAAACTGTCAATGTCTCATTTACTTATTTCGAAGCAACAGCTTAAAAAATAACTTTCAATCTTCTGGGTTTAAAAATAACGACATTTTTTCCCATTAAAAGTAGCCTACATCCTTTCTAAAGCTCTAAATTATATGTGTACCAAATTTTATTTAAATCATTTCAGTAATTTTGTTGTAAAAGCTCCACAGACAGAGTTACTTTCGTATTTATAAGATTACTACTTTATATGTATTTTAAACACCGAAGCAAGTCTTCTGTGTACTTAGATACAATTTGTATGAATTAATGTTTATTTTTATTAAGGATTTTGAATAAAAATAACGTGATATGTATATAATTTTGCTTACAACACAAATTGTTAAGGTAGGCCCGGTTACCCCGGGGTGAGTTGAACCGAGCCCCTAACTGTGTGGATTTTCACCCTCTAGCTGTATTAAATCAATCGGATAAATGGGTCTAAATCAGAGAAATGTGCCTCACGGCGTGATTGGACTGAATATTGAACCAACACGCTATCAGAATTTATTATAAATCCTCTATTAGTAAACATATCGAAGTAGTAGTAATTCGTAGTGTTGAAAACTAATTTATAAATCTCGTTTATATTTATACAAATCGAAAACTTTACATTTCCTAAGTTTAGAGGGAGGGAAAAAGTAAGTTAAATGACGAGTGGCAAATTAAAATGCCCCATGTTATTTATAAATATGAAAAATACCTGATCTTCAAACGATAATCACGTTATTACAATATAAATAAATATTCCTTATTAAAGTAGACTCGAAAAGCATTGTTGAAACTGTCAGTTGGTAACACATTTACCACCGGTTTGGAAAGATGATTATGCTAAATGGAAATATACATACATACCTGGGACATATAGTCCAGCTAGGTAGGTCCAATTTCGAGAAGGACGTCAACCGCCGAATCCAACTCGATTGGGCAGCGTTCGGGAAACTACGGCAGATATTCTCGTCCGATATTCCCCAGTGCCTGAAGACCAAAGTCTTGGAACAGTGCCTGATGCCAGTGTTGAGCTACGGTTTTGAGACGTGGTCGCTGACTATGGGCCTAATGCGAAAGCTCAGAGTTACTCAGCGTGCGATGGAGAGGATAACCCTCTAGCTCGGAGTTTCTCTACGTGATCTTATCAGAAATGAAGAGATCCATAGTAGAACCAGAGTCACCGACATAGTCCTACAAATCGCGAACCTGAAGTGGCAATGGGCGGGGCACTCAGTCCAAAGGACCGATGGACGTCGGGGGCCAATGGTGCTGGAGTGGCGACCTAGCAATGGACGGCGCAGTGTAGGCAGGCCCCCCACAAGGTGGATCGATGATATAAAGAGGGTCGCTGGTAGCTGCTAGAGCCAGGCGGTGCAAGATCGGGCCTTGTGGAGACCTATGTCCAGCAGTGGACGTCCATTGGTTGAAGCGACGACGACGATGACGACGACTTTATGTGCAACTGGAATCACGACCAATCATCTTGTCGCTTAAATAATCTTCAACATTACTGTGTAATAGGACGTTTTTAACATTTATGTGATGGCAAATCCAAAAGTAATTCGGGCATCTTATGAAAATGGCGTATGCTCAACCCGACAAATAAAATAAAATAAAGTTAAGAAATTGGCTTAAAACCATGGATACGATACAACAGAAAACCTTTTAAGAATACTTCAATAATATGATACAAAACCTATAAGAAAGAAGTAAAATATACACTTAACATTACGAAAAAACACATAAAAACACACACACACACACACATTAGTATCTACAATAATAACACGTGACTTTACATACCAAAATGTTAAAAAAAAATTAGTAATATCGAATTTGTGTAGTTTTTTTTCAGCAAAACCAACATAAGTACGAAGCTAATTTTGCATGATAATAAAATTTTAATTATTGCTTCTCCTATATACGATGTATAATTACAACAATAATAGAAAGTGTTACAAACCGGGAAAGGGCCTGGTGACTTGAAGCACAGATTTAATCTAGTTCAGGCACCAGTACCCACATTATAAAGTGCACATAATTTATATTGATACTAGTAAGAATTTTTCTATAATGTAATGTGGAGAAAATAAAATATTCATTTATTTAAAAAAAAATGATTTCTTGAAAAGTCTTCACACTAAAATACAGTGTTATCACTGTATTTTTATTTCTTGTTTTAAAAATCTGATGTAAATACTTCGTAAGTGTGTAGTCTACGATTAAAATATATTTTCAGTGACAAATAACTTTATAATTTATCAGTTATTATAACGTCAGTTACTGTTATTAACAAAAAAAGTTAAAAGTGCGTGCGTATAAAGTAGACATGTCAGAAGTGATACTTCTTTGGTAAACCAATTTTTAAGTCTTGTTTATATTTATACAAATCTAAAACTTTACATTTCCAAGACTTATATGTGTTAGGAATTTAATGAGTTTAATTGTCATTAGAATATTAAAAGTGTCGAAAATATATTGAAATCTCAAATGACGAATTGTAAATAGAAAAGCCACGTGCTTTTGTCATCATTAGAAATTATTAATTAAATTTTATTTTCTAATTTAAAATTTAGAAAAGAGAATTTATGAAATGCCACATGTTATTTGTATAAATTAAAACTACCTAAACTTGAAACGAATTAGCATTAAAAGCGCTGCATTTCGCCGTGATGCGTTTCATCCCTAACACATTACCCTCATGCGTCAGAAGTTTCACTTGAATAGCAATAACTCCCATGCTCACATTTCACGAGAGATACATTTAAGGGAATAATGAAAAACGATCTTTATACAAGTTTTTTATTACTATTTCATCTGAAAATACGATTTTTTCCAAATACATTAGATACAGCAGCAGCAAATTAGCTTAATGAGCAATCCAGGATAATTTGTTAACATGGAAATAAATCTACTATTTACAAATTCCATATTACATTTAGGTAATACTCGATGTACCCTAATGTTATTATATTCTATATACATAATTATAATACTCTGTCTATAGGATGTATTGATACTTACGTATAAATGACAATGTAGCTACAGACATGATAACTTTTAGGTTAGTTTCGTTTTTATTACTGCCATGACTTAAAACAAACAAACCTTACCTAAACTTTTTTATAGTGTCGATTTTTAGGGCGAGGCTAGTTTAGGCTAAGTTAGTTTCGTTATTGTTGCTGCCATGACGTAAAAAACTAACCTTCCTCAAAAATAAAAATTTTTAGGGTAAGGTTAGTTTCGTTTTTGTTGCGTTCGTTTAATAACGTCAAAAAACTAATCTTAACTAACCATATACATATACATAGCATCACGCCCTCCCAGTTGCCACAATCCTTGCATATCTCCTTCGCTTCTTTCATTCTCATTAAACCTTTCATACAAGTTCGTCGGTTTAGAGTACTCTTGATCTGGCCGTTATTTAAAATGTCCTGGATTTGGTCCAGGAACGTTCGCCTTGGTCTTCCCCTTCCAACTTTCGCATTCACTCCTGACTCATAAATCCTTTTTGTCAGTCTTCTTTCATTCATTCTCTCTACGTGCCCAAACCATCTAAGCATACCTTTTTCAATTTTAGTCACTACGTCTTCTTTTATACCACAACGTTCTCTTATCACACTATTTCTCACTCTGTCACTCAGTTTTAATCCACTCATGCTTCTCAACGCTCTCATCTCTACCGCATTTATTTTACTTTTGTGATTCTTCTGCCATACCCAACTTTCACTACCATACATAAGTGTTGGCACCAACACTCCAGCATGCACTGCCAGTCTAGCCCTTTGAGACACCATCTGGCTATTCATAAAAGCATGCAGAGCACCATTTACCATATTCCCTGCATTCACTCTCCTTTCAATATCACTTTCACATGTTCCATCTTTTGTAAATTTAGATCCCAAGTATACAAATTCTTTCACCTCTTCCACTTGTTCCACTTCCACTGTCGAACACCTCTTTCGACAGGAAACCACTCCGTGTACGCTCCGTTTATTCTGACACAAGCACTAGAACCCTCATAGAGAGACATTGAAGTCTCTGTATGAGGGTTCTAGTGCTTGAATCAATGCTTACCTAACCTTCCTCAAAAAATGGCGATTTTGAGTGTGTGGTTAGTTTTGGCTATGTTAGTTTTGTTTTTGTTGCTGCCACGACATCAAAAAACTAACCTTAGCTAACCTTCCTGAAAAGTAACAATTTTAGGGTGAGGTTAGTATAGACTAGGTTAGTTTCTTTTTTTTGCTGCTATGGAGTTTTCCAGTGACGAAAAAGATTGAAAAAGTTAACCCAACTTTAAAAAACAATGACGGTAAGATTAGGTTGGTTATTTATGTTGAAGTGGCGTTTCTCAGCGATTATAAATGTTAAAAAACTAATCTTGCCTTAAAAATCATAATATCTGTAGCTGCGAAGGCCGTAATATGCAAGTACCGATGTTATTATTTATTATCTAATAAAAAATCATCAATAATGACTTATTAGTCAAATTTGTCATGAGAGTTACTATTCGTAAAAAAAATGCTATCATTTTCATTACTAATAAAATAATGTATTATTGTAGTGACATATAAACTAATAATGAATTATCAAAAATTAAAATTTCTTGAAGGAAATTGTAAATTCTGACAAAAAACAAAGTTTGGTGTACAGCGCCATCTAGCGTCAAGTAGCATTGATGTCATTGAAACGAAAATTATTGTAAAGGTTCTGATATAAAACTAGTTTTGCATACAGTGCCATCTAGCGTGAATTAGTATTCGCATTCAAAACTTTTTTTATTAAAGAAAATTATAATTACATACATCACAAATGAAACTAAATTACTAATTGTTATTTGTTATTGTACATTGGCAACAGCTTGGAATCCAGAATACATCGGTATATAAATTGTCTCCGCTAGTTTCAAGCGCCACTAAACGTTTCTGTATATATTTTTGCTCGCATCTTGAACTGTATCCATTGGGTAATGTACATAATCCACTGCATTCTGTTGACCTGTTAGATAGAAAATATTTATTTTATATAAAGAAAATCAAATATATAGATTAAATATGTCAATGTTATGTTTTTCAATATATTGCTTTTCGAAAGCAGACGTCACTAGTAGTCTATCCTAAGAATTATAAATAAATAAATACAAAATTATTAAAATCATTAAGTCGTATCTAAAAAGACAGCAAATAATGTTATACAAAAATATATTTATTAAAAAAATACATGTTTAGGAAATTAGCTTTATTAAACAATGTGAAAATATGTATATCTGCGCCATCTATTATCTACTTATCAAACCACGAGATTCATGTACGTTCTGTTTGTGTGTACTTTTCACGTTAGATGTCACTATAAATCTTTTAAAGGTTTATTTTAATACAACTAGAAAAGTAAAAGCTTACTGTGTAATATTATACGAAATATTTAGTAAATAAAGGGATATCAAAAATTAACATTCATGTGATTCAACTAGCATTTTAACATTTTTTTGTTGTAGAAAAATAAAATTAATATAAAGAAAAATATTTAGTGATACGTTGAATGAATGTGAACCGCATGAGCGAATAATTATGTTAGGAGATTTTAATGGATGGGTAGGTGTGAAACGTGATGGATATGAAAGGACTCTTGGTATGTTTGGTGACAAACGAGTGAATGAAAATGGACGAAGTTTGCTTGGAATATGTGTGGAACATAGTCTTTTTGTGGCAAACACTATGTTTGAGCACAAGGGGATTCATGTGTATACAAGGGAAGAAGGGAATGCTAGAAGTATGATTGATTTTGTAATTGTGGACGAAAAACTGAAGAAGAAAGTTCTAGATGCTCGAGTATACCGCGGGGTCGACATCGATACTGACCACTACCTGGTTGTTGCCCGAATTGGTGGTCTTATTAATCGGTGGCGCCATAGAAAGAAGGAAACTTGGAGCATTCTTGAACGAATAAAAGTGGAGAGATTGCAAGAAGAGGATGTAAGAGAAAAATATCTAAAAAATTTGAGTGGGCGATTCAAGAGTGAAGAGATTGAAAGTTTATGGAATAAATTTAAAGATGGAGTGGTTGGTGCTGCTATTGATGTATGTGGCGTGGTATGTGGCGTGTCTAAAAGGAGGAAAGGTAAGAAAGAGAAGAATTTGTGGATGGACAAAAATGTTCAAGCAGCTGTGTGTGAAAAGAAGAAAGCTTGGTCCGATTGGTTGGCTACAAAAGCGAACCAACGAATGCAAAAGGCAACGAATGATGACGTAAAAAAGGCAAGAATGGAATACAAAAGGGTGAAAGTAATCGTGAAAGAAGCTGTAAGAAAGAAAAAAGAAGAATACAGTGATATGTATGATAGGAGACTTTCTGATGATTTTCAGTCAAACAAAAAGTTTTTCTGGAAATCAATACAATTTGCCCGAGGGAGATCTACTTCCTCGGAGCTTTGTAAAATCAGAAGTTTAGATGGAAGTTTAATAAAAGGAGAAGAATGGATATTGAAGAGATGGAAGGATCATTTTGAAAGTTTGTTTGAAAGAAATGAAGCAGAGGTAAATATGGCCTCTGCGGATAGCAATGAATGTAAGACAAGTGATAGCGAGATTAGTATGGATGACATCATGAAAGCGATAAAAGGTATGAAATCAGGTAAGGCTGCTGGGTATGACAGAGTGTCAGTCGAGATGCTGAAGGCTGGCCGCGGGATTGTGGTAGCTCAGCTGTACTGCCTTTTCAATATATGCTGGGAGAAAGGTCAAGTCCCAAGAGATTGGAGCAAGGCCGTAATTGTCCCTCTATATAAAGGAAAAGGGTCACAGCAGGAGTGCAAAAATTACCGCGGTATCAGCCTTCTTAGTGTCGTCGGCAAATTGTATGCAAAGATATTAATTGAAAGGGTGATTAATGAAACTGATGGGAAAATATGGGACGTGCAAGCGGGATTTAGAAGAGGAATGGGATGTACGGATCAGGTCTTTTCTTTACGGTGCATAACTGAAAAATGTTTGGCTAAACACCAAAAAGTTTATTGCGCGTTCGTAGATTTAGAAAAGGCCTATGATCGAGTGGTGAGGAATGAGCTGTGGTCAACGTTATCTACGTATGGGGTGAGCGGTTGTCTGATCCAAGCATTGAAGTCTCTCTATGAGGGTTCTAGTGCCTGTGTCAGAATAAACGGAGCGTACACGGAGTGGTTTCCTGTCGAAAGAGGTGTTCGACAGGGATGTGTTGCGTCACCATGGCTGTTCAACCTTTTCATGGATAAATGTTTGACAGATTTAAAAGAAAGTATGTATGGGTTAAGAATGAATGAATTACTCATCAAATGTTTACTCTACGCTGATGATCAAGTAATACTTGCGTCATCCGCTAACGAGCTTCAGGAGATGCTAAATATTATGAATGAAGCTTTGAAAGGGAAAGGAATGAAAGTGAATGTAAACAAAACGAAAGTTATGCTTTTTGAACGAGATGAATCTATGATGAATGGCAATATTTTGATAGATGGGGAACAAGTGGAAGAGGTGAAAGAATTTGTATACTTGGGATCTAAATTTACAAAAGATGGAACATGTGAAAGTGATATCGAAAGGAGAGTGAATGCAGGGAATATGGTAAATGGTGCTCTGCATGCTTTTATGAATAGCCAGATGGTGTCTCAAAGGGCTAGACTGGCAGTGCATGCTGGAGTGTTGGTGCCAACACTTATGTATGGTAGTGAAAGTTGGGTATGGCAGAAGAATCACAAAAGTAAAATAAATGCGGTAGAGATGAGAGCGTTGAGAAGCATGAGTGGATTAAAACTGAGTGACAGAGTAAGAAATAGTGTGATAAGAGAACGTTGTGGTATAAAAGAAGACGTAGTGACTAAAATTGAGAAAGGTATGCTTAGATGGTTTGGGCATGTAGAGAGAATGAATGAAAGGAGACTGACAAAAAGGATTTATGAGTCAAGAGTGAATGCGAAAGTTGGAAGGGGAAGACCAAGGCGAACGTTCCTGGACCAAATCCAGGACATTTTAAATAACGGCCAGGTCAAGAGTACTCTAAACCGACGAACTTGTATGAAAGGTTTAATGAGAATGAAAGAAGCGAAGGAGATATGCAAGGATCGTGGCAAGTGGAAGGATGTTGTCTCTGGCTACCCCTATGGGAATGGGGCGTGATGCTATGTATGTATGTATAAATATAAACAAGACTTAAAAATTACTTTGCCAACAAATATCACTTCTGTGCTTTTTGTACGCATGCACTTTTAACTTTTTCTTGTGTTATTTTAAACTCACGTGCACATTTCAGTTCTAACGAGTTGCGTCATGTTCTCGGCCATGTTGACCACGTATCTCCACACCCCCTTGTTGTTGAGGGCTGCTTTGGGCATCACGAAGTTGACTCGCGCGGTACACAAGCTGTCCCCGTCGCTCGCCGCTTGGCGCCTTGGCCTCTCTGCTGATGGGTCTTCGCTACGGTAAACGTAAATTAAAAGGCAAGAAAACAACACCGTAAGGAACTTACGTTAGCTTGTATTATATTAAACATGGCATTATGCAACAGTGCGAGACTTGGATCGCTAGTTATTTTAATAAAAATACTAACTTCGCCAGTCCCAGGGCTATCCTTAAGGCTTCAGCGCCAGTTAGAGGCTTCTTTGCTGATGCCTCAACCAGTTCAGCATTGCGTCGACTCCTCTTATGCCTCAATGTCGTAGTGCGAGTTGGAAAGGTAACTGAACGCTGTATCGTCACGTCTGCATCAGAACGAGCTGGGGATATATATCTGTGAATTAAAAGGAAGAAAATTATTCAATTTCATTACCTATCGGGTTACCATCTTGGTAACTTGGTAAGTTGGTAACTTGCCAGTATCTTCTCAGTGGTAGATTTATTTGAGAAGCAGTAAAAACCAGCTTATTATGGTAAATATGTACCCTATCAATACTCAGTCGCGTATTGTGGTAGATTTATGTTCCAAAAACAAGTCGAGGCATGTGCCTGGTTCGCAGGCGATCCTTCTTGGGTGCAGGGTCCTTGCGGCTGTTCACTAAGACAGCGCAGCTGCGAAGGTTCATAGTTTGTCACCTTTTTTTCGTTGCGAAATGCTTTATCGCACGCCGATCAAAGAGTCGGGAGTGTAGGAGTCAGTGGTGAGACAGAATAATCACTAAAACTCAGCGGTTCCACGTTATCCTACGGTGGGACACCAGAAAGAACGCTTTTTGCAATGCAAGATCTTATGCCGGATGAAGCTGAACCATGATTCTAGGCTGTAGGACAAGGCGCGCAAATCAGTGCCTTCTGCCGCCCAACCTTCGGCGACGTATAACAGGGAAATCGGGAGCAATGTTCCTTACCGATTATGTCCGGAGAATCAGGTTGACGAGATTCTGAATCAAAAGTACAAGGTTGACCTCGGTTTCCAAGCAGCAGATGTAACCACTTTGGTAGCAATCCGTCTTCACCTGGAGCAATGGTTATCCAGGAAGCATGTTGTAACCAGACATGACTGCTTCGGAGAGTTTTTGCACCAAATCGCCTGAAAGGAGTCGTCCTCTTTCCATGAGTATAGAGCAGTATCGATTTTGTACATCACACAGTGGCACATTCAGCAGTCTATGGACCTCACTGTCACCTCTTGGTGGGATCTCTTTTTCTTCTTTATGTACCTCTCCGACTAGAGAAAGTTGGCAGTCAGTTGTCCATATTTACCTTTGTCCCTCGCGAGGTTAAATATACACACTGGAATATTTAGCGGAACATAAAAAAATATTTGATATCAGTATCATATAAGGTTATGATACTAATACCAAACCTTTATTTTTATTTTTTTTATGTTAAATATGGCGTTGTGTATTAGCGGCACTCGCGATATCGGTCCACTCCCCGATGCTGCGCAACCGAGACTTCCTCTTGCGGCCAATACGCCTCTTACCAGGCTTTGCCCATCATTATTAATAGTAAGAGTCCGTATCTGCCATGTCTCAGAACATGATCCAGAGGCAACCTCTATCTTTCTGATGGTCATCCAAAGTTCCCGCTGACAATCCATTCATCACTAGACCTCTTCGTTGGCAACTTTATGAGCCCAGCTAATCTTGAGCATATCGATAAGTCCACATCTTAAATGCTTCTAAGCGTTTTCTGAGATCCTCTTTTATCGTCCAAGACTCGCAGCCGCAAAGAAGTATAGGCAATACACAATAACAAAGAAGGCGTTTGCGTAATGTCATTTTAAGGTTTTGGTTAGTAAGTACTCGCACTACGGGCGACTTCTATTGGGGTTTTGATTTCAGTTTCACTATCCCATTTTTCAGTCAGCCAAGTGCCTAGATTTTTATACCTCTGCACTCTCTNTGTTCCGTTAAATATGGCGTTGTGTATTAGCGGCACTCGCGATATCGGTCCACTCCCTGATGCTGCGCAACCGAGACTTCCTCTTGCGGCCAATACGCCTCTTACCAGGCTTTGCCCATCATTATTAATAGTAAGAGCTCGTATCTGCCAAGTCTCAGAACATGATCCAGAGGCAACCTTCATCTTTTTGATGGTCTTCCAAAGTTCCCGCTGACAATCCATTCATCACAAGACCTCTTCGTTGGAAACTTTAAGAGCCCAGCTGATCTTGAGCATACGTCGGTAGGCCCACATCTTAAATGCTTCTAAGCGTTTTCTGAGATCCTCTTTTATCGTCCAAGACTCGCTTCCGTATAGAAGTTTAGGCCATACATAACAACAAAAAAGGAGTTTGCGTAATGTCATTTTAAAGTTTTGCTTAGTAAGTACTCGCACTACGGCGACTTCTATTGGAGTTTTGATTTCAGTTTCACTATCCCATTCTTCAATCAGCCAAGTGCCTAGACATTTATACCTCTGCACTCTCTCTGGGATCTCGTGATGATGAGTATTGTAGGCGCGATGCTTTTCAATAAGAGATAATGGGTGAGAGTGGCCTTCCCTTGCGAGACCGTAATCTCGCTAAAGAAGACCCATTAGCGAGAGAGAAAAAATGCAGTAGATGCTGCATCTCATCACTGAAGGAGACAAGATAAAAGACGGCGCTAGACCTCCGTGAATTCTCAGTAGGACTCATCTGTGGCACCAAAGAGAAAAGCACAATTCAGGTGTCTTTCGAATGAAGGATATTCCGGTAGTATTAGTGGGTAGTGCGATACCTCCTCTATTGTCAAGTCTTGCCACACTCCTCATCCAAAGTTCAAGGTTTCTGCCTTGCAGTTGGGCGTCAACAGGCTACTACTTACCTTACTCACTTAAATAAAGACTGTAAATAAAGCTAAAATGGGTAACGAATCCAACTTACTTCCACCACTCATTAGGGTTATACTGCGTCACACCACTTGACACTTGCCTCAACCAATCTGTTTCATAATTCTGATAATGTGGCGTATTGAAATAATTCGGGTTGTATATATCTAGGCTTGGAAGGTCGTTGATTTGTTTATATCTCTTTGCATCATATTCGTATTGATTGACTGTCGGGTTCCAGTAAGTTGTAGGGGGAGAGTGTTGATAACCTTGGAAGCCGAATTTTGAGAAATTTGATGATTGGTAAGCCTTTATATTGTAAGGGGTTGGTTCAGCAGCTGAAGGCGGTTGCAAAGGTGTCTTATCGGAGAAGGCATCTGGAATATAACAGAATTATTTGCGTAATGATTATTTTATTTAGTATTTAAGTGAGTATTTACTGGTATCTTTAAACTATTTAGGGATACAGTTAAAGTAAACTGCGCCCTGACCTGCGTTTATATTTTCCTCATAAACTCAAAATTTTTTGAATGGATATTCATGCGGTTTTTACCCACAGATAGAGTAATTCACGAGAAAGGTTTTGGTATATAATTTGTCAATGTGATGTCTAAATTGGCCAAAATATAATGATAATTGCTGGAAGTGTCGGAAAAGTCATGTCGTCTGGGTGCTTTTATTAAAACGCTGCCTAATCTATAACAATTTAATAAAATAATGTATAGTGGGTTATTCCTCTTTCATAGATCTACAAAAAAACCCTTGATGACAACTACCTATCTTTCGCTCTATCTTCTAAAAAAATGGAGAAATATAATGCAGTGATTGGAAAGTTATTTAAATGTCTACAGTATTTTTCCTTATCAATTTATTCGTAAGTACTTTAAGCATTGTATCCACGTTATTATAATCCTTTGAATTATATGATTTTAATGAATATCCTAAGAGTAATCACGTGATAAAGTGCAAAGCTTTCTAATGTCAACGATACACTCATAGCCTTCAAATTAATATCAGCTCATAAATTATGATAATCCTGATTACAGTCCACGTTACGCAGTAAGCCAATCAATATGATATTAATAATATTTTCTCTTAATGTTACGTAAATATTAAACTTAAAGACTTTCATTAACTTAACACTAACAAGTCATCAATTATTTGTTATTAATAGGGTATAGCTTAGATGTTAGATTTACTTCTTAAAGAGTTGATATGTAAAAACTAAAATAGTAAATTTAAATAGCTTATTGTACTTTTAGACTTACCATGATTAAATTTATTATGAAATTTATTGTTATAATCCTTGTTGTATTGTCCTTCGTCGACTAGGGATATTTGATCGACGTGAGGTAACGAGTTTGGTCCATATCCATAAGGATAACTCCCTTTTTTCTTCGCATCAAAGTCATCTCGTGTTTCATCAGAAAGCAGAGTGCGGATGTCGTATTGGCCTGCCTCAACTAACTGCCTTATCACTTTCCTGGAATATTAATAATATAATTAATTGATAAAAACCTGTTATGAGCTAGAGATTAGACATTTAGATTCTACACAATACACAGTACATTGAAAACCAACAGCCTCTCGATAAACAGAACTACAAATGATTTCATTAAATCTTTTGGAAATATCAATCTATTTAGGTTATTACATAACAAAATTAATTTAAAATGCATACTATAATTTGAAACATTAGTTAGATAATTGAAAATGTATAATGCCCTAACTTAAATATATAACGTAAATGTTAATTCTATTGTAATGACGCTTTTTGAAAGAGATGAATTTATGATGAATGGCAATATTTTAATATATGGGAAACAAGTGGAAAATGTAAAAGAATTTGTATACTTGGGATCTCAATTTACAAAAGATGGAACATGTGAAAATGGCATTGAAAGGAGAGTGAATGCAGGAAATATGGTAAATGGTGCTCTGCACGCCTTTATGAATAGCCAGATGATGTCTCAAAGGGCCAGTACAGTTATGTACAGTTGTGAAAGTTGGGTATGGCAGAAGAATCACGAAAGTAAAATAAATGCGGTAGAGATGAGAGCGTTGAGAAGCATGAGTGGATTAAAACTGAGAGACAGAGTAAGAAATAGTGTGATAAGAGAACGTTGTGGTATAAAAGAAGACGTAGTGACTAAAATTGAGAAAGGTATGCTTAGATGGTTTGGGCACGTAGAGAGAATGAATGAAAGGAGACTGACAAAAAGGATTTATGAGTCAAGTGTGAATAGGAAATTTGGAAGGCAAGACCAAGGAGAACGTTCCTAGACCAAGTCCAGGTCATTTTAAATAAGGGCCAGATCTAGAGGTTTAATGAGAATGAAAGAAGCGAATGATATATGCATGTGGAAGGACGTGATCTCTGCCTACCCCTATGGGAATGAGGTGTGATGCTATGTATATATGTATGATGATGATGATGAGTTCTTCACTAAAGCTTCTTAAATATAGATATTAAGGTGCCTTTTTGTTATCATCATCAGTCGTATATTAGAAATATGTGACTGTATTTGATGATTCAAAAATGCTGTGGAGTAAAAAAATTGAGTTGTATATTTCGAAATAATTAAATAGATATGGTTTTTTGCCAGATAACATCAGATTATAGTATGAGCTACCACTAGTGGTTAGAGAAATCAAACAATAGAAAATAAAAAAGAAGTAGTGAATATCTACAACATATTTCTACTCTAGATAAGTTAGAGCTTGATTGTGATCACACGTGATGGTAAGCGATGATACAGTCTAAGATGAAAGGTAAAAGGCAATTTGCCTAGTTTCCATACATCATAGAACCGGAATATAAATTTCTTGCTTATCGCTATGTTTTTCCTGGTAGGGTGGTAAGTTACATGATATGCTTTTCTTACGTACACTATTGAATGGAGTCAGATCTATTGAACAGGATATCTTTCGGAGCTTTTCGTTTCTTTTTTTTATTGCTGATAGTTTTAGCTCTTGACTGTGATCTCAACTGATGGTAAGTGATGATACAGTCCAAGATGGAAGCGTGCTAATCTGATAAGAGGCGATATACCCCTTACGGTTTCTACACAGCATCGTACCGGAACACAAATCTCTTTATTTTGGCGGTACGTCTTTCTTTGCTGGTAGGGTGGTAACAAGCCACGGCCGTTCCCCTGTGTTCATCGCGAAATCCTGCGCCACAGTTCACTCATTGATCCTACGGAACTAATCGTGGCTATTATTCGGTGATTAGGACATACAATGAACTGGTCCAAAAAAACGTAATACTTGATGTCTTCAATTAGAATGGGTCACAGTTTGGGAAGGAAGTATCAGCTGTATTTCCTTAATCTATATAATGATCAGTTCAGTGCTCGATGTAACTAGCTATAAGTGTAATGATGTGTAATTGAACAACCTAGTTTAGTTTTAGTTGTAGTTCTAACACGTCATTATGTTTCTAGTTCATGAAAACTGAAGCCACCCATCATTCCAGGCTTAGGGAAATTTTTCTCCAATTTCCTAAATACGCCCCACCCGGGAACGACCCTGGGGCCTCTGTTAGCAAAGCGAGAACTCGCACCACTGAGCCAGCGAAGCCGTCCTTCATAATTCATATTTGGGCAACAACAACCCCTTTTCTAGAAATCCCTTTGCAGAAACCGCTACTTACAAATAAGGCCGCCTATTGTACCCTTTAATTAAATTTATGTAACGAATATATTTGATCGATGTTCACACCTTCACACCCCACCATGAGATCCATCCTACCCCCAATGGAGCAGCGTTGTGGGTCTGTGCTCAAAAAATCCTCTTTCCTACGAGTGAGGAGGCCTGTGCCCAGAAGTGAACATTAATGGGCTGCTACTTACCTTTATATATTTGATATATCGTCTGGGGTGTACAATAAAGTGTATTTTCTCTCTATCTCTTTACTTACTCAGGATATGCGTCCGGATTGACACAGTAAGTGAAGCCTGGTTGTGCACAAGGTGGCACACGACCAGGTGGAGCGGGCTCATAAAGGCAGTGTTTTCCATAGGGGCAGTTGTAGCCAGCTCCTCCACTTGCAGCCCATATTATCTGCAAACAAATGTATAGTAAATAAGCAATACAATCTATTAATATTATATCGAGATAGCAAGAAGTATCTTTATAAAAATAAAGAAAGTACTCGTAGCATTAATATGTCTTTGCGTAGTCGACTGGTCCAATGCTACGTCTGTCCAATTGTATTATATGGATGTAAAGCATGGACGATGTTAGATCTTAGGAAGCATTTAAAACCAGTAGCGGGCAGGGCGACTGTGGCGGCGATCCGTCCTTACCTGGAACAATGGCTTTCCAGGGAGCACGGGACGCTTTCCTATGGATTGGTGCAGTTTCTGACCGGACATGGGTGCTTCGGAAAGTTCCTGCACCAAATTGGCCGGGAGGAGTCACCCGCTTGTCACCAGTGTGGTGCAGCTATCGATTCAGCGCATCACACTGTGGCGACCTGGGGACCTCTTGGTGGCGTTGATCGGCGGCAACCTCTCGTTGGGGAGCATTGTAGGCACAAGTGAGAGATGGTGGGTGGAAGTGGCCTTCTTTTGCGAGACGGTAGTCTCGCTGAAAGAATCCCACGAGAGAGAGAGGGAGAATGCAGTGGATGCTCTCCTTCACCGCTGAAGGAGGCGCTCTTCCCGCCTCCATGGATCCTCCGTCGGACTCATCCGGGACACCGGGGTAGAATGCGAAAGTTGATCACCTGGCTTCTCATTAATGGATGAAGAGAGTTCCGGTGGGTTTTAGTGGGTATTGCGAGACCACCACACTCCTGACTGGTCATCGGCCAGGGTTAGTGGGTAAATAGCATTTCCCAGCGACAAACAAAAGGAAGCATTTAAGAAATGGACATTTCGACGGATGTTGGTTATTAGCTAGGTATGAAATGTGGAAATTCTGCGGCGAGTCAAACAATAACCAAATCTTTTGCATACCGTCAAATTGTAAGCAGTCGCATGTATAGGGCAAGAAAGGCACAAGCTCCTACAACTCATCTTGAGATAAAGAAAGTTAAGGGAAGCTAACTGCCAACCTTTAATTTTTAATTTAACATTTTATTGAACCATACCATATTAGAAAAAATACATACAAAAGGAATCATATAACTAATCTGTTAGTGTCTCACAATAGGCGGCACAATTATCGCTTTGAAGCGATTTCTTCCAAACAAACTTAAGGAAAGAAACAAAGTAGAGAGAGTTTAGGTAAATGGTGAAAAAGAGAGAAGTAACACATATAAATATGAACGTCATGACAGATTTTGTGTGGTCAATTTTTTCACAAATGCATTAATGTAATCCAAGGGTTACATTAATGCATTTTTATTAAAGATCCCTATTTTTCCAGAAAGTAATATAAGCCTATGTCGCTCATTGAAAATGTGAAAATATTTCCTCTTTATAATGTTAGCTTAGATTACCTGTGTGTATATTTCTTGTGGTGGATAATAGTGTTATCTATCTATCAATACCTATACAGCAGACATTTAAAGGAAAGTTTTTTACATGTATTTACCAAAAATATTGTCATAAATAAAATATGATTACGATGTCTGTATAGCATTAGCCAGCATTTTATATTCATTAACGAAAGCAAACAGATCATTTATGTCGCTACAAGTTATATACAGTTGCATAACACACAATAATTGTTGGTGTATTATAAAACATAAAGTTGTCATCACTTGTCTCTGCTCGCGAAACACACCCACCAATTTCGATACAAATGTCAATGTCATCGTTACTCATCGATCTACAGGCGTATACAATGTATTGTTCGTTCTGTATGAATATACGAGTAAAGCGTAAAAGAGATAGCTGTAGTGTAGGCTATATTCATGGGGAATTGACGCAACAATTTTTGAATTGAAACTTTTTACAGCGCGGTAGCACTTTTTTGTAAAATTTCTTTACGCACGTTTTACATATGGAGTGAGCTGGTAAATGTGTGACAAGAGCGTTACGAAAACTGAGAGCGCGGAATAGATGGTAGTTTATTGCCGTGTTATCATGAGAACGCTCGCTTTTTTTCTCTTTGTTTGTCTGTCGCATATTAATTTTACTATGTCTCACTTTAATAAAAAATAAAACAAAATATTTATATACATATAACATGTATTTAAAACAAAATTTCATTATGAAATTTAGGGCAAAATATGTTAAAGGAATTCAATTTCTTCCACGTGTATACAGATGTACACTGCAGCACACTTTTTTATAATAATTAACAACACTAGCCTTATGTTCCTTAATGTTCAAAATTTCTTTTATAGCTATTAGTATTTATTATTAAAATTCCGGGGTTCGATTGAATTTTCTTAAAATTCGCATAATTGAAAATAGTACTTTTTTTGACTTGGTTACGTCTAGATTCGAGGCTTCGGCCGAGGCTAACTACCACCATATCAGCGATTCCGGTGCGCTGCTGTGTAGACAAAATTACGAGTTCCATTTTTAATTTAGCGCCTCACTATCTTATAGTGTATCATCACTTACCATAACACAACACATTTGACTAACCTATGTTGCTATGTTGCATTTACTTTATCTTAACATTTCTTCTGACCCACGTATTAGAATGTTGTGGAATAGAAGAAGATGCAGTGACTAAAATTGAGAAAGGTATGCTTAGATGTTTTGGGCACGTAGAGAGAATGAGTGAAAGGAGTCTGACAAAAAGGATTTATGAGTCAAGAGTGAATACGAAAGTTGGAAGGGAAAGACCAAGGCGAACGCTCCTGGACCAAATCCGGGACATTTTAAATAAAGGCCAGGTCAAGAGTACTCTAAACCGACGAACTTCTATGAAGGGTTTAATAAGAGTGAAAGAAGAGAGGGAGATATGCAAGGACCGTGGGAAGTGGAATGACGTGGTCTCTGCCTACCCCTATGGGAATGAAGCGTGATGCTATGTATGTATGTATGTATGTATGTACGTTTATTAGTAATTATGTGTATTAGTATAATTATTTAGCAAGCTGAACCAATTAAAAACAGATTTGTAAATGCTATCCCCGTATCGAAAACTTCGCTGGTGACCCTTTGGAGAATAGTTTGTAATAAACTTATTTCGTTATCGCGCGGTCTTTTGTATATTTGATGCAGTACTTGGATATCAAGTGATATTATTCAGACATATTTGAAATAAAGGTCTACTGTATGCTCAACCATTTCCGAGGTCAATAATGCTTAATATTTTGACTTACTCATGTCACGTAACTTGTTTCAAGCTGCTCTATAAATCTTAAGAACTTATGCCTTTAAGTATAAACAGAATATAACATATTGGTATACGAATACTTAGGAAATATAAAGTACATTTAATCGCGTACTTTATATAAACTAAATAAGATATATTTTCATCGTCGCACGTACACGTAAATATATTTTAAATAACGACTGCTAATTTAAATTGTATACTAGTATAAACAAACAGATATGCTATTTAATTTTTTTAATAACTTAGGGACTTTCTTAAGTGAATGGTGACTGATTTAAAGTCGAAAGCTTTCCGTTTTACGTTTTTAGAATTAAGAACAATGTATATAAGTCTTCACTTGCTACTTATAATGCAGGAACATCCTTAGATGAAAACAGATAGAAAATTTTTGAAATTTTGAAGCATATCCCTAATATCTTGTAGTCTTATTTAAAAAAATACAAATTTTACCACGATTGTAATTACTTAACTCCTCCAAAAACGCCTGGAACGATGATATTGTTTGACAAAGGTTTAGATTAACAATTAGTAAAGATAAATAACGAATTTTTCCACGAGATTGGGATCTACCTTAGTGACACTGCAGGGAGTGTATTTATATACATTCACACACATTCATGACGATCTAACCACGAAAGTTTCCGTTTAAAATATTTAGTTTAATACAGTCTTTTTAGGTGTTTTCATTGCTAATAAATTAATCTATATCCTATTGAATTTTCAATGAAAATACCAGGAAATCCTTTGAGAATAATCGATTGGAAAACTTCTCCTACCATGGAAGCGAAAGTTCATTTTAAATACATGTAACAAAGTATGTAATGTTTGTTTAAAGATACCAACAAATAGTAAACTGGAAATCCATCGGATATTCACAAGGCGAGCCAGATTAGCTCGTCACTTTCCTTTACGTGATGCGAATTATATGATTACAGTTGACTCATCTAATGGTCCAATTGATGGTTTCAATAGTTCTGCCATCTTATATAGATGATGTAACTTTTTTTTTTACTACAGGCTGAGCGAAAGTTGGCCAAGAACCAAATGAAGATGTAACTTATAATTTTGAGTCGACTCTTTGATAAAGGATTGCCTAACAATATAAATAGTGCAAACTTTCAACGACCTCGCTGACGCAATCTTGCAAGTCCTCGCTTCACAACCACAAGTATTAGGTTCGATTTCCAACAGGGCAGATTTAGAAAAGATGTAATATTCTATACTACAGGATGGACTAAACGAAAATGTATCTTACAATTTTGAGTCGGCTCTTTGATAAAGGGTTGCCTAACAATGTAAATGAGCAGATATTCGATGACTCTACTGGCGAAATGGTGAAGGAATTCACTTCAATAGCAGGGATATTGGATTCGATTTCCGCTAGAATAGATTTAGAAAAGAAAACAATACTGGTGCAATGTTGAAGGATTTTGCTTCGATGGCAGGAATATTAGATACGATTCCTAACAGGGTAGATTTAGAAAAGATATATATTTTTTACTACACACAGAGAAAGTTAGTCCAAAACCAAACAAAGATGTATCTTATAATTTTGAGTCGGCTCTGTGATAGAGAATTGCCTAACAATAAGAATGATGCAGACATAGGAAGACCTCGCTGGCATTGCAGTGGGAGTCCTCTTTTCGTTAGCAAATATATTAGGTTCGATTTCCGGTAAGGAGATTTAGAAAATATGTAACTTTTATACTACAGGCTAAGCGAAAGTTAGTGGAGAACCAAACGAAGATGTTACTTATTATTTGCAATAGTTTAAGTCCTCGTTTCACTAGCAGAGGTATTGTGTTCGATTTCCGGTAGAAAAGATATAACTTTTTAAACTAGGCCAAACAAAAGGTACCACAGAACCAAACGAAAATTTTACTTACAATTTTGAGTCGGCTCTTTGATAAAGGGTTGCCTAATAATGAAAATGGTGTAATTCTTTGATTTGCCAACAAAGGTACACAGGTTTATTATTGTATAGAATGCTCAAATTAACAATATTGTATACAGAAATACGTTCAGAGTTATTTATTCACTTATTATTTATGCAAATCAAAAGGCATGGCATAATCACGACACATGAGCTACTGATTTTGCTTAAGCTGGAACGATTAATCACTTTTTTCCTTTATAGATAACATGACATATGACACGCTACTTTAAATTCAACACGAATATGTCGTTGTTACTATTTTATTTAATAATTAACTCGTGTGATAACAATTTGTTATATAGATAACATTTTGTCGAAGCCCACGTATTGTGTATGTTGTCGGAAATGTTAAACTCGTTACTTATGTATATAAATTAATGAAATTGGTTTGCTGTTTGTAAGTTTAAATAAATAGCTTTTCACTAAATGTACATGAAAGTATATACGGTACTTACAGCAATAACTATCTGTCCTTCTCTCCATCTACCTATATATTTTATTTGCGTGATTGATTTTCAATACCTCATTAAGAACACGCTTCCCCCTCTTACAGCTTAATTCGTTTATCTTAGACGAATCAAAAATGTGCAAAAGCCTAATTGTCGGGGTGACAGGAAAGTACCTTAGTAGTAGTATCTAGTAGTACCTAGTCATAACAGAATAAAGGCTTCAAATAGCTACATCCTTACTGGATCTTTGCGTAAGTTAAGGAACTCAAAGCTTTGAGCTTTAGAATAGGCTAGCAAAAGCATGTTAACATATGTATAACTATATAGTTATACATATATAACTATATAGTTATATAGTTATAAATATTGAGATTGACAGTGAATAACATATTGCTTTCGCGACGCAGTCTCTCATTAAAAACAAGATTCCCCATATTATAGCTTAATTCATTTACCTTTGACCAAGCAAAAATGTGATAGAGCCTAATTGTCAGGGTGACCAAGTAAATACCTTGTTCTAACAGAATAAAGGCTTCAAATAGCTATCCTTACTGGGTGTTTGCGTTTTTTGCAAAGGTAACTAAAAGCTATGAGCTTTAGAATAGAAACAGGCTAGGAAAAGCATCTTAACATATGTATAACTATATATTGAGATTTAAATAGAATAATAGAAAATAAGTTTGGGAAAGGACAAGATGGGAGAAAAGGTGGAAAAATGGACGAATATAATAACAGAATGGTACCCCTGGGAGAGCAAAAGAAGGAAAGGAAGACCAATAAAGCGATGAGACGACGATCTGAAGAAGGTAGCAGGACCAAAATGACTATGTACAGCAAAGGATCGGTACTGACGGAGATATTTGGAGGTCTTTGTCGAAAAACAAGGTTTGAGGAAGGAAAATCCGAATGCCGAGAATGTATTTTAAGTTGAAAAACAGCAATAAAGGCAAATTTCACACAGGATCAATGGTAACAGTTAGAAATTATATCTTTTTGGAGCATACGTTGCGTGCTCTGCTTAAACAGTTAAAGTAACGCAACTATCATGTATAATAGACTTATTCTTTTTAAGAAGTTTTTAAAAAATGTCTTCAATAGCATATATGTATTTTTAAGGTAAAGTCATTTAATAGCTATATTTCTGATTATCAAATATTTTGTCTCGCTTGCGTGACGTATACAGTCACGCACACACACATACCAACTGACACGCGCTACGTCGATAACGAGTAAAGCATTAGTCTGCTCCTTTCCGTATTATCTTTATAATAAGTCGTAAGCTTTTTCTGTCATCATAACCACCTCTTCAAGATCTTGACACCAAATGCCTAATGCTTTGACACGTATTACACTCAACTAGATTATTGATGTCAACGGCAATATGTACCTCACATTGTCGCTTAATTGACGTCATTATCTGTAATTGCATAGCCTTGTGTATGTGATTAAATGACATGTCAATTCAATTTTGTAACCTCCGAGATCATTATAAGAATATATGCCTAATACACTCTTCGGTCTATTGGTTAACTTGTTCAATTAGAATCTGCGCGGTCTCATATTTGTTTCCGGTCTCATTGCAGACAGTGTTTCATAGATAAACTAATTATTATTCTATTACCCTTTGTGTTAATGATATGTTTTCTTAATCGTTATGTTATAATAGCTAAATAATTAAAAAGGTAAATGTAGGTTAATTAATAGTATAGGTATTATATTTGGTTAAAAGTTTAGTTATGGGGATAGAAAATATTTTTGCTTTCATCTAATTGTGCATTGATTAATCAATGTTATATCGGGTTGTATCTACAAGAAATATTTCACGAAATGTTGGTTCTAGCACTTGTGTTCACAAATAACAGAGAATTCGGGTGGATTTTATAAAATGGTATCAATTCTGATATGTTTTTTTTTTATATTTACATTAACCAAGGCAACCTAATTTTCAAGCTAATTTCTTTGAATTTCTGTTTTATTAGCACAGGATAGAAATGAAAACTTCAAAGCGGGGTTATTGACAAAATACAACCCCATTCTTGTACTATAATCATTAATTATTAACATATCTACACTAATATTATAAAGAGGAAAGATTTGTATTTTTGTATGTAAGGAATAAACTCAAAAAGTACTGGACCGATTTAAATAACTCTTTTTTTCTTTAGAAAGCTACATTATCACTTTAGAAATTCCTATTAAAACCAACCGAAGGTGTAAAAAAATCAACCATAAAATGTGTTTCATCGCATACGCTGTGAAGATTATTAATGAAAGGACAAAAAAATGTTCGACAATATTATAGAATATATCAATATCTACAAAAAACTTCGCGAGACCATATGTCTAACTATTGTAGTTACGTCACTATAACTACTTTTTTACATTTAACAAATTGATAGAAATGCCGATCAAAATCAGACCGTGTTATCCACACCATTTATAATTGTTATCCAAATAAATAATTTAATATTCAAGACTGTCTCAATACCTGATAATTACTCTTTTAATTATTGAAATCGGATATTCCATTCAAAAGATATCATGAAATTAAAATAAAAATACATGCCGGAGGCGGCCGCCACGCAGCGCATAGAGTAACTAATTCGACGAGAGAAGGGCAGTGCGGGAGAAGGGGGTGCACCATTATGAACTGTGAATGAATATTTCGAGATATTTTGGCACATTTTTATGCTTGTATGCGCTTGATATAGTCGACGAGAGCATCATATACTTAAGGTGCGTTACATATCCAAACGTTTCAACTCAGTCTCATTCAATACACCCAAAGTATAGGGCATAGTTTTTACTGGCCTAGTGGTGACACGATTTGATTTTCGTTTACAGCTTATTAATTAGAAGGTTTATGGCCAACGGCAGTACGTTTATAAACTGTTATTATCCAACTTTGAGCTTTTTGGTGAAGGAAAATATCGCTAGGAAATCTGCAATGTTGCTCCTGGGATATGTGTAACTTTCTAACCCGTAGTGGATCAGCATGGTGGCCTATGATCTATGCACCTTCTCTCTTATGAATTAGAAGGTTTATAGACTTTTAATAGCCTACTATTTATGTTAAAGGGCATAGTTTTCTCTTCAACAATAAGCCGTTCTTATCCTCGTGGCCCTATTCGTGAATCATACAACAAATATGGAGGTAAAGCTTGCAAATAACAGCGATAGTTCAGCGAACCACGTTATCCTATTGTTCGCTCTATAAAGCTCCGATTTACATAACGCATTTTCCTCATGCAAATGAACAACTGTCGATACATAAACAATAGTATTTATGCATTTACTAGCTATTATTCGCGGTGTTACCTGCGCAATTCCGGATGCTTTAATTTTTTCCTCTATCTATCGCATGTTGCACAATCGCCAAGGACAATATAGCGTCGTGTATGCCTTGCATCTGCTGTTTTGCTTGCATCGTGGTGTCATAAAAATACAGTTACATGCGCGATTCCGGTTTCCTTTTTATAGTGAAGCTAATTTAGTCTATCTATCGCATGTCACATTTTATCCGAAGCTAATATGAATTCGCCTATGCCTCGCATTTGCTGTTTCAATTGCATCGTGGTTTCATAAAAAAACATTTTCTTAAAAAATAGAATCCTAAATTACTCCTAATACCATAACTTTTCTAACAGTGAAAGTCCTATCAAAATCGTATAGCTGTTTCAGGGATTAGCCAAGTCCAAACAGGCAGATGGACAAAAATTAACAAGAAATAAATCTGCTAATGTGAAATAACAAACAGAACCTTCAATTTTCTTTATCTATATAGATTTCTTATCGAGGAAATAGTCAATAAGTTATATATTAAGTTAAATAGTATCTTTTAAGTTATTTTCCATTTTGACAGGTAATAAGATATTAAGATATCTTACTTATGTATTTGTCATTGAAATAATATGAGTATTTTATTGACATCCTGGCTAATGTCATGATAGTTTTGTCGCATTGTATAAAGACCTTGCATTCCTACCTGGAATACTAAAACTTATTATATTAGCCTACATATTATTGTATAAAGATAATATTTGGAAACCTGGCTTGGGTTTGAAAACCAAAATGTTCGTGGTTTAGAGACTAGTTTAGACTCTTCAACTCCTCGTTAGGATATTAGTATTAGTATAGATTAAAAATAGTTTAAAATGAAGTCATCGATAGTCTCTTACATTATCGATTCTTTTAAAAGAAAATATTGTTACGTGTAGAACTCGGAAACTCAATTACAAAGTTAATTGTGGGAAAAATCGGAAGCGGTGCCTTTGCAAGTGTTACGTACTGTATTGTGTTGTAATACTGATGTAGATCTTTATTAAAGTGGTAAACAAGTCATTTTGTAACATTGGTAGAGCAAAGCTATAGTCAGTCAGTGACAGATTGTAATTAAGCTGATTTAAAAGGCCAAATAACATGCTATCAAGAGAAACTTAGTGGTGCCATCTCAAGATTCGACACCGTTTTAACAACAATCCAACTTTTTTACTTTAAAGTTAATTACAAAAAAATAAGGGATTCCCCTTATAAAAGGGATTATTTTTGCGAAAAGATACTGTACTTTTTGTTTTGCTGTAAGTGGACTAGGACATAGACGCTTAAGAAAAGTCAAATAGTCACAAATGAGACCTATTATTGGTAGTCTTCGAAATACCTTCGTTTTATAGATTATGGATCAGCGCTTGACTGTTACCTTTTCTGATGATAAGTGATGAGAGTCTAAGACATGGTTTCTATCGTAGTACAACGCAATTCTTTTTCTTATCATCTTAACATCTGTGTTGTAGGGTAGTACTCCTGGTGGTAAGCTTCCCACCTGTAAATCATATCGACAGCCCTACGTATAAAGAGTCAAGTACAAAATCCTTATTATCTAAGGCAGTCTTTCTAAGATTAAATTTCTTATTAGTACCACCTTCTGTAATAATAATATTTTTAACGTGATTTATTAGCTATTTTATTTCGCACTTCGACCCTTGTGGATCTTTTGTACGCGGAATTAATAGCTATATGATATAATCTACAAAAACGTCTAATATAGAGTACTGCATAACCTCCTTTGTAAATTCTCCAATGTACGTAACACTGGCGAAATGGTGAGTACTGTATTTTTATACGGGGGAATAGATGTATCTTTTAAACTATTTTCATCTAAAAACCTGTAAGCTATATAAAAATTATATAACTCTTGAAATGTGGATTTGGAAAGTGATTGTTGTTGACGATAACTCAGCGCTGCGCAATTGAAGATAACATCTGTCCCCGCGATGAATGTTAATCGTCCTTTAAATTGAAAACATAAAATATACCCGCTTCAAAGACATAATAAATTGTAAACGAGAAAGTCGTAAAATATAGCCAACAGCATTAGGGCTATAAGATTTTTAAAGTCGTTTATGTTTAAATACATGATTCTGAAATAACGTTTTAGCCTAGACGAGAAAGTTCTAAAATATGGTAATCGGTATTAGGACTCAAAGAGTTTTAAAGTTATTATAGATTCTCAATGTTAAAATGTAGATTTATAAATTTTCGGTTTCAGCCTAGACGAGAAAGTTCTAAAATAATCTAATTCAGCATTAAGACTTTACGATTTTTAAAGCAGTTTTTGTTTAAATGAACAATAATAACTCTGAGGTTCCAGCCTAATCGAGAAGGTTCTAAAATATGGTAATTGGTATTAGGAATAAAAAAGTTTTAAAGTTATTAGAGATTCTCAATGTTTAAATATAGATTTATGAATGTTAGGTTTCAGCCTAGACGAGAAAGTTCTAAAATATGGTAATCAGCATTAGGGCTCCTCCACTGCGGATTGGCAGGCATAGTACACAAGTGCACTCTCTATTCCTCCACTCTCCTAGTCAGATGTGTCGGGTATCCGACACGACCGGAGAAAGATCAGGCGCAGGACCGACGGTTTAACGAGCTCTCCGAGGCACGAGGGTGGATCACACCACCAATTTCCCCACTTCGGGCAAATATTCAGAAAATCTTAATAGAAAACTCAATATTGATTTTAAAATTAGCCCGACCCGGGGCTCGAAGGACCTCAGGACCTCATGTCCATAGTCGCTGCTAATGCTAACCACTAGACCAATGAGACAGTTGAACATTAACAACTCTTAGGTTTCAGCCTAAACGAGAAGATAATTGGTAATTGGTATGAGGACTATAAGAATTTTAAAGTTATTAGAGATTATCAATGTTAAAATAAAGATTTATGAACTTTAAGTTTCAGCCTAGACGAGAAAGTCCTAAAATATGGTAATTGGCATTAAGGCTGTATTGTATATATGGACAATAATCATTTTTAGATTTTGGCCTAGACGAGAAAGTCGTCAAATGTGGGCATGGGAATGAAGACTATAAGATTTATAGGCAGATTATATATAAAGATTACGAATTTTAGGTTTTCACCGAAAGTCTTTGTCATTAAGAAGGTTAAAAATGCAAGTTTGTCTAGTGAGTTAAATAAAAGGTGGGTTTATATACCAACACTCAGTAAGAAAAGCCGTGGCATCTTTTACAGATCTTTCAGTATAAGTATATTATATATGGAAAGAGAAAATCTATTTGTTTTTAAATAAACACACAAGTATGCACAGGCAATGTATATTAGTAGTTTCTTTTTAAAAGCTCGTCAGCTATGTTTAGAAGCGAGTCTAAAAGACGTTAAAGGATTTATAAATAACTGTTTAGGATATTCCATACAACACAGAACAGACTTCACAACAGATTTGACTCTCTATCGAATATGTTTTTAGTATTCTTTTTACGTATTGAGTTTACATCTACATAACAAATTAACTTACTTTTTGGTCGTATAAGTGATCCAACTTCACCATGTTGATGTGTATTTTGTTTATGGATACATTGTATTTCAAATCTTAACGTATGACACGCTTTTGGACTTATTGCACTATGGCTTATAGTCACCCACATTCACCAGCTCGTAATTGAGCTTTTTAGACTAATATACTTTGGCAGTACTATTATTTCTGCGATTATAGTCTACAGGATTCACTAAACCACAAGTGAATCGTAAGATCGTTAGCCAATTTATTTAAATCCAATTGTTAGTCGATACCCTCCTTATATATATCTGAACAAGTTTTCAACGGTTCTTAAGATACTTTTATATTGTTAATGGATGACATATTTTTCGAATAAGATTTTAAATTAAAAGCTCACGTGAATGGTCCAAAGTTTCTTGCTATATAATCAGTTTAAGAAGTGCTAGATAGCGAGGAATTGATTTTTTGTGTTACTTGTTCATAAAATGAAGCCGGTTCTAATATTTAATTACTAACTAATTACCGTATATGTATCTTAACATATTTCTATTTTAAAAATATAAGGTTTCATCGCTTTATACAGTCGAATAAATAAAACATTCATTTAAAAGATTTATAGAGATATTAACAAACAGCTGAATCTATTATACTACAACTCTATCTTTAAACTTAATATCTTTTAATTAAATCGGTTGACTAAAAGACTTTTCTATTAACAATAGAAATAAAATTTAATTAACGATGTATTGTGTAACAATTATAATAACCTTTGACTAGAAATGGTAAAACGATTAGATGTGGAGTTTAGGAAATTACTTTCATGGGATTTTTCGCTGGGAAATCTATTTACGCACCCTGGCTGAAAGTCATACTTTTAACCAGGAGTGTGGAATCGCTGCCATACAGAATATCCACTAAAATCCAGTAGCATCTTTCTTATCCGGATCTGTGTTATTAGAATTTAAGTAGGGAATTTAAGTAGTTCTGGGATCCCAGACTTTAGCCATCGAAACCAACCAAACGGATAGCAGACGCGTAAAAGTACGTCTTCTGATCCGCGGTCTTCCCCTTCTTCTCTGATACTACCTTCTGTGAGATGACATTCTCGTAGAAGAAAGTGACCGCTTTACTGTAATCGGTGTGAGGAAGCGATACATGCTTTCATGCTGCCAATATACTTTCATGGGCTGATACTTTGACGGATATTATAAATATATCAGAAACAGGACTTAAATCGTTCTCGTCTCAGTATAATATTTGCAATTTTAAACTGCCATTTATTATGATCATACATTTATATAAATCAAAACAAATGGTCAAGGACCTAGTTCCCAGCACGGGGTTTTCTTATGTATTTTATAAGACGACAGTTATTTTTGTTTATTGTCACCGCATAGATAACAGTCTACCTTCGCAATCAAAACACGCCCTTTCAATATCACAGCTTATCTAGATAATAATTTGCAGCCTATTTTCCTCAATAGGTACTTGGCTTGATCGTGCAATACACGCCAAAGTTATCAGGACAAAGCATTGGAGTGGGCGTTGGTAATAGAAAGTATCATGATAAATGGGTCTAAATTTATATCAAGGATAATTCCTTGTGTAATTGTAAACAAATGACTCTATTAACAAGGTGATATCCTTGTGTTCGTTAACATTATGTAGATTAACTTAAACCCAGCCATGTTTTTATTGCTGACAGGTTGACAGTTGACTGTGGCATCTGATGTTGAGGCTGGGTGGTAAAGGCGCACAGGTCCTTCTAGTCCGTGTCATATAGGTCACAAGAATGGAATGTGGTTGGGAAACCTCTAGTGACCCCTCATGGGACTCAATTAAACAAGGGATGGCACAGTCAAAGATGAAAGCGCAAGATCATCTAGTAAGAGATGATTTACAACTTTCTGTTTCTACACAACATCGTATCGGAACGCAAATATTTTTCTTCGAATTATGTCTTTGGAGGTTGGTCGGTAACAAGGCACGACTTAGACAAACTAATAAAAAACATTATGAAGTTTTATAAAACCACGATCCAAGTGAAACAATTAATGGAAACCATGGGCTTCATATTGCCTTCAGCTGTTGTACAGAGCGCCCTTTATTTGAACCCTACTCTGCGGCTGTAATGCGACAGTCGAAAGATGAACACAAAATTTGAGGCAATAGAAAAAGAAATCTATATATTAATGCAATTTCCTTAAATTGTCTTACGCCAATCGTTCCTAAAGAAGCAAATAATCGCATCATTGCGCCAGCGAGGCCATCAAAATAAAGGCTGTTAAAATCTACTAGTATTACGAATTTTTGTTAAAAATATTGATGATTAAGGTGAGTAAGGTAAGTAGCAGCCCATTAACATAGCATTGCTGAGCATAGGCCTCCTCGCTCATAAGAGAGAGGGTTTCTAGACCATAGACTCAACGCATTGTTCCAAAGCAGGTTGATAGGGATAGTATACAAGGGTATGCGCTAAAATAAGTGCACTCTTTATTCCTTTACTTTCATAGTAGCAGCAATCGGAGACAGTTCAGGCACAGAAACATCAGCTTAAGGTGCTCTGCGAAGGACGAGGCTGGGACACCGAGCTAACTACACAAATTCTGAGAATGTCTTAACAGACAAGTCGATACCGATTTTTGATATCGTCCAACCTCATGTCTGTAGCTGAACAAGCAGACAACTAAACTAATGAGACAGTGGTTGATCATATCACACAAATTATCAACAAAGGTCAGCGTTATTTTTAATCATATAGCTATTAAAACATGATGCTTAAAAAACATTACATAGAATAAAAGATTTATCTTTGAAACAGAAGACAACTGTTTCAAAGAAAAATTAGGATATTACACTAGACACTTTTTCCTAGGGGCCGTCGATTTGCTCTTACGCTTTACTCAACCTTAAAAATATACGGTAATTATCTATCAACACAAAGTAATGGCATAACAATAGTTTTTTCGCTGAGTATCTATAACGAGAAGTGAAAAAAAACCTAAACAATTATCTTGTCACATGGCCGTGTCATTAAGTCATGAATTTGGCCATGATTTGCATTTAGCGTGTCATAATTGAAACCTTATTTTAGATTATTAACCTTACACTTGAACCTTGAGACATAGCGGAAACAGTTTTTATTTTAAGGGTGGTCGAAAGTGTTACAAAAAGGTTTTTATGTAGAAATTTAATAATAGATTTAATATGTGTAGAAACATGAAACTTAACAGAAAATTCCTTGTAACAAAGGGTTGTCCCTTCAGCCGATGGACGTCCACTGCTGGACATAGGTCTCAGAAAATGATGCCCACAAGGCCCGAGCTTGTGCCGCCTGGCATCAGCGGATACCGGCGATGCTCCTTATATCGCCGGTCCACCTTGTGGGGGGGGGGGTTCTTCCTACACTGCGTCGTCCAGTGCGGGGTCGCCACTCCAGCACCTTCGGGCCCCAACGTCCATCGGTCCGTCGGACTATGTGCCCCGCCCATTGCCACTTCAGGTTTGCGATTCGTAAGGCTATGTCGGTAACTTTGATTCTGCTACGGATCTCCTCATTTCTGATTTGATCGCGTAGAGAAACTCGGAGCAAAACCCTCTCCATCGCAAGTGAGTAACTTTGAGCTTTCGAATAAGGCCCATAGTCAGCGACCACGTATCCGATCCGTAGGTAAGCACTGGCAACACGCAATGTTCGAAGACTTTATTCTTCAGGAACATGGATATTAGACATAACTTTCGTCTTATCATGTTCATTTTTAGGCCCACCTGTCGAAAAACTCTGCTGAGGTCATCGAGCATTGCATTGAGATCTTCCAGAGTCTCTGCCATAATGACCACGTCGTCGGCAAACTGAAGATGAGTGATGTACTCGCTATTGATGTTGATGCCAAGTCCGTTCCACTCCATAAGCTTGAAGAGGGTTGAAAGTTGGGTATGGCAGAAGAATCACAGAGTAAAATAAATGCAGTAGAGATGAGAGCGTTGAGAAGTATGAGTTGATTGAAACTGAGTGGAAAAGTTAGAAGTAGTGTGATAAGAGAATGATGTGGTATAAAAGAAGATGTAGTGACCAAAATTGAGAAAAGTATGCTCAAATGAAAGTTGAAAGGGGAAGACCGAGGCAAACGTTCCTGGACTAAATCCAGGACATTTTTAAATAAGGGCCAGGTCAAGAGTTCTCCAAACCGACGCATTTCTTTGAAAGGTTTAATGGAAGAAGCGAAGGAGATATGCAAGGATCGTGGCTAGTGGAAGGACGTGGTCTCTGCCTACCCCTATGGAAATGAGGCGCGATGTTGTGTATGTATGTTGATTGGTAGGAGGGAAAAAAAGTGGACTGTATATCGCGGGAGAACAGTGAAAAGCAATAATATATAATGCGCTAACCACGTAAAGCACAAACGGGTTTTCAGGCACTAGTTTTTCGTCTTCTAGCACACAATTTACCATCTTAGAGTCAATGATATGATTACAATCAAATAAAGTTAATATATGTTAAGATAAAGTCGTAAGCGATAAGAGTTTTGGATTCTTGTTTAGAGAGTTACGTGTTTGAATCAAGAGAAGGCAGAACTAAGTTTCTTTTATAAAATTTATATGCCTAATTGATATGATTTTCGGGGAAGGACATATCATGCATACTTCGAAAGTAATTCTAATATTTGTGGATCAAAGCTCTAAACTCTCAACTCCTATAAGTAAGAAGGCCTGCGTCAAGCAGCAAGACGTTAATTGGCTGATACGTTAAGATGGAATAACGTCAAATTTATTATCCATTAATTAACTATACGTGCCTCCATTTCTTACAAGTTAAATTCCTTCGCGTGCTACATAATTACAATCAGGTGTCGTTTATACGATTTAAGAAATAAAGTAGCTCAATTATATCCACTGTACACTTAATTTGAAATGGAAGACAATTTTTTATTGATTGCAAAGTATTTTATAAAACGATTAAGTAACTTTTTAATTCATGGAAACCTATGTCGGTTCTAATGAGAAAAAATGAATATTTATATAAAATGTATTCCGCGTATTCATTTACCTGTCGTAATTATTACCCGTTTACATTAATTTATAGTAAAAAACGATATGTACGGCATTCTTTTCAAAATAATTTCTAGCAGTTACTTTATACAATGATTGCCCCTTCGATAATTGACAAATAACTATACTAAATAAAAGGCCTGTTCAGGGACTGCGTCTGACAAACGTTAGTATATTAGCGAGTAAGTGTGTAGGGGGCGTGTCTTTATTGTTCAATACAATACTATTTAAAATTTGTTTTGTCTTTGTCCATTTAACTACCCCCTCTTTCTATATTTATATACATAAGTACGTAAACTATATATATGATTCTAATGCGAATAAAACTATACAAAACTCTATTGATTCTATCTTTATATACTCGTACAATGAATAAGTTGTATTTGAAAAAGTCGCGAACACATAAGTTCAAATAATATGCAAAGAGGCTTCTAATATCATTGAAGAATGTTTACATGGCAGAATTACTTGGATTTGAATCCAGCTCTATATATAAGTACAATCATTTTATATGTAAAATGTCATTATTGTAATTAAAAGAGTACTGAGTTGCTGTGTTTTTTCTCGGTAAATCAACATTAAAAACTGATAAAATATGTACCAAACCAATTAGCAAAATATTTCTTAAACGTTAAATAAGGAAAGGGCAATTGTCTGTAACACAGATTGTGTGCGATATATGTATTTTTAAAGGAAACTTTAATGTCACAAAATACCAAATTGTACACTCCGCCAAGAAAGTGTTTAAAGTTAAATTTTATTTCAATGGTTCCTAAGTAAAAATTCCTTATTATGCAAGACACTGTTTCAAAGATTAATTATATGTTTCTTGAAGCTTTTTAAGAGCTATATTTAAAACAAAAAAACAATGATCTAGGTTAAATAATGGGGTAATAATCTAAAATTAAAATAGTGAACCGACGATTTGCTCTTTGAAACCAAAAATAAAGTTACACAAGATGTGATATATTGTTAGCAATTATAAATTTATTGGGAGATGTATTGTTAAAGCGGAAGTAGTACAATTATTAGTTTATTGCAATTATTGTTTAAAAGGAAGTGGAAGCGCTCTTTCGTGTATCTTTACCGATGTTTCGCCCCACCACGATAGGGGAAGCGATATAAGAACTCCGGTAAAGATACACGAGGCAGTTCAGTTATCTTTTTTAATAGTAAGTGTTGAAATTAGTAAAGTGATAAATAATTACAGTATAGTGAATAATAAATATAGTGTTCTGAAGTAATGTAGTGTTTTAAAATGCAGTTAATGCAATTTCGGTTTTAATTCAGGCCTAGCTGTTACAAAATATGCACAAAAAACAGTGGGATGTGTTACAGGCCGTTGTTGTACTTTAAAAGGTCTCGTAACGGATAGTAGTTTCTATACAAAATATTATTATTACTTAGCGTAATAAATTCTTTTAGCTATCTAGTGGTGTAATTGAATTTCGGATGGAAGTAATAGATATGCTGCTACAACACCAAACTGTATCCCCCGATTTTGTTATCATTCGTTTTGAAATGTGGGATACATTACATGATTGCGGTTTTAAAGACGTATTCACATCGAAAAGTTATATGTATCCCTAGGGCCTTGAAAGATTGCTATAAATTGCAACTTCCTCATTTTAATGTTATCCATTTCCCATTACATGAATGCCGCTTAATTAAGTCAACTCTGACCAAGGTCTGTTCATGATAAAGTGACACACTGACAACAAGAGTGACAATTTAAATGAAACTATTAACGAGATCAATCACTTTGTCAATAACAAACGGAACTAATATATCAATTTCATGACATGTAATGAATTAATTATTTTATGCGTTACGCATTATTATTTTGCCAGGTGTACAAATTGTACTTACGTTAATAGTAATTAGGTACAACTTTTATTTTATCTTAGGTTACAATTCTTATAGTGTCTTATTACTGCCAAAATTAATACATGATCATAATGGTTGAATTATATATTGTTACACCACCACCAAATAATAATAAAAAAAAAATATGATAGCATTAATAAAACTAAATCTTATTACATTTTATACATTTACATAGACATTTACAGTTACGACTATATACAAAACTTAACAAATATTCTACATTTATAGGAAGAGGGACATGTGGAGGTAGAATATCATAAATGGAGTGGGAAAGTTTGGGACAATTAAGAAAGATATGTGAGATAGAACCTTCGTCTAGGACACATTCACACATGGAGTGGTCCCTAATCCGTAGTTTAGCCAAGTGCACAGGTGTGCAAGCATGACCTAGGCGCAACCGCGAGATAGTACTGGTAATCCAGCGACTAGGATATATATGAAGAAAAAAACCAGGGTCGGTTGGATGGAGGCATAGTATTTACCTTTGGCCAATTTTGATGAAGACCAGAATGAATTCCAGGATCTTTCCAGGAATATTTAAATATATTTAAAGCGGGAGTTTAGGTCTTGAACACAATTTTGAAAATGTTCGTGCGTTCCATGTCGGACTGCTGCTTTCGCACATGACTCAGCTGTCTCATTTCCAGGGATATTGGAATGGCTGGGAATCCTACCAAGTAATACAGACAGATCTCTTTTTTAACAGAAATCTTGATTTACTTTGGAAGGAGTTTTCTTTTAGTGACATTAAACAACTTAGGGAGTCGGTCAAAATAACGGTCTGTTAGTATGTTATGGGAATATGCATACAGGATTGCTTCTAATACATCAATGGCCTCTCCTGTAAACACTGAGGACTCAGGAGGACAATTAACTTTTAGAACAATTTTATATTTGGGGATCTAACAGGCAACACCAACGCAGCTGTTGGATGATAACTTTGACGCGTCTGTGTATATAAGAAGATTATTTGACCAATTTTATTGGTTGATTAAAAGTTAAAAGTGCGTGCGTACAAAGTACACATGTCAAAAGTGAAACTTCTTTGGAAACAAATATTTAAGTCTTGTTTATATATATATATATTAAAAGTGTCGAATATTTATATTAAAGCTTATTGAATGCTGTTTTCAGTCCCTTTGTAGCAGCATATTTACGTATATTCAAACAATATTACATAAAAATATGTAAATTAAGAAATATAGATACAAAAACAAACTTTCTAATATAACAAAAGCAAGGAATTCTTAAACATGTCACATATTTACAAAAGAACAGTCAACTTCTTACAATTTCACGGTTACTCTAGTTCATAATATCCGATTAGGAAATGTTAGCACTTCAGCGTGCGACGATACAACCTCGCTCTACTTGCATACCAATATACCACAATGGTTGACTGCATAATAATTATTTACACAGCCTAATTGCAATACTTAATACACATGTTATTAATACAAATATATTTGAGAACCTGTTCAGGTAAATATTATTATTTTAAAGGTAAAGGTGGTACTGGTAAATGAAAAGGTGATACTTATGGTACTTCGTAAAAAACAAAAAATAAAAATGATACTCAAATTAGGCTACGTAAAATTCTATAATAAATTCACAAAAGCTAGCTTAGAGATGTTATTTTATACATTTAAAATCTCGAAAGAAAGCTAATGGAAAAATTGTACAATAACTTGAAGGGTTACTAAGATGATAAAAAAAAGTGTGAAAGTTAATGTATTGCCGTAACTTAAATATATTAAATTCAAATTATATTGTTACGATGATGATTAAAAAGTACAACCGACTGTGTTTTTGTGGGTTCTTCTCAAAATAGAGAGTAAATTTATGTTTAGCTTATAATTATTTCCAAGTCAATTAAAGGTAGTTCAATAAAATAACCTGTGTAGAAAACATATATACGTGTCGGAGTGCTATAGTCTGACCCCAGTTCTCGGGTGATAGCCCGCCAGTGCGGTCGACTTTTGAAACTGTCGCGTTCCCAGCTGTTATTATTAATGAGTTTGTGTAAATTGATTTCGGGAACATTGATTGAATATTATAGTCTGAGTTAAGTAATAAAGTGTTTGATTACCCACCAACGCCCACAGTATGGAAATTATGGATGCCATTAATGACGATATCGGCGGAGACCCTATGCTTTTATGCTCCCTCTCTCTTTTATTCTTCGACATGCATATAAATAAATGAAATTCCATAAAAATATAAATAATTAATTAATCTAAAATAAAAAACAGGGTGCACAATATAAATAGTGGCAGTAAAATTATTACAACATGGATATGATGTTGAAAAGAATGCGCAGAAAGGACTTTCTTTGATAAGCCAAAAGTACTGTAAAAGTCTTCTTGAATACAGCATTTTTGATTTATATTTTTAGATATATATTGTTACATGACGATACAGCAAAATACCAAAAGACTTTCAGGAAACATAAGTTATAAATAGATTTTTTCCGACATACCTTCAAACGACGTGTGGCTGACAACTCAAATAATTATATGACAACTCGTCACAGCTCATTGGACAAATTAAGTACTTACAAATTTTATACATACCCGCAATTGTTTTTTATATCTGTCATTTCCCTATACAAGAAATTTTGATTGAAGCGATAAATAAATAATACGGAAATAACATTAAATATGTCAAAAGGTATTTACTATATTAATTTATTAGTTGGTTCGATGCTTAGGTTGCCTGCTTTCAGAATGGTTGAGGTCCAGATTAAGTTTTTATACATATTTGGCATAAGTATCAAGAAATTTGATGGTATTTTCTTTATAAAAATAAAGCTTACACAATACAATTGCAATGAATAGTGCCTGGCTATAAATTAATCCAAATATCGCCGAAATATACATTCTCATCTTTTCACTAATATAATCTTTATAGATTAACTATATAAACTTTGTCTGTTTGGTTGATTGAAGTTGGTCTTCTCAGAAACTACTGTTACAAATTGAATAAAATATTTTATTGTTGGATTGCTCATTTATCGAGGAAGGTTAAAGTTATATAATATCACGATACGATCAATAGGAGCGGAGTATCAATAAAAAATCTTCGTTCGATCGTCATCTAAACAGGTCAAAGTGAGGCAATAAATATGTATGAAGGCACTATTCCTCTTGAAAAGTTTGAAAACATAGTATGAGATTAACGTGCTCCAACCCCACGCCTCAGGAAGCACACTAAGCTGTCGGTCCTGCGATTGATCTCCCTCCACTTTTGTCGGATTGACGGATTAGAGAGAACTTTTATGTTAACGCAAAGACTTGTGTATCAGAGTCGCTGGGAAATGCTTTTAAGTACGTTATAGGTCAGGAGTGTGAGACTCGGTGACAGAGGAGACCTTTTCATCCATAAGTATCTGAGTGTTTCACATTCGCATTCATCCCTGGTACCTCAGATAAGTTAAACTAAGAATTTAAAGAAGCGAGTGGAGGTACTCAAACACGGCCGCCTAGTACCCTGCCTCCTTCCGAGGTGAGGGGGAGCATGCGCTGCATTCTTCCTCTCTCGCTCATTGGTCTCCTTTAGTGGACTACGGTCTCACTGAAGAAGGATACTCCTGGCCATATCCTCTCATTGAGAGCATCGCACCCATAGTGGTCCTCAGTGACAGATCGCCTCAACGTCACGAGGTGACGCTTAAGTCCCTAGGCAGCACAATCTGCCACAGTTGAATGCATTGAGTCGATAGCTGCACCTTTGTATCAGAGCCTTGGACAACCACGTTCTGGTCGAAAAAATAGAGGGAAATCCTCTGGTCTCCAGTAGCAGGCATGAACATTGTGATGGCGATCTGTCGTAACATCGATCAATGGCATGGGAGCATGGGACGCTTTCCTACAGACTGGTGCAGGTTCTGACCGGACATAGATGCTTCGGAAAAATCCTGTACTAATTCGGTCGGAGGAAGTCACCTGATTGTGTGGGGCATCTAGCCTGGTTGATCTATCTTCTAAATACCCTCTCACCGATGAATGAGGAGGATCTGTACCTTTGAGTGCTCACATTTTGCATCAATGAGCTGCTACTTACATTTATTTGCTTATTTTGAACTGTTGGTTCAACCCATGTATCATATGTAACACATTAGACGGAGTACCTGTTAAAATACATAACAAAGCCTAGGCGCAAAAACAAAACATTTATATAACAATTGTTTTTTTGTATTTATACCTTCGTTAAGAGTTTTTTCTTTACCACAGCATTTTTTTTTTGTAAGTAACCATAGTAATTAATTTATTTTCCCATTTTTTTTACATCATATAAGTTAGTTACGAAAGATACAGTACAATTAATAGTTAATTAAAAGTTGTTTTCGTCATTGGCCGATGACAATCAGGGGTTTTTTTATAGAAATATATTTGGAGTTTCCAGTTTCCGCGGAAATTTCAGGATTGACTATTACGGTTTTTCTTATTATATCAACTAATTACTGCCTTTTGGTTCATCAATTTTGTGAAAGCCAACAATCTTCTGTTTCTTTAGGAAGTAGCTAGAGTATTTTGTTATTATAACAGGAGTTGTCTTCCAGCTAAATGCGAATCAAAATAGTTCCAACACTTTATGACATTTGCGAGGGAATAATCGTTGTTTTTCTTAGGTTAAAACATTGAAATATTTTTAGTAAAGTGTTTCTATTTTAAGATTAAAAAAAGTTTTAATTTACTTTTCAATTCCTGCTATTGATTCACTTACTCTCTCTCTTTATATATATTGATGAAAAACATATTTTAAACTAATGGATGAGTTATTATAATGTTTTTTTATTATATTTAATATAATTTATTATAATTTGGAGTTTTGTTAATAACGTCATTTTAATTTTATTTTGTATTGATTTCAATTAAACATTTAATTGGACTGCCTCATTGGTCTAGTGGTTAGTATGTTCGACTACAGACATGAGGTCCTGGGTTCGAGTCCCAGGTCGGTCCAATTCAAAAATCAATATTGAGTTTTCTATTAAGATTTTCTCAATATTTGCCCGAAGTTGGGAAGATGGCGGTGTGATCCACCCCCGTGCCTCGGAGAGCACGTTAAGCCGTCGGTCCTGCGCCTGATCTCTCTCCGGTCGTGTCGGATTGCCGTCACATCTGACTATGAGAGTGAAGGAATAGAGAGTGCAATTGTGTACTATGCCTGCCAATCCAAAGTGGAGCAGCGTGGTGGGTCTATGCTCTAAAAAAACCCTCGCTCCTCGGAGTGAGGAGGCCTGTGCCCAGCAGTGGGACGTTAATGGGCTGCTACTTACTTACTTAAAACATTTAATTTATTTGGAAGTACTTCTTGTGACTTTTTAATGTAGTTACTTTAAGGGACTCCAATCCGAATTAGAACAGCTATATTTATTTATATATATATTAAAACTAGCTGTTCCAGCGACTTCGACCGCGTGGGAAAGTGTTATTGGACAGAATTTAATAAGCTTTTCGCATTTATAATATTAGTAATGATAAATATTGTTATTTTACACTTTTTTCGTCACAATATTGATTGTCAGATTTATTTATATCTGATCTACAGCCTAAAAAATAGGCTTCAAGCTTCTCTCTCTAAAAACTACGATACTTCTAACACTTACAACCCTTTTTCGCATTAAAAAGTAGCCAATGCCCTTTCTCAGGCTCTAGACTATCTGTGTACCAAATTTCATTTAAATCGGTTCAGTAGTTTTGGCGTAAAACCGTGACAGACAGAGTTACTGTGAATACATGTGAAATTTATAATATTAGAAAGGATATTGATTAAAAATGGCACATAAAGAAAAAATGGCACAGCCACATCTATTAAAAGCTCACGTAAAAGATTTAAAGCTTTGTTTTATACTACTTGTTATATATAAAAATCTTTTCTTTATATTTCTTGTGTATAATAAGCTTTATTTACGCTGTTATATGATTGTTTTATACACTCTGTATCAATTATCATTCCACTTTTTGTGACAACTGAAACAGTTAAGTGCAAAAAAACAAATAATGTCCTTTAAATTGAAAACGTGTACACTTAAGGCTTGTAAAGGCTTCTTAATTATGGGCCAATAGTTTAATGACCCGGACCTCCTGCGGTTTATTTGCAGTTTTATGTTAAATGGTATAAAAAGTGTAACATGGGCGTGGCAAAGTTACGTCACTTTTCCAATAAATGAGTGACGAATTTAATCTAGTTCAACAAAGCAATATAAATATTAATCAAGACCGAGCTTATTTATAGCTGTTCTTAGACATAACTCGTTAATCCGACTTCCTGTGTATCAATCTGATATAAAAATTTAAAATAAACGTCTGGTATTTCGAGAGGTAAGAGAAAAGCTTCTTAGCATCCCGCTGCTGAGCACAGGCCTCCTCATTCATAGGAGACAGGGTTTTTAGAGCATAGACCCAACACTCTGGTCCACTGTAGGTTAGCAGCCGACACGTACTCCAGGAATAATCACGGAATATGTAGGTTTCCTCAAAAGTACTACCACGGATTGAAAAGAACAATCAAGAAAGTAAGTTTCATTATATAAAGGGACAGTGCTTGCCCAAGATTTCTTAAAACGAAAATATACGCCTCTCACCTCTAGACTATCATGACTTTTCTAGGTGATCATATCTTTTATAAGCCATTATGGCTTTTCTAAACCATCATTTCTTAAAATAATAATCCAAGTGTCTCACTGCTAGGATATCATGGCTTTTCTCTGCCATCATATGTTAAAGCATTAATCCAAGTATTTCACCGCGAGGCTATCACGGCTTTTGTAAGCTATCATAAATTTTCTAAGCCATTATGGCTTATCTAGACCATTAATTCTTAAAAGAATAACCCAAGTGTCTCACTGCTAGGATATCATAGCTTTTCTCTGCCACCATTTGTTAAAACATTAATCCAAGTGTCTCAGTGCGAGGCTATCACGGCTTTTGTATGTCATCATGGCTTTTCAAAGTCATCATGACTTTTGTAAGCTATTATAACTTTACTAAGTCATTATGACTTTTCTCATCAGACTATTGTATCTTAAAATAATAATCCAAGCTACTCACTACTAGGCTATCAAGGCTTTTTTCGGCCATCGTTTATTAAAACAATAATCCAAGTGTCTCACTGCTAGGCTATGATGGCTTTCCTATAATGACTTTCACCATGGCTTTGCTAGGACATCGTGGCTTTTTAAAATCATCATGGATTTTTGAGTCCCTCATGGCTTCTGAAAGCTATCAAGGCTTTTCTAGGCTATCATGGTCTTTATAAAACATCGTGGCCTTTAAAAGTTTACAACCTTAGACGAATTATTTGAACAGATAAGTTTATTATGAATAAATATCAAAGAAACTGTGACAAGTTCCATTATTCCTTTTAACAGTTGGCTTCCGAGTGGGCACCTCTCTTATAGGATAGGATTTGAAGCTCATACCTACTACACTGTTTCATTATTGCATGTGGACAAGTTTTATTAAACCTAGAAATACTAGAATATATAGATTTCTTTACAAAAATATTCAGAAACAACAACTAAACCAATATACATTTAAAATTCTCGTATTATGATTATAAGGCCATCACAGTTTAATGTCAACGATTTAAATTAAAGCTTTTCTTGAAGGTAACATATTTTCATATAAGAACTGCGTAGATGACAAAAACGCTTAAAAATGAAAAGATAAACATACATGGTAATAACTTGATTAATTTAATTACAGGGCAAAGGGAAATAACCCTCACAGTTTTCCTTTTAAGGTTTAAGTTCAATGTTACATTATACATTAAACTTTTTAAAGAAGGGGTCTAATGAGTTTTTTTATCATTTTTCCTTCGGCTCTACTTTTAAAGCCAGCCATACTGAAAATTATAATGTATAAGATGAAAGAAAAGTATATTATTATAATCAATAAATAGAAATCGAAATATTCTTCATTCAAGTAGGCTCGAAAAGTACTTTTAAAACGTCAATAGTCTGTCTGTTAGCACATCAACCACCGGTTCGGAAAGTTGATTCTAATGAGAAGAAACCGTCAAGAAACTCAACGTTTACTTTACTTTAAATATAGTTTTTGTACGTTACAATTGTGTTTAGCTTTCATGTGCAACTGGAATCAAGTCCAAACACTATTGTCACTTAAATAATCTAAAGTGATTTGGGTAAGTAAGTAGCAGCCTATTAACGTTCCATTGCTGGGCACAGGCCTCCTCACGCCGAAGAAAGAGGGTTTTTTTAGAGCATAGACCCACCACGCTGCTCTACTGCGGGTTGGCAGGCATAGTACACAAGTGCACTTTCTATTCCTTCACTCTCATGGTCAGATGTGACGGTAATCCGACACAACGAGAGAGAGATCGGTGAATTCTGAACCTTCTTCACACTAAATATGGTATTAGTTCGTTATTAAAATTGTTATATTAAAATCAGGTATTTCGCTCTTTTATAATATGTATATACATTTGTATCTTTTGAACTGTTATTTCATATTTTTGGTAAATATTAACATCTAAAGCTAGACATTTTCTTTACATTATAGGAACCTTTTTATTTACATGAAGTAATGATGCAAATACTTAAATGTAAGGTAGCAAAATAACATCCCACTGCTTGTCAAATGCCTTGTCATTCATAGAAAAGAGGGTTTTAGAGCATAGACCCACCACGCTGCTCTAATGTAGGTTAACTGGCTACCCTGTCCTTCACTGAAAAGCACAATGACAGATTGAAAGACACTCAATTTTTCTTTTTTATTAAGAGAAACGTAATAACCCTGGATTTAAGGCCGCGTTTCCTCTAAACGAGCATTCACTCTGTTTAGATCGCAAAAAGGTACCGGATTCAATTCCCACATAGAAAATTTAATTATCTAGATCTGTTCGATTTATTTTTTAAGGGATTACTTATACGATAGAAAAGAGTGAATGAATTGCTCTACTTTACAAAAATAACTGAGTTTATTGTGTGCTCTTCTTAGAACAGGGCGCGAAGTTTGAATCAGTTTTATATTAAAATCCCTAGGTGAATGAAGATTTTTTAATTTCATTATTGATCTGGAGTGAAGGAAGCCTTAGGTAGGTATTATCGGAGACGACCTCTGTCTGCCTGCTGTGGTTAGAACCATGGTGGGCAGAGATGCCATCTGGAATTCCGTGGTCTCCTTTTGTGAGAACGTGATGTCTCAGAAGGAGGTGGCGGACTGTGCCAGAGAGATGGACGGAGATGCTCCAGCTATACGACGACGGGGTAACCTCTGGGCAATGGGTGCGCGACCTTTTGTCCCTTTAGAGGGATTCCGAGGGACGAGAGGTAGCATGCCACCAGAATAGGAGGAATACGAAGAGAGAAGCCCTTTCGGCATATCGTCAACGAGAGTGCGGATCTCGTGCTTTCGCCAAAGAACGTAGGGTCGGGTTTTACCCTATAAAAGTCCGGCATAACCCGTAACGCATTTCCCCCGAGCCGTTGCGAGTATCCATGAGGACTTCCCGACAAGAAAAAGGCTTAGGTAGGTAAATTATCATGCTATCTTCTTAAATTGTAAGATCACAATCAAATGCTAATTTGCATAAACAAAGTTGTATCACATTTAATTCACTGCTAAACCAAATCAATATACATCGGTAATAATTTCAATCAGTGTTATTTATTAATATCATGTCACACTTTCAAGGATTTCCTACTAGGCTTTGTTATTGTGATCAGAGAGACATTCAATCAGATATTTTACAAATCAAACATCGTGACAGATTTGCCGATAACATCTGGACACGATTTTGAAAGTAATTACTCGGTAATTAAATACAAAATACAACTTTGACCTCCCGTTACAAAGGACCCCAAGCAGTTTTGCGAATTCGAAAGTTTCCTATTCATATAAACTAATACCGTGACTGACGGACAAACAATACACAGCCTGAACCCAAAGATTTGATATGAGATAATCCATAAATGGACATTTAAGATATCTTATTAAAAATGGAGTAAAACTGATAAGGTAACATTTTTTTATATTACTATGTCTGCGTTTGCGTATATTTAAATGTGAGGCTTATCATCATCTATTTTCATGATTTTGTAACTTAGTTGACAAATAAAGTAATACATAACAATATCCGACTTAAAAAAAACATATTTTTTTATTATCAATTCAAAATGAAACCTCTTTTGAGTCTTTAATGGGAAAAAAATGAGAAAATCATCTGTGTAGTTTCGGATATCATCCCCAGCGGTTATGATGGTTTTTTTACATTTTGTTTGGGAAATATACAGTTCATACTTCTAGAAACAAAACAGTACATAAACATATCGAGGGTAGAACAACGATAAAGGAAAAAATAGAAGAACTAAACTCAATTAAAGCATCGTTACTTCAAAGACCAAATGCTGTTTGCTAAAATGGACTTGCTTTTAAAACAATTGTAAAATGCTTTTATATACATCTAAAGTTGTAAACATTATTATAATACTGCGAACTCATCTCATAGTAAGTGATAGAGTATAAGAATGCAACGTGTTTATCAAGTAAGAGAAAAATAATCAATTACCTGTTAATGGTAATTCTATACTCAGGGACCTAAAGGTTTATGATAATATAGGTTAAAGTTTAGCTTTTTAAAATAATGATTTCATTAAAAAAGCTACAGCTTGACATAACCAATTATAGAACGGTTAGAGGCCTCCTCATTTATAGTAGAGAGGGTTATTAGAGCGTAGAACCAACACGCTGCTCCACTACGTGTTGGCAGGTATAATACACAAATGCACTCTTTGTTCCTTCACTGTCATAGTAGGATCTGACGACACGACCGGAGAGAGATCAGGCGCAGGATCATCAGATTAAGTGCTCTCCGAAGCACAGGGTGGAGAACACCACCAACAACACAATTTCAGGCAAATATTGAGAAAATCCTTATAAAAAACTCAATATCGATTTTTTAATTGACCCGACACGGGAATCGAATCCAGGATCTCATGTCAGTAGCCGAGCATGCTAACCATTAGACCAATGAGGTAGTTTGATAATGGTGCCTGCCACACTGCTGCTTAAAAATGTTTAGAAACATTTTCAAATGTTTGTAAACATTTCACGTTATGTTAGAAATTGTTAGTTGTTATGAGTTCTCCTATACTGATAGAAATGTTTACAAATATACACACCGGCATATTTAGCGGAACATAAAATGTCAGTTTCATATAGATCAGTATCACATAAGGTTATGATACTGATATCAAACATTTTTTTTCCGCTCAATTTGCCATTGTCTCGCAGTTTAATAACAATTTTGTTTAGAAATATTTACTAACATTACCTGAAAACATTTTTTAAAATTGTTATTATATATTTGTTAGGAAATGTTAACTAATGTTTGGAAAATGTTGTGTTTTATAAACAATAGTGTAGCAGCACCATAAGTCTCTTAATTTGCTTGTCTCTTTTAACATTGTGTGCAATAAAGTTTTTCCATTCACTCTTTGACTATTTCTGCTAGACTCTAAATAATTATACGAAAACTTTATATTGTGTAAATGAAATATGATTTATATGAAAGCCTTAAGACTATTATCAAGTCTAGATATTATCGATCAAAATACCGTTTATAAATATTTCATATCCATTTATGGGCAGATTTTATTTGTAACAGATGGATAGATAAACAATATTCAATGCTAAAACTATTCTAAGTTCACATTGCTAAGCTTTTGTTTACTTGGTTTTGATAGTTTTTTTTAATGGCGAAAGAAGGGTAATCCTAAAAACTTATAGTGAAGATAAATTGTTAACATTGGTCAACAAATTTTAGTAATACAGTCTATAAATTAAAACCTCTTATATGCATCTTATTCATAGAAAATATAGCAACGTTTAAATTAACATTTGAAAGCGTCAATTCATTTTATTTTCATCAGTTAATTAAGGAGATATTTTTGATGTTATTTTTATGCAAAACCCAAAGAATGGCACTAATATATCACACATAAATCTTATATGCTGATTTCCGTTAAGTAATTTGCAACTCGACTAATAATCTTTAATATATTAACAAAGTCCTCTACAGCGACTGTATATTTGTCTGTTTATTCGCGATAAATTTAAGTAAAGTTAATGTTTGTTGTAATTTTGTAGAAATACATCGATAATGTCGGAAATAACCAAGCAGCCCGCTTTTATTGAAATCGCTGTTTAATCCCTTAGAGATATAATAAAACAATGTATGGTAGGATAATTCCTCTTTATAGATCTACAAAAAAGACCTAGATGACATTTGTCTATCTCTTAAGGATAACTCACTATATCTATTTCATCTTCTATAAAAATTGTCACGTACAATGCAGTAATTGAAGAGTTATACAAACGAATAGTGGTAATCCTTATCAATTTAAATACTTTAGTTACCACAAGCATTTCATATATATTATTATGATATTTCAATCTTTTATTTCAAATAATATCTTAAGAGATGTAGCAAAAATACTAAAACACGTTAAAAATTAACTCGCTTTAGAGGTTTTGTTAATGAAATATTTCAGTTCGTGTTTATTTTATTATTTTTTATTGTACAAAGAGCAAAAGGCGGGCTAAAGGCTTTATCTATTAGCCTTTCTGGTTAACGAAATGTTGCTATATGTCAAACACAGTGAAAGATATAAAGATTGAAACTCAAGTACTTACTGTATGTTTATAATATCAGTATAATAAAATACATTAAAATATTTCCTGTTATAGCTGACAGTATATCTCTTGACTGCGATGATACAATCTAAGATGGAAGTACTCTAATCTGGTGAGAGGTAATGGTAAATCTTATGGAACATAATCTCTTGATTAGCGATGCGTCTTTGCTGGTAGAGTGGTAACTGCGGCTGAAGACTCCCACCAATCCTGACTCGCGTAAATTACCCGAACCCAGGGCCACTGCCAGCAAAGCGAGTATTCGCACCACTGCATCAGCGAGAACATCGAAATACTTAACCGCCCGTGTCATTTTTAAATCATAATCTGTATTATCTATGTTGTTTCTCGGTAACTGGTGTAACAAAATAGATGTAGAGATAAGCACAGATAATAGAAAACAAAACAAAAAAAATCACTTATATAGTGACCGTTACTAACGGCGCGTGTTTGTTAAAGTTTGTTAAATTTTTTTGGGGTATTTTGTATACTGTGAGTGTTTATGTGTGTTTTTTAACATATTAGTTATGTTAATAACAATGAAAACCCTTGAAGTAAGTTTAAATTTTTAATAAGTGAGTCTTTGAATACAAGACGCTCTATTTTCACTATCTCAAAATTAAGCGCAACATGACGCTACACCAGAGTCTTAATTTAATAAACAAAAGATAAAATTGTATAGTTTCACTATTCCCAAACATAAAAATCATAACATTCTGTTGTCATTCATGAACATTTAAGTCCCAATAGTCACTTTAGCTTCATTCAAGCCGCGCGGCAGTCGATGCAAAAACGTTTGTGCAGGGAGGAGCAGGTGACTGTTATTTCCGTTAAAAATCGGGAGAAATTACGGGGGTCAAGAAAAAACACTGGCGGACAGTCAAAGTATTGACGTTATATTACATTTATATCTAATTTGTCGCTTCTACCGATGGACGTTCACTGCTGGACATAGGTCTCACGAAATGATGCCCACAAGACCCGATCTTGTGCCGCCTGGCTCCAGCGGCTACCGGCGATCCTCCTTATATCGTCGGTCCACCTTGTGGGGGGTTTTCCTACACTGCGTCGTCCAGTGCGGGGTCGCCATTCCAGCACTTTCCGGCCCCATCGTCCATCGGTTCGTCGGACTATGTGACCCGCCCATTGCCACTTCAGGTTCGCGATTTGTAGGGCTATGTCGCTGACTTTGGTTCTGCTTCGGATCTCCTCATTTCTGATTTGATCGCGTAGAAAAACTGCGAACATAGCCCTCTCTATCGCACGCTGAGTGATTCTGAGTTTCCAAATGAGGCCCATAGTTTTGGATCCGTAGGTAAGCACTGGCAACACGCACTGTTCGAATACTTTAGTCTTCCGGCACTGAGGGATATTTCCCGAACGCTGCCCAAGCGAGTTGGATTCGGCGATTGACCTCTTTCTCGAAATTGGACCTACCTAGCTGGACTATGTGTCCCAGGTATGTGTATTCGTCAACAATTTCGAAAGTCGAGTTCTCAACGATGTCTGGGTGGAGCGGAACATGGACATTGGACATAACTTTCATCTTATCCATGTTTATTTTTAGAGCCACCTGTCGAGAAGCTTTGCTGAGGTCATCGAGCATGGCATTGAGATCTTCTTATATCTAATTATATGTGCTTTAACCCTTTAAGCTGATGCGATCCTTCAACAGACTTTAGCATAATAAGGTCTATTACCAGTGCGAAGTCGGGGCAGTTCATTAGTAACAGTTAATTTAGTCAAATGAATGTACGTGAAGCAAAATTTCTCAACGATGGCAACACTGGTGGCGCCTTAAATGGCGCCTATACGCCGGATATTTGATAGAAATAAATTACTTTGCATGTTTTACTTGACGTTTTAGTGTCAGAGTTTTGCTATAATCAAATTTCGCGGGGTCAATAGAGAGACCTAGATATGCTAAGTGGACACTAAAACTTCAGAGATGATTGCATTTATGCAAATATATTAGTAAATTAATAATAGAGTATGTTAATCATGCGTTGTGATAGCATACGTTATGTTCTTCTGTTTTTCGACTTGGACAGTCAATCCTGTTCCAAAAGCAATTACACAGGAGATTTCTTAATATATAATCTATGTGTAAATACTTTCTTTGTGCTGTGTCTTCTTCAGAACAGGTGTCTAAAATCTGGGACTATAAACAGGGACCGAAAAGCTCGAGAAAAGCTCTTTATATCCATATAAAAATAGTTGTTACAATTCAAATGATTTTATCCAAGAAGGTATCTTCCACATATAAAAAAGAAGTGTTTTTTGTGTACCTGAAACAGGAAAATCTAAGAGTTTGACTGGGTTTACTAGTGTATTATATAGTATGCATAAATATGCCTATCTTTTAAACTGTAAGTTATATTTTGAAAACCTTTTAAAAGCTATTGATATAATAATATTAAAAAGTAAAGCTACTTGCAAATAAATAAATAACATTAAACATGCTTCAATAGTACGATTTTTATTAAAAATTTCTATATACAACGGTACATAGTAAGAAGTAAGAGATTTAAAAATAATACTGTAAACTATATTCGTATTGTGCTACAGTTAAACTTCCCCATAATTAAAGACAGATTAAACCACAGCGAAGTGTTGCCGGATATATCTAGTATGTTATAAATAGAGTAAATTTATAACAATTCATTTATCACTGACATTGGACTTTCAAATTCCAAAAAAATCACGATTGCAAAGTAAACAAACAGGGAAACGGTATAAAAAATTAGGAAATGAAATGTTATGGCAGAAAATAGATTACGTTTTGCTGATAAGGAGACAAGTTTGCAAGGTATTATTAATGCATTGCTAAATTTATACACAATATAGTATTGAACTGTTTCATTGGCCTAGAATTATGAGGGTTCGAAAACCGTTATTAACTGGCCTGGCTTTATTTTATCTAGATATATATGTCAATAACATATAAAGTATGAATATGGGTTTGTTTAACTTTTAATTTCATTTAAATCAGTTCAGCAGTTTTGGCGTGAAATTTGGTTTAATACAGAATACGTTTCGAGTTTCTAGCTCTAAAAATGTCGATACTTTCATTCATTACTACCCTTTATCCGTATTAAGTGTATTAGAGTATCTGTGTAGCCTTTTGGGTAGCATTTTTAGTAACTTAGGCTAATTATTTTACGAATAAGACACATACGTTTAAATACTTTAATGAGAACTTACTTTACTTTCTGTAGCTACAGTCTACCAAATTTCATTTAAATCGGGTCAGTAGTTTTAGCGTGAAATCCCAACAGACAAACAGAGTTGCTTGGACATTTCTAATATTAGTAAGGATTGTTATTTTACACCCTTTAGTGTAACACCTTAACAAACTTCGAATGTCATATTCATTTATATCGGAATTAACAGCCGTAAAAATAATACTGTATCTATTGTCGTTATTTTCCAAAAGGGGGCAATAGAGAGGCAAAGAGAGAGAGTGGTCGATGCTTCTCCCTCCCGCCGGAGAAGGGGAGGCATAAGAGGGCGCAATTTTGAGCGCTTGCTTCCCCTCTTTTGAACCCTTGAGTCGGACGGATCCGGGGCGCCAGAGATGAATGCGTTACCGAACATCTGGCATCCACCATACGGATGAAGAGGGTTTCTGCTGGTTCCACTAGGTTTTAGTGGGTATTCTGGTTACAGTGAGTCCCACACTCCTGGATGGAGCTGTAAACTCTATCCAGTGTGCGTAAAAGCATTTCCCAGCGACAAAAAACAAAAAAAAGCCGTAAAAATAAGTTTCAGGCTTGTAGCTCTAAAAATGATGAGACTTTCATCCCTTATAATTCTTTTTTCGCATTAAAAAGTAGCCTATGTCCTTTTTCAGGCTCTAGACTATCTGTGTACTAAATTTTATTTAAATTGGTTCAGTAGTTTTAGAGTGAAAGCGCGACATATAGACAGAGTTACGATCGCATTTATAATATTAGTAAGGATTGTTATTTTGCACGCTTGAGAGTAAAACCTTTACATAATTTGAATGTAATATTCATCTATATCGAATCAAAAGCTTAAAAATAAGCTTCAGGCATCTAGCTCTGAAAATGACGATACATCCATCACTTAAACTTCTTATTTTTCACATTAAAAAGTAGCCTATATCCTTTCTCAGGCTCTAGACTATCTGTGTACCAAATTTTATTTAAATCTGTTCAGTAGTTTTAGCATGAAAGCGCAACAGACAGAGCTACTTTCGCATTTATAATATTACTAGCTGAACCCGCGACTTCGTCTGTGTGGAATGATTTTTTGGTAGAATTTTCTTTAATTAAGGCATATTGTTTTATAAATAAGAATCATACGCACTGCCATTTGAGGGTGGATTTTCCTAAAATTTTCGTTTGCTAGTTTCCAATTAACATTATGTCAAAAAAATTCTGACCATGTTTTCGTCGTCGTCTCAACCGATGGATGTCCACTGCTGGACAAAGGTCTCTCTTAATGAATTCCAATGGGCCCGATCTTGCGCCGCTTGTATCCAGCGGCTGCCAGCTACCCGCCTGATGTCCACCGGTCCACCATCGGTCCACCTGGTGGGGGGTCTGTCGACGCTACGTTTTTCGGTGCGACGGCGCTCCTCTAGCACCTTCGGGCCCAAACGTCCATCCGCTCTGCACACTATGTGCCCTGCCCATTGCCACTTCAGCTTTGCAATATGGTAGGCTACGTTGGTGACTTTATTTCTCCTATAGATCTCCTCATTTCTAATTTGATCACATAGGGAACCCCGAGCATAGCCCTCTCCATTGCCCGCTGAGTGACTCTGAGTCTCTGAGTGACTCTGAGTCTTACCAGCGTCTGAGTCACCAAGTTTTACATACCATAAAAGATATAGTATGTAAAAGTGAAGTTTGTATTGGTTTTAATGTGAAAATTTGAATTTTTTAATTACCATCCCCGCAACCCCCATTGCGGGTAAAATTTCATAAAATCCGTTTTTAGCTGACCTCTACTCGGAAAAAGGAATATTTCTACCAAATTTCAAGTCTCTATGCCTTCTGATACCAGAGATATCGTGATGAGTCATTAGATACCTGGATATCTCTTTTATATATATAATAGATATTATTTACTATCAGGTAATAGTAATTATGAAGTGTGAAATATTGTATATTAAGTTAAATTAACATGCAAATGTGTTTCTCACAAAATATCATAAGTATAATGAGAGATTAGACTTTCCTTGAGACATCTATCGTTGGTGACATTTAAAAAAATGGTGTTTGCGCAATAAAATAAACATCATTACTGGCATCATCTATCTTTATGCAATAATATTTCAATGGAAGTTGAGTAAGTGTACGTTTAGAAACCGTACTTTGGTTACTTCTTCAGATGTGTTTGATGAAGACCAGAATATGTTATATGTAACGGTGTCAAGTCGTTAGGATCACCTGTAAAAATGGGTGTCCCACGAGGATCAATACTTGGCCCTTTTTTGTTCTTAATATATATAAAATAAATAAGCTGTGGTCAACGTTATCTACGTATGGGGTGAGAGGTAATCTGATTCAAGCATTGTAGTCTCTCTATGAGGGTTCTAGTGTTTGTGTCAGAATAAACGGGGCGTACACGGAGTGGTTTCCTGTCCAAAGAGGTGTTCGACAGGGATGTGTTGCGTCACCATGGCTGTTCAATCTATTCATGGATAACTGAATGAATTACTCATTAAATGTTTACTCTACGCTAATAATCAGGTAATACTTGCGTCATTCGCTAATGAGGTACAGGAGATGGCAAATATTATGAATGAAGCTTTGAAAGGAAAAGGAATGAAAGTGAATGTAAACAAAACGAAAGTTATGCTTTTTGAAAGAGATGAACCTATGATGAGTGGCAATATTTTGATAGATGGGGAACAAGTGGAAGAGGTGAAAGAATTTGTATACTTGGGATCTAAATTTATAAAAGATGGAACATGTGAAACTGATTTTGAAAGGAGAGTGAATGCAGGGAATATGGTAAATGGTGTCCTGCGCGCCTTTATGCATAGCCAGATGATATCTCAAAGGGCCAGACTGGCTGTGCATGCAGGAGTGTTGGTGCCAACACTTATGTATGGTAATGAAAGTTGGGTGTGGCAGAAGAATCACAAAAGTAAAATAAATGCGGTAGAGATGAGAGCGTTGAGTATGGTTGGATAAAAACTGAGTGATAGAGTATGAAATGGTGTGATAAGGGAACGTTGTGGTATAAAAGAAAATGTAGTAACTAAAGTTGAGAAAGGTATGCTTAGATGTTTTGGGAATGTAGGGAGAATGAATAAAAGGAGACTGACAAAAAGGATTTATGAGTCAAGAGTGAATGCGAAAGTGGGAAGGGGAAGACTAAGGCGAACGTTCCTAGACCAAATCCAGGACATTTTAAATAAGGGCCAGGTCAAGAGTACTCTAAACCGACGAACTTGTATGAAAGGTTTAATGAGAATGAAAAAAGCGAAGGAGATATGCAAGGATCGTGGCAAGTGGAAGGATGTTGTCTCTGCCTACCCCTATGGGAATGGGGCGTGATGCTATGTATGTATGTATAAATATAAGTGATGAAGCATACCATGTGAAAGACAAATGTGATATAGTCCTATTTGCTCACGACAGTTCATCTCGGTTTAAAGTAGACGGAAATGTAGAAATTAATGACAATGTAATTAGTACCCAGTCACAAGTCTTAAATTGGTTTTCTGTTAATAATTTAATATTAAACCCTGCAAAGACTAAGTATGTTAAAATCACTTTGACAAATGCAAAAGAAGTCTGTAAAAATATCCAAATAGATAATAGTCCATTAAAGAAAGTTATGTCTACAGTCTTCTTAGGAATAACCTTAGAATCTGGGCTTCAGTGGAGTGCCACATTAAAACTCTGGCAGGCAAACTTAGTGCAGCTGCATTTGCTGTTAGGAAAGTAAGGCAATACACTGATGTTGAAACTGCTAAAATAGTGTATTTCGCTTATTTTCCTTCCATTTTGTCTTACGGCATGCTGTTATAGGGTCAGGCGGCGGACATTGAAACCATTTTTTTATTACAAAAAAGAGCAACACGTGCCATATATCATTTGGGATCTTGCGTTTCCTTAAGAGATAAATTCAAAGCAATATCAATTCTCACAGTACCATCGCAATATATATCAAATAACATTTTATATATCCGTGATAACATCCATTTATACAGAAAAAGGAGCGAAACCCACAATTTTGGGTGTGGCGGTACCAATGTAAATTACACTTTGTGGAGTTTGTGTGTACTGTGCTGTAATAAAAGTTAAAGGGGCTTGGACCACCTAAACCTCGAAAGATTCTTATTTTTCTCACTTAGACAATTGCAACACAAAATAATTGTTCGCTAAAAAAACCTGTAAAAACAAAGTAATTCCCCGGTCGTGCTAGCCTAATTACGAGATGCACTCTTTAACTGGACTATAGATGGACTATACTGCCGTAATATTGCTAATATTTGTTTTAAATATTAATTGAAACCAATACTATAATTGTTTCGTTTTATTAATTACATTACTTGTAACAATAACAAGAGTTATAACTAACTCGTATTTCCCGATCTAGTGGAAAGATGGGTAAAATGTCTTATTTATAGAATGTAATTGTCATCCCTGAATCCATTTGAATAGACAAAAATCTTTAAAATAGATTTAATAACATAACTTATTAATCTAGAAGCATGTCGGGAGTGTGGGACTCGCTGGTGAAACAGAATACCCACTAAAACCCAGCGATAACCTCCGCATCCTTTTGTGGAGCACCAGAGGATCGGTAGACGCAGTCTACCCTACCACGCCGGAAGATTCCTCTGGGAAACTTAAGAAGAAGGAACGAGAAGCGCAATTCTACGCCTCCTACCTCGCAACCTACTGCGCCAAAGTAATGGAGCGTCCACAGCATTCTCCCTGAGCCTCTCACGCACCTCCTTCAGCGAAATAACACTTTCACAGATTGGTGGGAGGCTTCGGTCGTGGCTAGTTACCACCCTACCAGCAAAACGGCAAACAAAGAGATTTGTGTTCCGGTACGATGCTGCGTAGAAACCGTAAGGGGTATATCGCCTCTTAACAGATTAGCGCGCTTCCATCTTAGACCGTATCATCACTTACCATCAGCTAAGATCACAGCCAAGCGCTAATCTGTCAGCAATAAAAAAACAGAAGGAGGCCACTGCTCGCCAATCTTCCTGTCTGCTTGCGAGCAGTGTAATAATAAACCATGCATCATAGATCTAGTTTTTTAACAGAACACCGTAATATACGTGAAAAATATTCAAAATATAAGGAAATAATATTCAAAACGCATTCTTAGAAGAACAGACCTTTACGAGACAATAGGTCGCAGCACAAGGGCGGGTGCTGTCGTTACAGTACCGGGTCACGACTTCAAACACGGTCAAGTACGTTAAGATTGACATACAATGGCTCTCATATAATATATTTACTTATTTCGGAAACAAAGATGTATATGTGTCTGAAAAACTACGTTACAACTAATACCGTGGCTAGTGGCTAGTTACCACCCTACCAGCAAAACGTCAAACAAAGATATTTGTGTTCCGGTTCGATGCTGTGTAGAAACCGTAAGGGGTATATCGCCTCTTAACAGATTAGGGCGCTTCCATCTTAGACTGTATCATCACTTACCATCAGGTGAGATCACAGTCAAGCGTTAATCTGTCAGCAATAAAAAAAAGCAATATATTTTACTTTAACCGGCTGAGTTTCTTGTGGATTCTTCTCAAAACAGTGCGTAAAGGAAGCTTCGTTACATTGAATTTTAAGACCTCCATCAACATCATTAAAATGATGTGATTTTGAATATATTTCGCGAGTCAAAAGCGCTATTAAAGTCTACCTTAAAAAACAAAATATTTGATTTGATATGTTTAAATAAATCAATGCCATCGTTTTTGTATCAAATCAAATCTAAAATATCTTTATTCAAGTAGGCATATTACAGCACTTTTGAATCGTCAAATTATATTTTTTTTCCACACTCTGATTCTAAAATACATCTGATGATGGTACTCAAGAACGGTTTAAAATCTAAAGTTACGAGGGTTCCTTCGCGCCCTGATCCGAGAAGAACCCACAACAAACTCAGTCGGGTATTTTTTCAGTTACCATCATCATTACAATATCATATTAGGTTACTATATTTTAATTGAAATTAGAGCAATTCGTTCATTCCCAGACGTTTCTATCGTCTAAGTAATCCTGCAACTTATAATACTATTTTTCTATCAACTTTCTTTTAACAAAGGATTTGAATTTATTAATTGACATCTTTAGAACGTCTTGTGGGAGTTTATTATAGAAACGTATACAGTTACCCTTAAATGAGTTGTTAATCTTGTGCGGCCTACTAGAATTTATAACAAGTTTGTTTTGGTTTCGTAAGTTACGAGTATATGATGTACATTCACTCTTTTTATTAAAAGAGTCAATGTTTTTAAGTACAAACAACAAATTTTCTAATATATATACGCAGTGAACTGTCATTATGTTAACTGCCTTGAATTTGTTTCTTTTCCTTGAAAATGTAGACTTCAATACCACTTTTTTTATATAAAATATAGACTACACTGCATTATATTGTGTATTTTACTAAAATTTTGCAAATTTTTCCTTTTCTTATTATTTATAGCAGCATTGAACAAAGCAATGTAGCATTATATTGATACATTTGAATTATGTTGTATTCGTAGGCTTTACAAACGCCTCTTGTCTTCTTGAACATCCTCAGTCGGTTCTAACCGGGAATGTTAGGATGAGTACGCAAGGGAGCCTCTGACACCCTCGATTCAAAATGAAGAGGAGATGTCGATGGGTTTTAGTGCGTATTCTAAACTTCCCAAATAGAGACACACTCCCTGCCTCGTGTTAGAGGAGAGTAAACGCATTACCCATCGGCAAAAAGGTAAATAAGTACTAATTTTACGCAGAAAAAATCATTCGTATCAAGCTAATTCATATATTATATATTTTTTGTTATCTACTCTAATATAAGATATAGTATCTTGTTCTTTAACATATCTAGTAGACAACAACACACCTTAACCTTCGACCGTTTCGAAAGCGGTTAAAAATCAAACCGACGTCAAGTTCAAGGTTAATATTTAACAGATACCTATAAACAAGCACATTATGTTTTCTTATTAACATATTAATAGCATCTTAAAGGTTATCTTCTTAAAGGAAATCTGATACTTCGCTACATTAAGCTATCATTGTATATTATCCTCACACGTGAGCTTATAAAACAAGTCGTCGTCGTCGTCGCTTCAAGCGATGGACGTCCACTGCTGAACATAGGTCTCACGAAATGATGCCCACAAGGCCCGATCTTACGCCGCCTGGCTCCAGCGGCTACCGGCGACCCTCCTTATATCGTCAGTCCACCGTGTGGGGGGTCATCCTACACTGCGTTGTCCAGTGCTAGGTCTCCATTCCAGCACCTTCGGGCCCCAACGTCCTTCGGTTCGTCGGACTATGTGCCCCGCCCGTTGCCACTTCAGGTTCGCGATTCGTTGGGCTATGTTGGTTACTTTGGTTCTACTACGGATCTCCTCATTTCTGATTTGATCACGTAGAGAAACTCCGAGCATAGCCCTCTCCATCGCACGCTGTGTGACTCTGATCTTCCGAATGAGGCCCATAGTCAGCGACCACGTTTTCGATCCGTAGGTAAGCACTGGCAACACGCACTGTTCGAAGACTTAAACATAAAACAAGTAATAATACGTAAATTTTGTTTATTAATTGGCTTAAATATAAGTAAATGTAAAGGTTAGTAGCTATTAATATTTTACAGCTGGACACAGGTCTTTTCAGTCATAGAAGCTGGCTTCTGGAGCTTAGACCCACCATGCTTTTACACTGTGAATTGTCACTTAAGCCAGAATTACTCCAAGGATATATAGATTTCTTCACGCTTTATTACTGCATACAAAAGTGTTTTTGAGTAGAATTTTTAATAATTTAGGCTAATTATACGTATAAATAAGTAAGCTACTTGCAAAGTGTCACTGTAAAGAATTTACTGTACTTTCAGTGGCTACAGAGAACCATATTTCATTTAAATCGTTTCAGTATATTCAACGTGAAAACACGACAGACACAGTTACTTTCGCATTTATAATATTAGTAAGGATTGTTATTTATATCAAGTCAACAGCGTAAAGAATAAGTCTCAAGCTTCTAGCTCCAACAGTACGCTCCTTTTTCAGAGTCTTGACTATTTATGTACCAAATTTCATTAGACAGTCAATTACTTTCGCATTTATAATATTAGTAATAATTAAGTATATAAAGTTTCATAAGGAACGTTTATTTATCTTGGAATTGATCACGTAATTGCTTTGACAAAAACTCACGAATCAGATAAGGCAGTCATTGCTTTAATAAATATGTTAAAAAAGCCATTTTTTTTTTCATTTTTCTCGTAAATTTTACGCCAATCCTAATAGTCCAATTAAGGCAACATTAAATTAAAGCGATCGAAAGCCTAGATTAATTTAGTTTTGGCATACATACGACTATATCTTTACGTCTTCTACTTAATATTCAAAGTTACCTTTTAAAAACATCTTCTATTATTTGTCATGTAACTAAAGTATTCATAAAGAAATGTTTAATGTAAATATAAAATTATTTATCAAAGACGATATTGTTCAGTTAATAAATGCAAGCGAATTGAATCTGAAAGTAAACAATGTATTTGTAGAACTTTAATTATACATATCTAAGCGAGTGCCCTTTGAAACGGTCACTGACTCGTTTCGAACTTTGTTGTCATGCGAAATTGGAAAGGAAATGTTAACGTAATTTATTGCAGTGTACAAATTTATATTTAGCTTTAAAGCTAACAAATAAATGAGTGAATTTATACAGATTTTGAATACTTCTACAACTGTTTGTGGTCAACAGTGAGCTACATCCCCAAAGGAGTAGGCAGAGACCACGTCTATTCACTTGCCACGATTCTTGCATGTCTCCTTCGCTACTTTCATTCTCATTAAACCTTTCATACATCGTCGGTTTAGAGTACTCTTGACCTGGCCCTTATTTAAAATGTCCTGGATTTGTTCCAGGATCATTCGCCTTGGTCTTCCCCTTCCAACTTTCCCATTCACTCTTAACATCTAAGCATACCTTTCTCAATTTTAGTCACTAAATCTTTTATACTATACTTATTAACTATCTTATTTTAGCGGTGTCACATGCGTAGTTCTCGAATTTGTGTAAATATGGGTAGATACGTTATTGAAACAGATTGAATGCACTTGAATTATAAAATAGGTCTATCCACTCAAAAGTTACGAGATGCAGACTAATTTGAATTGATAACCTCCTTTTTTAAGTCGATTAATAAATTTTATCTAATTTAAAATGATTTTACTGCTATTCAAAGTTTTACCCAGGGTGTGATACAAATGAAAACTATAAATATATAATTAAGTCACTTAAAAAATTATTTATAATAGGAAAGTTTTAAATTATAAAAATATTTAACAAAAAAAGAACCGGCTAACACCGACTACATATATAAGAATACGAAGAACACTATAAAAGAATACGCAATTATTTCTTACTTTTTAGAGCATGTTAATATGTTTGTAAGACTGGTTTGAAGGCGGTTCTTTTTTGTTAAAATTTTTATTTATTTTTTTGATTTTTAGTAAACTAACAAATTTGTCTCAATATGTGTACACCTAAAAACGTATTGCAACGCAGTAACAAACGTAAGCTCATTGCTATTTCATTACAGACACTTATATTTTCTGCCATAAACCACACCCTTACTGTAAGCCGTTGAGGAGATCCATTGATCTTCATAATTAACTACGATTAGCACTTGATCATACCGAAATTACGGTAGGCAACTCAAATATCTGTACAGCCTATAGAAGACTCTGTCGAGTATCGTTCATTTGTTCCTAAGAAATGAAGAGTTCCGTCACTGTGTCATGGCTCCATCATCAGAACCTAACCAAACTATCACAAAACAACCCTTGAAGTATATCCTTTCCAATAAATAAAGAATCATCGAAATCTTCATGCAAATTTAACACTTATCTGGTTTTCTCATGGATGCCATCATTAAAACTGGTTTTAAAAATCGGAGCCTATGACGAGCACCACCTTTCATTTAAAAAAAAATCATCAATATCGGTCCACCCAGTCGGGAGATATGAGGTAACAAACGTAAAAAAAAATACAGACGAATGATAACCTCCTTTTTTTAAGTCGGTTAAAAGTACATAATACATTGTATATAGACAAAGTCAGTATATCCCTGTAGGATGATTTCCGTCATGTGTGTCATATTGTATAATGTATACAGGGCTATTGGTAATGGGATATATTCCCGTAAGGTGCTAGGGGAGATTATTTACGATAATTTTAATCCCCATTATAGTGCATTATCTCAATATAGTTCAAAAGGTTATTTAATAAAGTATCAATATAATTTCTTCTACTGATTTATAAAAAAACGAATGCATACTTGTTTTTCTGTCAAAATTACAACTACATATCGGTTTAAATTTAAAATTACGAGTAATTTAAAACGATGTGATTTCAATCACTCCCAACAAAAGTGTCTTAACGATCAAAAATACTTTATGGTGTATTATTTTAAAAATAACCGTTTATACATTCCAGAATTGTATGACAACTGGGAATTTATGTCAAAGAAATTGTTAAAAATCATAAAGGAAGCAGCCGGAAATTCGTTTCCGAAATAAACTGTAAAAAGGCCGTACTTTAAAAATTCCATAAAATTACTTAAAGCAATAACTAATATAACAAAAAAATACAAACCTTATATAAAAAACGAATTGTTGTTCGTTAGTCTCACTAACGGTTGCACTGATTTGGCTAATTTTGATTTTGAAAGGTTTATGAGACGAATAAATAGAAAAAAGTTCTTGAAATATAGTAATAACAACAATTTTGCTTTAACTTAGAAGCGTTTCCTACCTGTCAAACATTTGATGTTCGCCGCATCGTTCAGAAATCAAATTAAATTCAAAAGAATTTCTACTTTTTAAAATTTGTTTTAGACAATTTGCATTGACAACCAACAATTTTTGTCCGCAACTAAAACATTTTAGGGACTTTAGTCTGAATCTGGATGGAAAGGTAGAATTTTTTGATTACCAATTCTTTTTTAAGTTTAGTTAAGATTTGACAACACTTCTTAGTGTCGTCAAAACTTAACTGGAAGAACTTAGTAAGATCTAAACTAAACTTAGTAAGAACTAAAGTTATTATTATTATTTCATCATTAGAAATAAAGTAAATGTTAATTTTAAGGGTGGAAACACGATCTCCCAAGTCTTTTTCCATGCACCCTGAAATTTAATTGAGAAATAGATTTATAATTTGCAGGACTACTTGGAAGAAATTAAAAATGTATATTGTAATAACGATGAGCAAAAAAACACACTGATCCTCGTAACTTTAGATTCTAAGTCCTTCATTAATATAATCATCAGTCGTACATTAAGTAAGTAGCAGTCCTTTAACGTCTCGCTGCTGGGTACAGGCCTCCTCACTCCGAGGAGTGAGGGTTTTTAGAGCATAGACCCACCACGCTATTCCACTGCGGATTGTCAGACATAGTACACAAGTGCACTCTCATAGTCCGATATGACGGGAATCCGACGCGACCGCATAGGGATCAGGCGCAGGACCGACGACTTAATGTGCTCTCCGAAGCACGGGAATGAATCACACCGCCAACTTCGCAACTTCGGGCAAATATTGAGAACATCTTAATAGAAAACTCAATATCTGTTTCAAATTGGCTCGACCCGGGACTCGAACCCAGGACCTCATATCTGTAGTCGAACATGCTAACCACTAGACCAATGAGGTAGTTGTTATTGAGGCAGCAATTGCGTATTTCCGTGCACCCTGTAGTCGACAATTGTTTTCAAAAAATGACAATATGGAGAATTATAAATATAATTACAAAATAGTTCACTTACATGTGAGTCTAAGTGAAATTTAGAACCTTCTAATGAGAATACATCGTATTACCAATAGCCTTGTATATATTTTTATACGAAAATTGATGAATCCTTTTTGGCAATGGCGCCACAACTCTTGCAATAAATGTTAAATATTTGCCAAATGTATATAAAATTTATGACTGTGACCAATTCAAACACGCCAAAACTGACACAAATATTTAGGGCAACACATTAAGAATACATGATTTCCGTGTTTGTTCGTATGACTCATTAGAATTGTTATGTAAAGTTAAACACGCGCAAGTGCACTAAGGATTACATTCTAGTGCAAATTCAACATCTAGAACCTTCTCATAATATTGTAAACATTAGATATCCGCATTATTTTATTAAATTTTAACGTGATACGTCTTTAAAATTGCTTCCATAAGAAGCTTCCAAAGAACGATAACAAAATCGGGAGTTACATTTTGGTGTTGTAGCTACATATCTATCACCGCTATCTGAAATTCAATCACACCACTGGATAGCTAAAGGACCAAAGAATTTATAACGCTAAATAAGGACTGTAACACATCGCGCTGGGCGGAGTGAGAAGCCCCATTACGAGACGTGATTACTTACAACGAACGGCCGTGTTGGTAACACAGTCAAATCCATTTTTTTGTCATTAAAAGTAGTGATTCCTTAAAACAGTATTAACTACAATATCTTTACTTGTTATTAGTAATAATATTTCGCTTTTATTTAATGTATTTTGCGAATACAAAGCATATAGCTTGGAATTAGAGTTTTCTCTAGAAATGTTACAATAAAAAGTAGCCAAAATAACACTGGAATAACATAGTTCATTATAATATCAGCTATTTATTACTACCTATAGCTAAAAGAGGTCTTTATGTATAGTTTTTTATTGTAATAACAAATATCTAAGCTTCCTTTTACAAAAATACCCTTATGCTTCGCTACTACTCCAAGTAGTTTAGCCAATAAATTTATTTTTAATGTAAGATATGTCTCAGCACTCGTTAGTACTGAATAACCTGCCTTTTAGCCTGTAAGCTTTAAGTATTGTATTAAATATAATATATCTCTTTAAAATTGCATGTTTTTAATACCAATTTATCATATTTTATCCTCAAAGATTAAAAACGTATCAGAAAAACAGGTAGAAGTACTTTTGCATTTATAATATCGATTATAGTGTATTGATTAAAGCATTTTGTGAAATGTCTGGAATTTTACATTACCGTGAAAATTATAGGTGATATTCCAACAAAAATCAGGCTTTATATTATATATTAATAAAATAGAAATTGAATAAATTGACTCTTAAGGATGACATAAAAGTCATAACTTTTTTTAATCGAAAGCTATAGGTTTTCCATCATATCTGTATCGAAAACTTGTACTCGTACTTTCGGCGCTATTTTGAGTAACCAAAGTGCCAGATTGCTTTCCGATTAAATAACTGCGTAATTTAGTGCGCATGCCTCAAATTTTCGACGCATTCGCGCTTGTTTTAAATGTCAAATTATTTGGCAAAAGTTATCAAAATTTGTAATTCACTTCTTTACTGATATCTTCTTACGATTCATTAGAACTTGTTTTCTTATTGAGTTTCTCAGATTTATTGCGTTTTTGATTGCACATCTAAACTTACTTTTAGGCCGTAATATAGTTTGCAATTTAATGTTGTCGTAAATAAATGAATAAACAACTTGATGCTTAGTTACGTAGTCGACCAATTGGTTCAACATCTTACTTTATATCATAATATTTCATACATTTTTATCTAACTTTTGATCCCGGTCTGATAATAAATTATATAAGCACCACGAGACGAAAGTATGGCATTGCCACCCGCGTTTTTATCACAGCAATTATCGCGCTGACGACGACGCTATACTTTCGGCCCTAAGTGCTGTAAAACGTAACGAAATATGCGTAATTTACGTTATTAAATTAGAGTAAAGAAAAGCAACAGCAATATAAATCAATTTAAACGTCGATTCAAAGCATTAAATATAATTAGTAAATTATAAATAGCGATAAATTTGCGAACTCTATTCAGGAACGTGATTAATAAATTTGGTTACCTAGAACTCCATTCTAATATAGTGTTCATAGTTTGAAAATAAATTGTACGAATACTAGAGACCGTGTCCAATGCACTTAGGTCCGGTAAACTGTCACACCGTGATCCAAATACAATAAATTTCAATACTAAATAGACGGAATGGACGCCACATTTAAATTATTTACGGTCTCCATCGTAAATTCGTGTTAGATCTAGTTGTAATTTTATACAATATGTTCGGTTTCATGTTTCCTATATGTCAAATGTATTGTGTTTTCTATTTACTACTAACTCGTACCGCTTCAGAATCTTCTTCTTCTTTGTTTAGTGGCTTCCAGGTTTGCCAATTGGGAACAGATTATCCCGCCAGTGTCAAGTTTATTGGAGAAGACACGGAGAAAATTGTTCGGTTTATAAGAACATATGAAGTTTAATTTCGATTACAATTACTACTATATACAAATATTCTACATTTAGAGGATGAGGGTCTCATGCGGAAGCTCAGAGTCACTAAGCGTGCAATGGAGAGCACTATGCTCGGAGTTTCTCTACGTGATTGAATCAGAAAAAGGGAGATCCGTAGCAGAACTAAAGTCAACGATATATAGTCTTACAAATCGGGAACCTGAAGTGGCAATGGACAGGGCACATAGTCTGAAGGTCCGATGGACGTCGAGACCGAAGGTGCTGGAGTGGCGACCCCGCACCGACCGATGACATAAAGGGGGTCGCCGGTATCCGCTGATACGATGACTCACGCCGTGGTCCAGGCTGCGGCGACTCGGTCGCTGCTGCAGCCCCTTTTTACCTCAGCTCTCCCAGTAAAAGCCATACTGCAGTCTACGGAGCCTACGTCCGCTCCAGCCTAACGTATGCGGCAACTTCGCCTGACTGGTACTCTTTCTCCTCAGGGTACCAGAAGCTGCAGATCCAGCAGAACAAGTGCCTACGTATGATAGTAGGGGCTCCGAGGTACGTCAGAAATGACGTCATCCACCGTGATACCAGTCACCACCACCAGCCACTTCTGCTGTCACCGTCTCCTGATGTATGCGATGATGACGGCGAAGACGACGCAATATCAGTGGCAATACCCGGACTTGTTGACCATTTAATTAATTGACTTGGATGGGCCCGCTAGCGCAGCCAGCGGGAACCAGCCCGTATGTTTGCGGGCAAAACAGAATACCAGGCATCAAATTGATGTCTGAGGAAGATGCCCGGGTAAGGAGGCACTACCTCGAGGCCCGCACCCCACTAAAGTTGAGAAGAACCCATGAGAGAGGTAGCAGCTGGAGCCAGGAGGCCCAAGAGCCTTGTGAAAGTCATTACTTGAGACCTATGTCCAGCAGTGGACGTCCATCGGTTGAAGCGACGACGATGACGACGATACAATGAAGGATACTGGGGAGAACATCATAAATGGTGTGGGAAAGTTTGGAACAATTGAGAAGGATGTGGGAAACAGAACCTTCGTCTAGGCCACGTTCGCACATGGAGTGTTTCGTAATCCGCAGTTTGGCCAAGTGTACAGGTGTGCAAGCGCCAGCCGCGATATGGTACTGGTTATCCGGCGATTGGCATATCTATGAAGAAAAAACCAGGGTCGTCTGTTCGGTTGGATAGAGGCAATTTTTCCAGGAATATTTTGGAGAGTGAGGTTATATCTGGAGCACAATTTTTAAAAAATATTCGTGCGTTCCATATTGGACTGCTGTTTTCGCACATGTATCTGCTGTTTCATTTCCAGGGATACCGGAATGGCTGGGAATCCAAACAAGTAACCGCCTTAGAATGAATAATAGAAAACTTGAATGATAATTGCAGAATGTTTCAACTTTAATAAGAAATGTGGTCAAAACATAACCAAAAGAAAAAGACTGAATGCCAAAGTCCATAAGATGTTATAGTTGCTATTAGAAATTATTGGTTGTCAATGTCAATTGACGTTCCGCTGCTGGACACAGGCCTCCTCATTCATAAGAGGGGCTTTTAGACCATAGACCCATCATGCTGCTGTGCCTCGAGCAGGATACAAACCCTGATCCAAATATTACAATCAGGTTATGTAGTCTTCCTTACGATGTTTTCCTTCACCGAAAAGCACAATGATGAATTGGAAGTAACAATCAAGTACAAATTTTTAATCTAAACTGATATTATAAAGAGGAAACATTTGTGCGAAATTTACGTCCAGATTCCGGCCAAAATCCGTAAGTAATTATCTTCTTATTTTTTTAGTAAATGGCTTTTAGGTGTGACAAGCAACACACAATTTCGCCAGTGTCACGTTAATTGAAGAAGGCGCGTAGGAGATTGTACGGTTTTTGTGATGGCAAACCAAAATTTTGATAATCTACAAATAGTTGACACCCTATAGCCATTTACCGCCACTACTAAAAACTGCCTCATTGGTCTAGTGGTTAGCATGTTCGACTACAGACATGAGGTCCTGGGTTCGAGTCCCGGGTCGGGCCAATTCAAAAATCAATATTGAGTTTTCTATTAAGATTTTCTCAATATTTGCCCGAAGTTGGGAAGTTGGCGGTGTGATCCACCCCCGTGCCTCGGAGAGCACGTTAAGCCGTCGGTCCTGCGCCTGATCTCTCTCCGGTCGTGTCGGATTCCCGTCACATCGGACTATGAGAGTGAAGGAATAGAGAGTGCACTTGTGTACTAAGCCTGCCAATCTGCAGTGGAGCAGCGTGGTGGGTCTAAGCTTAAAAACCCTCGCTCCCCGGAGTGAGGAGGCCTGTGCCCAGCAGTGGGACGCTAATGGGTTGCTACTTACTTACTTTACTAAAAACTAAAAAAAAAACTAAGCGGTAAGTAATTATAGTTGCGAAATTGTTGTCAATGTCAAATGTCAAAACAAAAGTAACCTTTTAAAACTAATTTGATTTCTGAACGACTGGACGATCTATTGTTTGACAGTTAGACCTAGTTTATAAGGGAAAGCTAAATTATTGTTTTTACTATATTCTACGTGTTCATGTTGGCTTAAATACTTCATGATTTTGATTATACTCAGTCTTTGACGTTTGGACTTGTATAACGCAGCTGACGGCTATAACGTTTATATGTCTCTGTTAAGCATTCGTGTCGAAATTTGTCAGACAATTCGGTTTTATTTATATATAGATAGCGTCGTATACAAACATGAACTCTTTCTAACTACTCATCCGCTTGACCCATAAAACGTTGCGTCGAGGCTTGTCAAGTGCGAGTGACGCAACACTTGTTGTACACCGTGAAATATTGTGACGCTACTTGAAACCGTTATACACACGCGTGCCTCTAAAAGCTATTACCGAGGTTTATGCTAATTACATATGTAACACATTTCACTTTTAAATGCTATAAAATACATCTCTACTTAAGTGTTGCAGCCTCGTTTGGGTTGCCTCTTTATTTATATCCTATCATCAAGTCAGACTCCCTTTATTTAAATCAAATCTGTATAAGAAAGAACTGGATAAACAAGAAACATCTTTAAGAGAGGTTAATTGCCATTTTTAATCTCTAAAACCTCTATAAGATTGAGATAGAAACCTCGATTACAGAGGCATAGACCTGATATTCTGATATCTGAGCGTGTAACTCCAAACTGAGAATGGTGTTAATTCTGTACCTCTATAAGGGACAGTCGGGCATATTTGCACTATGGAAGTTGCTATTTAAGAGAAATATCAGATAAAACTTACAGATTTTTTTTAATATGTAAGAGGTATATCATATAATACATACATAATGAGACGTCTATTCGTTAAATCGCCCATGTCTACTACTGGCTGACATGAAACAATACTACTGTCCCAACTCAGGTAATGAAATATAAGCATCTCTTTCCTTTTAAGTCATAGTGTGTCAGTTTTAAGTTATTATCTAATTCGCTTCTTACTGTCGTTACAAAATATGCATTGAGACAAGACTAGACAATAGACTAAACAAAAAGCAAATCAGTTACAAAGCGACCGTTACTAACGTAACTTATTACTACTCGGGTAATCAGAAATATAAGCATCTCTCTCTTTTTAAGTCATAATGTATATTATCTATATCGCTTTTCAGTAACTGTCGTAACAAAATATGCGTTGAGATAACACCAGACAGTAGAAAAAACAAATAAGTTACTACAAAGTAATCATTACTAACGGTAACGGAATATTTCAACTAATTTACACTAAACCTTGACAAATTATAAACATAAACCTTCTTCTTGAATCAATCTATCTGTTGGAGATAACTATATTTTTTTTTATTAATAGCAAACAGACGGTCAGATAGGGAAAAAAGAATTGTATAACTTTTCGTTGGAATCATTTTAAGTATGTGTACTTTTGATTAACATTTGTGTAAGACAATAGAAACAACGTAACTAGAAATGCTTAACACCTTCAATGACCCAAGCGGCCTTGTCTAATTGTTTCTTCAAGTGAATGAAAGGCTTGCCACACGTTTTACGTAAAATACAATTTATCTTATTCTCCATTTAGTATAAATATTTTTTAAGGTGACCCCGTAGTTGTATCCATAAAGTCATAAGTCAATGTCAAACATAGTCTATATATAAGAGATATCCAGGTGTCAATTGACTCATCACGATATCTCTGGAACCATAAGGCGTAGAGACTCTAAATTTGGTAGGATTATTCCTTTTGACGAGTAGAGGTCAGCTAAGAACGAATTTTACGAAATTCCACCCGCAAGGAAATTGGCGGGGGTCTTAACTATTGACTCATCAAATAAGGAATATTCCTTTTGCTGAGTAGAGGTCAGCTAAGAACGGAATTCATGAAATTGATAGAAATTTGGTACATCGATTAGCTAGAGCCTGAAAAAGGACTATAAGCTCTTTACAGTAATACACAGCAAATAACTCATTGATATTTTTATACGTACGCTTTGTATTTGTAAATTAATTTGCCTAAATTAATGAAAATACTACCCATTCAAACCAATGAAAATAACATTCAACGCAGACGAAGTCGCGGGTTCAGCTTGTCAATATATATAAGAGATATTCAGGTGTCTATTGACTCATCACGATATCTCTGGAACCAGGCGTAGCAACTTGAAATTTAGTAGGAATATTCCTTTTTCCGAGTAGAGGTCAGCTAACAACGGATTTTACAAATTTTCCACCCACAGGGAGGGTTGCGGGGCTTTAATTAAAAAAAACAAATTTTCTCATTTATAATTTATACACCAATAATCTAGAGCCTGAAAAAGGACAATAAACTCTTTGCTGTAATAGCTCATTGAAGTATTTTTACGTATATTATCTAAATTAATGAAAATGCTATCCAAAAAACATTCCACGCAGACGAAGTCCCGCGCTCAGCTAGTTCATTTATAAATCCTTTTAAATTCTTCCATTAATTCCTTACCCAATTTGTTTATCCAATATGAATTTAAAAAGAAAACAAAACTACTTCTAAACTTCTATTGATTTCTAGATGACTTGTAAATTTTATTGATTTCTAAACGAGGAAATGGACGTCAAATGTTTGTCAGGCAGGAATAGTTTCTTAGGGAAAGCGAAATTTTTGTTTTTACTATATTCCAAGCATTTATTTTTCTATTTACTTACCTTTTATACCTTCGCTGGTCTTTCACAGTTAATTTAAAACTAAAATTAGCTAAATCAGTACAACCATTCTCGAGTTTTAATAACGAGCAGCCATTTATTTTTATATATAACATTTTGTTCGGGAATTTCCTAAAATTCGTTAAGTTTAGTCGAAGACACTATTTAAGGAGCAAAACTTTAATTTAAAGTGTATAAAAACGAAGCCGTGTCAAAGAAGTTTATTTCAACTTATTTTGTTTATTTTATGATAAATGCAACAATAATTGTCTTATATATTAATTGCCTAGACTATTACATATCATTTAATAGAAAAAGTTTACAGGCTTACCAACAAAAAAGTCCTTAAATGAAAAGTAAGCCTTTTGAACTTCATCGCCATATTGCTGCTTATAACAATCTGAAAAAATACAACATATCTTAGTAAATATATAATAGAAATATTGTAGTTTATAGCATATTACCAGCATGAACGTACCGCCAAACAAAGAGATTTGTGTTCCGGTACGATGCTGTGGAAACCGTAAGGGGTATATCGCCTCTTAACAGATTAGCGCGCTTCCATCTTAGACTGAATCATCACTTACCATCAGGTGAGATCACAGTCAAGCGCTAATCTGTCAGCAATAAAAAAAATATATTATTATAATTAATTAATTCTTAACTTATAAGTTAAGAATTATTTTTTCCGAATCGAATATTAATATTCGATTCTAATTACTCAAAAGTTCCCGAATAACTCGATTTTTTTTTCGATTATTTTCGAATTATTCGTAAACAATTAAATTATTAGTAAATTTTCGAGTATTTTCAATTTAGGGTTTCTTATGTTCAATATTCAAACATAAATTTAACAGTCTGAATACGTTCTATTCAAACCATGAGATTTACGCAAATAGAACAATTATTATAGTTTTTTTTTTATATTAAACAGAATGAAGTATCGGAAATTATATCGTTGGAAATACAGTATTTTAAAAAATTGAATGAAAAATTTGCTACAAATTTTTATTTCAAAATAATAAACACGATATTGAATCAGGTGATAATTAATTTCGTTAATCAGATACAATATCGCAAGCAGTGGAAAATAATCTTTCAATACTTAGGTATTATTAAACCTCTTATAAACGAAAAGTAATTTTTAATTCGTAAGACTAATATTATATATATTTCATTAATTCGCGATTTATTCGATTTTTTCGAATAATTTGACTCGAACTTCGAATTGAATATCGATATTCGATTCAAGCGATATTCGCACTGCAGTATATATAAATAGGACTGTTCATTGGTCTAGTGGTTAACATGTTCACCCACTTGCCTCGGAGAGCACGTTAAGCCCTCGGTTCAGTGCCTGACCTCTCTCCGCGAGTGCCGGATTCCCGTCACACCGTATCATGAAAGTTAAGGAATAGAGAACGTAATTGTGTACTATGCCTGCCAATCCGCAGGGGAGCAGCGTCGTGGGTCTATGCTCTAGAAACCCTCTGTCATACGAGTGAGGAGGCCTGTGCTCAGCAGTGGGACGTTAATGGGCTGCTACTTACCTTACCTTATCTTTATATGAATAGGATTTTAAGCACTATTTCTCTATTAAAGAAATATGGTACCGATACTGTGAAGACATCACTAGAATCAATGACATAAAAAGGTCATGAACTCCCAAAATAAAATGATTATGTCAATAATAAATCTCAGAATGATTACAAACAATATTTGCACATGATAAGCATCTGCGTGTGATTGGCCAAACGTTTTAAATACGGGGAAGTTTAGATATCAGAGAATTATATAAGGATTACAAGCAGACTATAAAACTAGTTAGACTGTAGGAATAATTGCTATTTAACTAAATGGTAATGGTACTATGTTAACAAGCTATCTATATATTTGTTTATATATATATACATATATTGTGTCTGTTCATATGAATTTAAGAATAGTCTAGATAGTCAATTCGATGCATATTTCACTACATGTAAGTATGTTTCCATGTTTGTAACGTTTTCATAGACAAACTACTCAAACGATTTCAATAATTTTTTCACTATAAGAAAGGTGCATTTTCACTGAACGACATAATCTATATTAATTTCCCAAAAAAAAAAATAGGGAACCCTAAAAAAATGCATTAATATAACCCAAGGTGTACAAAAACTGGTCACAAAAAATCTGCCATCGCGTGCGATGTGGAAACTATTGATGATAGAACAATAAATGTTCTACAATTTTATAGAAAGTATTAATATCTACAAAAAATTCTACAATACCATAAGTCCAACTACTGTAGTTAAGCCACTATAACTATTTCAAAAGTTAATAAAAGAGCTGACAATAATCAAACTATATTATACATACCCCTGTATGAATTCTTATCTTTATAGATTTTATTAAAGAGCGTTTCAATACTTGTAAAATACTTTTTAAATTATTATAATCGGACATTCCATTCAAAAGATATAACGAATTTAAAAATGTCAACATAAAGAAAATAATGTATCTCCAGTGTCAAATGTGTATACGGAATTTCTGGGACATAAAATAATCCAAATAAATCTCTTCTCTAATATTATATCTTTAGACGAAGGTGTTGCATTTTGAATTTGTGTTTTATATTTTCAACAATTTATAATAATCTAGCGAAAAATTTCTGGAGCGATTTAAAAAACTCTTTCAATACCTGTAGAGTATTTTTTAATTAACTCATGTCGGACATTCTACGTAAATGATGTTATGAATTTAAAAATGAGTTAGATATATATTCGTTGTAAAGTAAAATCATTGATTAGATTATGAATGTACATGTACATAATAATCTGAAAGGAAGTAATTAAAAACTAAGTGAAATAAAACGTCTATGTTAATCTACGAGTATAGTCCGACTTAGTAGTCTTTAGATCCCTATCTACATCGGTGAAACCGCGGGGCATTGCTAGTCTATTATAAAGAGATAGATTTTATAGCAACAATGTTAGTAAATTAAAGCATGAACTTATAGTAGTAAATGTAACGAATAAACTCAAAAAGTACTGGACCGATTTTAATAATTCTTTTTTCAATAGAAAGCTACATTATCACTGAGTAACATAGGCTATATTTAGTACTGGATTACTAAAGAAATCTTTAGAAATTCCTATTAAAACCAAGCGAAGGTGTAAAAAAATTAGCCATAAAATGTCTTTCATCGCATACGCTGTGAAGAGTATTAATTATAGGACAAAAAAATGTTCGACAATATTATAGATTATATCAATATCTACAAAAAATTTCACGAGACTATATGGCTAACTATTGTAGTTACGTCACTATAACTACTTATTTACATTTAACAAATTGATATAAAAGCCAATCATAATCAGACCGTGTTATCCATACCAGTTATAAATTTTTATCCAAATAAATAATTTAATATTCAAGACTGTCTCAATACCTGACGATTACTTTTTGAATCATTGAAATCGGATATTCCATTCAAAAGATATCATGAAATTAAAATAAAAATACTAACTCGACGAGAGAGGGGCAATGCGGGAGAAGGGGGTGCACCATTACGAACTAGGTTACCTTACGCAGTGGACGCAGGCGACATTGAATATTTCGAGTTTTTTTACACATTTTTATGCTTTACTTAAAAAGTTCTTTTCAGAGCTACTTAATTCTAGTATTAGGAATCACACTTTTTCATAATATTGGTCAATTCCTGGTCGATTTAACTATCATGCTTATAAATTAAATATCTGTACCTATTTATGTCTACCCGTGCGAAGCCGGGACAGGCCGCTAGTCGTTAGTAAATCCTTTTTTACTTATCTAATCAAATTCAAATAAATTTTATTAAACTTACATTGGACGACACTTTATGTTTATACAGTTTCAAGTAGGAATTGACTTTCATTTCTTTTTCAGCAACTTGTTTTTATTTGTTTTATTTGTCAGGGAAATAAACCTAACAGATCGTGATGGCTTACTTTCGTAAACTATTCAGGCCATCAAAATCTTTATGTATCACAAAACATTTATTTTCATCGTAAAACGTAATGTAATTTGTAGTTTTATACCTAAATTTGAGGTTACTACATTCTAAATTAACTCGGCTCAAAAAGTTCAAACAATACCTTAAGTTCGCAAGACTATAAAACAATTTAAAGACAGCTTATAATAAAATATTTCTGCATAGTTACAACAGCTGTTATACATTAGTATCATTCCCACAATATTACATGGAATAAGCTGATAATATATATATTGACTAGCTGTTGGCCCTGGTTTTGTCACTGTAAATTTATAATTAAACGTAAGTAATATATGTAAAGTTAACTAAGTGATACTTGGACATATACACAAAAATCATGAACCTGAAAGTTACAGACAATAGATTAAAAAAAGCTTTAGCTAGAGATATCTTAGAAATATTCAAGAATTCAAAGCATAGGGGTTTCTTGATTGTTTAATTCTTTACACGTGTCAATTTTTTTTTTTAACTTTAGTTATATATAAGCTATAATTCTATGAATTAAGAAGCTGAAATTGAAAATAAGAGACACCTCAAGAGATTTGAAAAATCTACATATGTCAGTTTATACTTTTATAAATTGTCCACGAAAGTATAAACTGACTCATGTAGAGAATTAAAAGACAAAAAAAACACCCTATGCTATGAATTCTAGAACTTTTTATTATATTATATATATAGTTATTTCTACAACATAGATTAAGATATTACATTAACATATTTGACAAAAACATTGACTCTTTTAATAAAAAGAGTGAATGTATATCATATAACTTACGAAACAAAAACAAACTTGTTGTAAATTCTAGTAGGCTGCATAAAATTAACAACTCATTTAAGGGTAACTGTATACGTTTCTATAATAAACTCCCACAAGACGTTTTAGAGATGTCAATTAATAAATTCAAAGTCTTTGTTAAAAGAAAGTTGATAGAAAAATCGTATTATAAGTTGCAAGAGTACTTAGACGATAGAAACGCGTGGGAGTGAACGAACTGCTCTAATTTGAATTGAAATATATTAAACTAACATGATATTGTAATGATGATGATAAAAAAAAAAAAAACAAAATACCCGACTGAGTTTGTTGTGGGCTCTTCTCGGATCAGGGCGCGAAGGAACCCTCGTAACTTTAGATTTTAAGTCGTTCTGGGGTATCATCATCAGACGTACATTAGAATTAGAGTGTGGAAAAGAAAGAAAAAAAAAAATTGACGATTCAAAAGTGCTGTAATATGCCTACTTGAATAAAGATACTTTGATTTTGATTTTGATTTTTGATTTTGATATTAGGAATAGCCAGTTTTTTGTCTGTCGGATGTCTTTGAGACCATCGAAGTTATTACTATATATAGTTTTTGAGAAATATATAAAAAAGAATCATATTATTATTATTTTTTAAATATCACAGCTCAATGTTGTTACACGCGTAATTTGAGAAGGAAGTCAGAATTTGAATTATTTGAATGTATAATTTTAAAGAAATGGCGATGAGTCTCTGGTATTCTTATATTATACTAGTTGACTCACGAAACTTCGTCCGCGAATATTTAGTTGAGAAAATATACTTAACAAACTCTAAATGGGAGTAATTCTAGTACAATTTAAAAGTATCATCATAATTACGTCAGTAATTTGGGAGTTAATAACACTCAAACATTGGAGGTTTTATTTGTGACAAAAACTAATAACATTGCCTCATTGTTTGTTAAATTGCAAACGATTATTAGTGTGTTTGTCCATAACAAATATACTAAAGAACAGTTAAGTATCTAAGCAAATATGGCAGCTAATAATTGGAGAGAAATTGTGAAACACTGCCAGAGGTCAACATTACCAACAGTGTCATACGTTAACGATAATGAGCTCGCAGTTCAACTTCGTGACTCGTTGACCTGATCAATTGCTTCTGTGGATTTGAACAATAACCACATTTGAACCTATTTATTAAACTGGTTACCCTTTAACTGGATAATTTTATAGAAAATAGTGTGATAAGAGACCGTTGTGATATAATAGATGACTAAAATTGAGAAAGAATGAAAATGAATGAAAGGAGACTGACAAAAAGGATTTATGAGGCAAGAGTGAATGCGAAAGTTGGATGGGGTAGACCAAGGCGAACGGTCCTGGATCAAATCCAGGACATTTTAAATAAGGGCCAAGTCAAGAGTACTTTAAACCGACGAACTTGTATGAAAGGTTTAATGAAAATGATGGAAGCGAAGGAGATATGCAAGGATCATGACAAGGGGAAGGACGTTCTCTGCCTACCCCTATTAGAATTAGGCGTGATGATATGTATTCACATGTAACAATGTTTCCAAGATCAATAAAACAGCCTTACAGAACTCCACTAACAGAGTTTGGATCTCTGGTAGGGAAAGCTTAAGAAGTTATTGCATTTTTAAATATATTTATTTTCTATGCAGGCTTCGACTGTGCCTTTTTACCAACCCATAAACAAAGTCATACCGAGAATAAAATAAGGAGATAACTGATAAATAAATCTTTAAATCAATTGAAGCGATTAAAAGTGGTTAAAAAGTAAGTAGTAACCCATTAACGTCCCACTTCTGGGTATAGGCCTCCTCACTTATATGAGAGAGAGTTTATAGAGCATAGACCCACCAGGCTACTCCACTGCGGATTGGCAGGCATAGTACACAAGTGCACTTTATATTCCTTCACTCTCATAGTCCGATGTGATGGGAATCCGACACGATCAGAGAGGCATCATGCGTAAAAAGTGTTTTGTTTCCATAAAAACCATAATAATGTATTTTCATCATTTTTGTACCGAAAGTTCGTACTTTCAACTATTTTCAGTGATTAAATAAATGTGTTATTTAGTGTGCATGGATTAAATTTTCGACGCATGCGCGCTTGTTTTAAATGTCAAAATATTTGGCTATTCATTTTGCTGCGTCATCAAAATTTGTAATTCACAAGATTCACTTCTTCCCTTAAGTTTTCTTCCGATTCAGTAGAATCTATTTATTTTAATTTGTATAAAGTAGTTTATTAAGTAAACAAAAACCTAAACAATTTGTTACTTAGTTACAGTACATGTTTATCGAAATTTCGTTTTCGGTCTGAAGTAAAATTGTTAACGCACCACGGGACGAAAGTATACCATTGCCACACGTGTTTTAATCAAGCCGAATTCATGCTTTTGGCATGAGGTGCTTAATATACTATTAAGTTATATATATTATAACTTTATGACATCAATATCATTAACTGAAATTATATTAAAACTATTTTAGTTTTGTGATAATAAATAAAATTACATCTCAAAGGTTTAGAAATAGCATAATTACAAGATTTATTAACTCTTTCATTTATCACGTTGAAAAGACATCAACGCGCCTGCTTTCTTCATATTCACATGTGCCATTGTAATATGAAAGGAAGTACATGAAATATTTGCACAGTTTTATAAACAATTAAACAATGAAATACATTTAACTAACTGAGTTACTTTAGAGGAATAAATGGACAAATAGTTCACCTAATATTACGTGATTCCCTTTTGCTATAAAGCCTTTTTTATAACCAGTGAAAATAGCAAAACGTAGTCATGCAAATGATTCTATATCTATTGCCTGTTGCCAATCGATTAATAGTTCTGTATCAAAATTAAATTATACTAATTTTATAATAAAAAAATAAATAAAATTGCATATTAACAATCTATTATTGTATATGAGTAGTATAATATAAACACACGGATGTGAATATTATTGTATTTGCTTAATTGCCGTGTGATTCTATATGGATCGTAAAAACCTACCAAATTATAAATAAATGATATTATTAACGTCGGTTCTGTGACCTATTCTCTGTTTCGTGAATCATACCCGCAAATCCTATTATTAATTACATAAAACATTTGGCGGTGAAATAAGTAACTTTCAATGTTAAATAAAATCGAAAAAATTTCGGTCATTGCCGTCAAATCTCATAAGGAGATTAGTCATCTAAGTAAACGATATTATAAAGCACGTAAATACTTTCGCTCTCACTGTAGTTTAGACGACGATTTAACATTCTTTTGAGTCACATAAGTAAAATCCCATTACCTTACACTGTCCTCTAAAAGAAAACGACGACTTCATTAGTATAATATGCCAATATATTAACTGGTTTATATTTTTTATAATATATATATAGATTAAGTATCGTTATATAGTATATGATAGTAAACATGTTTACGTACATCGCCTACCTTTTCGTTTACTGTCTTTCTTTGCTCTTGGGGTTGTCTGGAAGAGATCGCTATAAGCGATAAGACCGCCTTTTGTCAAGCTGCTTCTTAGTATAAGTATTATTTAAGTTCTTATGAAACAGTGGTGTACAGTAAAATGAATAAATAAATAAAATAAGTTTAATCACTCTTCAAACTGAATATTTATGTACACAATGTTAACTAACATAAATTACTTCGCAAATTCGAATATATAGTGAGAATTACTTAATTCCTGTTGGATTTTACTGCAGCTAGTATTAAGTATCAAAGTTACTTCGCTATTTCGAACATATACTAATAATTTCCTAATTTGTTTTGAATTTAACTAATGTCAATATTAATTATCAAAAACTATTCCCCAACTTTGAGAAGTCAATGTTATTACTGTATATATACTGAAAAATCTCTAAATTTAATTAGGTTTTACTAAACCCAATCGAAACTAACAAAAATGAGTCCTTAAATTCAAAGCATTATATCAGAATTTATTAAATTCTATTGGGTTTTACTGAACTTAATCTGAACTAACAAAAAATATTCTTCAAGTTCTGGATATATACTAAGTATTTCTTAACTTCTATTGAGTTTTACTAAACGCAATGGTAAATAGCAAAATTTATTTCTCAACTTCGAGAATACTTAGAATTTCTTAACTTCTACTAGGTTTTACAGAAGTCAATGTTAACTAAAATAATTTGCTCCCCAGTTTCAACCATATAACGAGAATTTCATAATTTCTGAAATGTTTTACTAAAATTAATATTAACTTAAATATTTTGTTTATCAACTTCAGCTATATATTGAGAACTCCTTAAATTCTGTTGGGTTTTACTAAGTCAAAGTTAAAAAAAATGCTTACAACTTTCAGCCATATACTGAGAAATCCTTAAATTCTGTTAAGTTTTACTAAAGTCAATGTTAACTAACATAATTTGCTTACTAATTTCAGGCATAAACAGTTATTATTAGTTTATATTAATTTATTTGTGTAATTGTATGTTTGTATGTATGTGCATATACATATATATATATATATATATATATATATATAATGAGCGTTTTATTATGAGCATATAAGACAACAATTTCATGCTGTGCTTGCACGCTTAGGGTTACGATTAAGGCTAGAACATTGTTTGTTTTTTATATGTAAGAAAATAATTGTAACCTGTTGTGTTTGCCTAATAAATAAATAAATAAATTCCTAAAGTTCTGTGGGGTTTAAATAAAGTCAATGTTATCTAATATAATTTGTTTACCTACTTCAACCATATATCGAGAACTAGGAGTTCTCTGATAATTTTTACTAAAGTCAATGTTAACTAACATAATTTCCTTACAAACTTAGGCTATATACTGAGAATTCCTTAATTTCTTTTTTCTTTTTACCAGAGTTAAATAACATGATTTGCGTACCAATTACATCCATATACTGAGAATTTTTTAATGTCTGTTGAGTTTTACCAAAGTTAATATTACCTCACATATTTTTCTTTTCAGTTTCAGCTATATAATTAGATTTTTTTTTGTTTCTGTCAGCGTTTACTATAGATAATAAAAAAATAACTATTACCACTGACTTTTGTTGTTTATAACATATATATAGTTAGAAAAATAAGAAACAAAAGGTGTATCTGGTATTATTTTGCTGTGATGATCAATATGATCGCACTTACCTATATAAGGTTATCCTAAAGCCTACGCTTGAAGATATTGTTAACAAAACCCTCAGAGTTCAAACACAACACAGACACTGGATTATTTAACGAGTATCCAACTAATAATAAAAAATTTTTGTTGTAAAACCGTCCAGAACAGATGTTGCGAAGTCGAATTTTCCTATAGCGTGTTTAAGATCGCGCATGGCATTCGCGTGTGACTTCGTTTGTGTACACAAGTATTGGGATCGCGGGTTGCCGCGAGACTACGACAGTCAGCTGGCCGGCGTGTGCTAATCGCCAACACACTGCGCATATACATGAGAGAAAGTATATGAAGTTGTCATTGATACTGTTTGATATATTTCATTGAAGGTAAAGCCTCTAACAGACAGCGATATTGTTCCACCATCTATATGTATCCGTTAACTTTGACTAGGTAAACGCGGAAGGGTACTATATAGACTATAAGCCCATGGAAAAAATAACCAGTGAAATGAACCAATGAATAACGCTTAAAAGGCTGTTACTATATCATAAAATAACTTTTAATAAGCCGTACGTAGCTTTGAGTGCGATTTTCAGCTATCTCCAGAAGTCGAATTAATTTCCCATTATCCTTGTTAGGGCCGCCAGGATTAATATATTCTTTTCATAGATCCTCTATGAGAGAGTGAAGGAGACAAAGCTAGTTCGCGATGTGCCGTCTCGGATAGCTGGCAGACTTTATCGAAAGAGTCTTTTTGAAGGTGGTTTAATTATATAAACGAGACCGGAACTAATTAACAAGATCTGTGGAAAAATACTAAACCGAACTAAAAACTAGAAAATAACTTTTAATAATAAGTTATAAACAGAATCATTGAATATAGAAAGACGTGGGGTGCTTGTCATATTAAAGGTTACATTTATTTTATTGGGAACTGTCTATGAAACCGCCTGCGGACCACAGCGACTCATTATGACGTCGCTGATCGGTACAAATCTCTCACAGGTAAGTATTATAGGAGCAATACTTACCTGTGAGCAGGCCTGGAAAGCGATTGCCTCCTTTTGCGAGGATGTCATCTCACTTAAGGAGGCACGGCAAAGGGAGAGTGTATAGGTCGCCGAAACACTCCAGCCCTGACGAAGGTGTGCAGGAAATAGGAGAGATTCGTACAACGCCTCCCTCTGTAGGATATCTGTAAGGTGCAACCGAGGGGCCAGAGAGAAATGCCTCAACGAACCTCTGGCTTTCTACTTATGGTTGATGGCGGTCCCGTTGGGTTTTAGTGGGTATTGCGAGTTTGTACCCTTACGGAGTCCCACATTCCCAACCCCATTAGTCGGGGTGCGTAAATGCATTTCCAAGCGACTAAAAAAAAACTGTGTATGAAAGGAGAGTTATTGGAATGTTGTACACCCCACGCTTTTCACTCTGAATTCATTGATTCTGTTTATAACTTATTATTAAAAGTTATTTTCTATTTTTTAGTTCGGTTAAGTATTTTTCCACACATCTAGTTAATTAATTCTGGTCTCGTTTATATAATTAAACCACCTTCAAAAAGACCCTTTCGATAAAGTCTGCCAGCTATCCGAGACGGCACATCGCGAACTAGCTTTGTCCCTTTCACTCCCTCATACAGGATCTATGAAAAAAATATAAATCCTGGCGGCCCTAACAAGGACAATGGGAAATTAATTAGACTTCTGGAGATAGCTGAAAATCGCACTCAAAGATTCCGTTACATGGTTACATACATACAATCCAAGCTAATAAAAGCGTTTTAATAACTTGGAACGCTATATCGTTATTTCTGAGCGGTACACTTATATATATTTTTTTTATTCCAATATTTCTATTTGTTACCATTTATAATGTACGGCTATAAGGTACAACGTGATATTTAACAATATTATATATAAAAAAACAGTTGCCGTACATAAATTTATGACCTTACACCAATTATCTATATTTCAGGATTTACCGAGTGAAGAATATATTAAGTGATATATCTAAAAACGTACTCTGGGTTTTTGAAGTGAAACTTAAAGATAAAATCTTACGCATGAAACGCATGATTAGCGCCACGAAGATGTGCAGCGTTTTTAATGCTAATTCGTTTGAAGGTAAGTACATAACATTTACAAATAACATGTGGCATTTTAATTTGCCAATTGTCATTTACTCATTTAATACACTATTTTACATTCGGAAACATAATTTAATTAATAATTTCTAATATTGACAAAAACACGTGGAACTTTTATTTACAATTCGTCATTTTAATAAATTATTTGTATTATTTTTCGACTTTTAAATATTTTAATGACAATTAAATTTATAACATATCTTCCTTTTTCCCTACCTTTAAATTTTCGGTAATCTAAAGTTTTACATTGGTATAAATATAAATAAACATAAAAATTAGTTTTACGCGCTTTTAGCTTTTTTTTTGTAGAAAAATTATATTAACTTTAAATAAACTATTAACTTTATGTTAGTTTTCTAGAAATTATAACAAATTTATTTTTATTTCCTAATAGATGACCCCCCTCTATATTATAATTATAAAAGAGCTTTTATCATTTACTTCGAAACGATATATTCAAAAGTTTTCAAATTTTAACAGGTTTTTTTGTGTTTAATGACTACAAGCATTTTATCTTATTCGTCATCCGAATCAAATTAATATACAAATTTAACTTCGCAACGAATGTATATATGTCTTTTGGCGTGGGGCAGAGTCAATAGTAACAATCCGGCGCGCGTCTCTCGGTAGTTCTCGGGTGACGTTCCTCGGTATTATTATTAACCAGCGGCCCGTCCCGGCTCGCACGGGTAGACATAAATAGGTACAGATATAAGTTATAAGCATGATAATTAAGACGACCATGAATTGACAAATATTATGAAAAAGTGTGATTCCTAATACTAAAACTAAGTAGTTCTGAAAACAACTTTTTAAGTGAAGCATAAAAAGGTGTTGAAAAAACTCGAAATATTCAATGTCGCTTGCTTCCACTGCGTAAGGTAACCTAGTTCATAATGATGCACCCCCTTCTCCCGCACTGCCCCTCTCTCGTCGAGTTAGTTACTCGATGCGCTGCGTGGCGGCCGCCGCCGGCATGTATTTTTATTTTAATTTCATGATATCTTTTCAATTGAATATCCGATTTCAATAATTCAAAAAGTATTCATCAAGTAGTGAGACAGTCTTGAATATTAAATTATTTATATTGATAAAGATTTATAAATGGTTTGGATAACACGGTCTGATTTTGATCGGCATTTCTATCCATTTGTTAAAGGTAAAAAGGTAGTTATAGTGACGTAACTACAATAGTTACATATATGGTCTCGCGAAGTTTTTGTAGATATTGATTTTCTCTATAATATTGTGGAACATTTTTTGTCCTATCATTAATAATCTTCACAGCGTATGCGATGAAAGACATTTTATGGCTAATTTTCTTTACACCTTCGGTTGGTTTTAATAGAAATTTCTAAAGATTTCTGTAATAATCTAGTACTAAATATAGCCTATGTTATTCAGTGATAATGTAGCTTTCAAATGAATTAATAAAATCGGTCTAGTACTTTTTGAGTTTATTCGTTACATACAAAAATATAAATCTTTCCTCTTTATAATATTAGTGTAGATGAGTTTGTGTAAATTGATATCAGGAACATTATAATCTGAGTTAATTAGTAAAGCGTTTGATTGCACCAACATTACCCACCAACGCCCACAATATGGTAATTGAATTATGGATGTCACTTACGATGATGTCGGCGGAGAACCGTATGACCATGCTTTATGCTTCTCTCCTTCTCTCTTATTCTTATTCTTATATATACATATCTATGTATATTTGATAATTTAAAATGTATTTTACCATTTAATAGGATAAGAATTAATACAGAGTTATGAATAATATGGTTTGAGTATTGTGGGCACTTTTATTATATGGTATCGATTTTATAGATTTTAATACTATTTAATTTTTTTTTTTTTTTTTGTTATATTTTAACAGTTTTCGCACCGCACGCTATAATAGGTTTTTTTTCACCCGTTTCGTTACATTAATGCATTTTTCTTAGGGATCCCTTTTTTTTTAGAAAGCCATATTGTCAGTAAAAATGCAGCTTTGTAATGGTGAAAGAAATTTTGTAATCGGTCCCTTATTTTTTGTGTGAAAACGTAATAACAAATACAAAATAAACAAATGTTACCTCTTTATTTATTTATACTTTATTTTACACCACACAAAGTAATTATACATTTAGGAAGGAGACTTAAACTATGTAAATTAGTAACCATAAGTACAACCATAAGAAAGGAGACTTAGTTAAGAGTTTAAAGGTAGGTGATGAGAATAACAAATACACTACATACATAAATATGCCTTAAAATAGAATATATAGATTTTAAAAATAAAATACATAAGTATATAAAATATAATCAGATGAGAACATATATGTAAGTCGCGTCGTCATTATAGGGGAATAAACTAAAGGGAAACATAATGATTTTTAACTAGTATTTTGAAACTAATACTTTTAGGCAATTTAGGCAATTTGCTCGATGACCTCAGCAGAGCTTCTCGACAGGTGGGCCTAAAAATGAACATGGATAAGACGAAAGTTATGTCCAATATCCATGTTCCGCTCAACCCAGTCATCGTTGAGAACTCCGCACTCGAAATTGTAGACGAATATACATACCTGGGACACATACTCGTAGTCCAACTAGGTAGGTAGGTAGGTTTCGACAAAGAGGTTAACCGCCGAATCCAGCTCGGTTGGGCAGCGTTCGGGAAACTACGCCAGATATTTTCATCCGATATCCCTCAGTGCCTGAAGACGAAGCTCTTCGAACAGTGCGTGTTGCCAGTGATGACCTACGGCTCCGAAACGTGGTCGCTGACTATGGGCCTCATTCGAAAGCTCAGAGTCACTCAGCGTGCGATGGAGAGGGCTATGCTCGGAGTTTCTCTACGCGATCAAATCAGAAATGAGGAGATCCGTAGCAGAACCAAAGTCACCGACATAGTTTACAGTCAAATCAAGTTTATAGTCACATCAAGTTTAATTGGTCTTCGGTCAAGTCAAGATAGCTTGGGTCAGCATAATCGAGAATAGAGAGCAGTAAGGAGTGGGCTAACACTGTTTTAATGGGAATTGGAGGGAAAGAACGCAAGCATACCTAGTTATGCAGGCCTAACATGTGCCCAAGGGATTTCTGACCCTTAGATGTGCATAAAAAACGCAGCACATGATGCAAGTTGCCATTGCCTTCCCGTTCATCAGGACCGCGTTTTTTATACTTTCAAAAGGCATTGTGTTTCGGAAGAAAACACAAGCAGGCAGTCACGTCTTGCACTCCGACCGATTAAGTTATTTAGATCGTCTAAGTTTGTTTTAAGTAGTAATTTATAAATATAATTTTATTTACTTTATTATTTGAAAACCGCTAAATTCGCCGTCCAAATTTGACTACCTATTTATAATATTAGTTTAGATTACAAGCGTTCTGCAAGTTCCCGTGAAATACGTAATACGGTGTCAAAATCATTGAATTTTCCTGTTACCATTTGGGAACTTTCAAAATTGATACTATTTTAATTATTTGTGAAATAGATTTATATCTCATCGTATAATAGTGTTGCACGTGTTGTGTGAACGCATAATTTATACTCATATGTTGGTTACGAAATTTCTCACACTTGTTATGTGTAGTGATAAATAACTTTTTTTTCTTCAACCTAATAAGTCTCCTTTCTTTTATAATAAGTGTTGCTTTTTAATATAGATTACGTGGAAAGGTATTATCAATTTTTATATAACGTATTCTGTATGTATATACACAATGAGACGGAATTTTAAATTGCTGGAACCACTTTGTTTAAATTTTTCATTGTACATGATTTTCATTGTAAAAGTACTTTTTAAAAGTATTGAATCGTTGTGTTGTACATTTATTACTGGCTAAACCCGCGTATTCGTCTGCGTGGAATGTTTTTTTAAGCAATTTAGGCAATTTGTTTTACAAATAAAAAACATACCCACACTGCCTTTTGAGGGTGGATTTTCCTAAAATTTACTTTTAAAAGTTTCCATTATGTTAAAAAAATTGTAACCAAGTATTAGATACCATAAAAGATATAGTTTGTAAATTTGTAAAACAAATTTGTATACTTTGAATTTTTTTAATTAAAGCCCCGCAACACCACTTGCAGGTGGAATTTGGTTAAATCCGTTCTTAGCTGACCTGTACTTGGCAAAAGGAATATTCCTACCAAATTTCAAATCTCTACGCCTTATGGTTCCAGATATTTCATGAAGAGTCAATAGATTTTTTTTTCGAAGTGTGTAGTTGCTGTTAGCCCTACTGGCTTTTACAGCGTAACCGAGAGGGATGGCGAGCGCAGAAGCTCTGCCGAGGGGTGGGCCCGTAGAAGGGCCCTGCTGCGTCGGGGGATGTGTATAAGAGACAGTATCCTCCTGCGAGGCT
>JACTOM010000022.1:140674-529971 GCA_015832385.1 Elymnias hypermnestra | reverse complement strand
GTACGTCTTTGCTGGTAGGATGGTAACTAGCCACAGCATTAGTCCAGACTCAGACAAATTAGAAAATACAATTTCGATCGAACCCGGGACCTCTGCAAGCAAGGCGAGTACTTGCACCACTGGTCCAGCGAGGCCTTCAAATTATTCTAAAAAAAGCTCCGATAAGCTTAATGTTGACATAGACAAAGTTACGCAAGTCAACTAGTGCATATATATATATATATATATATATATATATATATATCTACACATATATATGTCGGAGGGCAGATGTCTGTGGAACGCTGGCGCCATCTATAGGCGTGGGACAGAGTCAATGGTGGCAGTCCGGCGGGAGTCTTTCGGCAGTTATTGAGTGGCCCTCGACCGGAGCAGTCAACTGTCGCATTCCTAGGTATTATTGTTAATGAGTTTGTGTAAATTGATATCGAGAAAATCAAGTGATCGAACATTTTAACTGGAGTTAATTAATAAAGTGTTTGATTGCACCAACATTACCCACGAACGCCCACAGTATAAGAAATTAATAACGATGTCGGCGGAGAACCCTACGCCCCTGCTGCTTTATGCTTCTCCGTTCTCTCTTATTCTCCGACATATATATATATATATGAGTATGTGTGTGTATGTATAGAGCATAGGTCCGTGGCGTTATCTTTAGTTAGTTTTAGTTTTATGTGCTGCAGCTGAAAGTTTAAGTTAGCTTAAAGATAATTGTATTTTTTTTATTTGTTATTGCAATGTGGAATAAATTTCTTTTCTTTCTTTCTTCTTTCTAATTACCGTTGTATTTCAGCTAATTTACTTAATAAATAGACGAATGATATACCTAAACCTTTGTCAATAATAACTCTATCTATCGGTGAACTTCTCATAAAAATCTGTTCAGTAGTTTTTGAGTTAATCGCGGACATAACGACGGATGTGGCAGCGGACTTTGTTTTATAATATGTGAGGCTAAAGGGTTTCCGTTTTCCATATTTGTAAAATATACAGTAGATAAGCTGTCTATTAGATTAGACGTATTTATTTTTTATAGTCATTCAAGCAAACAAGCATTTGTTAGTGTCTCCGTATAACACATCCGTAGATGTAACTCTTATAAGGGAAATCCGTGTAAACATTTACACAAATGCATTATCTTAATATCTATACAATCACTAGTGAATATATTATATAAGCTAGTAAACGTCCGCGACTTTCTCAGTATAAACTCTCTAATTTTCCTTGGGATTTGGTGAAAAAAATAATATCTACTAATTGCTTGTGAAATTCTTTTGTACACAATGGTATTCCGGATATAAACAAAGGATAAACAGACAGTTCGACAATATAATAGATACAAAGATTATTTAGCAAAATCTGTGCTCCCTATTTAGGATAGATTATTATTGAAATATCACCCGATGGTAAGTGATAGAATGAAATGACGACGTAATGACAAATTTAAAGAAAACGAAGCCTTCATCTGCAGCAGACGCTCCTTCTATATGGAGAAGGAGGCTGGTTGACAGATTTAAGAACGCCTCTTGTCTCCTCATTGAACAGCCTTAGTCGGTATCATTCGGAAATGTCATGGCGAATGCGAAAGGGAGCCTCTGACATCCACAATTCAGGATGAGAAGGTATCCCTGGGATTTAGTGGGTATTCTGGCCCTGCTGCTGAATCCTACACTTCTCACCTCGTAGTAGGGGTGCATTAAAGCATTTCCCAGCAGAAAAAAAGGCAGATAAGGTTTTATACAAAGAATTTCAGTAATTTCTGCTCAGGATTCAAAAACGTTCATTAGTAGCTTAAAAAAGCTCAGTAAATTTGATGATTCAAATGTAAAGCTCTTTACTCAAGTGGAATAATTAGAATTTCCAAATAAAGCGCTATTTTTTATACGTTTTATTTCCATAAGTTTCTTCGTGCTCATTACAATATAGTTTTAACTCATTTCATAAAGGTTACAGCAATAATATCATTTCAAAAACTAATAGCGAATCTTTAAGATGTGATAACCTAACAAACTACGTGTTTGTTTTAATAAGTAGCACTACGATTTCGAAGTTTTCTGGTAAAACTTGTACCTATTTATTATTCATTAAAGCGTTTGGTTTCTTTGGATGTTCTAATAAAACCGTCTATAAAAGGAGTTAAATACTTTCCCTTTTTATTCAGATTGCACTCAAATAGATGCGACGTGAATTATAATTATAATCTTTGCAAAACTCGTGTGATTGCGCGTCTCCATTCCACTTTTCACTAGTTTAGAAAACTGATACGATATTAATCTACATAGTCCAAAAAGTTCACGTAAAAAGATAAAGGAAAAAGTACACAAACCTAAGCTTGTAATGTCAACATAAATATTTTTTAATGGAGGTGAACAGCCTGGTGAGTTTATGCTCAAAAAATCGTCTCTCCTATGAGTCACGAGGTCTTTACCCAGCCCTGTAATATCAGAAAGAGTTAGACCGATTTTGGGTAGGGTTTAACTAGCAAATAGATAATATTATAAGAACTAACAATGGGTTTTATAATCAGAATGTATCACAGTAAATTGTTATCGGGTTTAGCTAAGGAAGTATAAATTCTAATGAAAATTTTCTTTTTCAATACCAAAATATGCTGTATTCGAACTCTATTAAATCATCAACACTGCCCGTTGGTGATGAAGCTTCATCATATCGAGAAGATATAACCAAAAAACTCAATAGTTATACTTTTATAAGCAATTGTTAATTATAATGTAATAACTGGATTCAAACCTATGCAATTTGATGATCTTCAGATACCTGTTCACCTCCGATGGTTAGAAGTTTCTCCACCTCAAACGCTTAATACTTACTTTTTAATAGAAAATGTAATTATTGTTTAATATCTGCATTCAAATTTATGCATTCAGGTTATACATTTCATCATTTTTGAGTACCTCTTCGCTTCTGATAGTTGACTATCTGCTTTTTAGAAGCTTCTCCAGCTCAAACACTGAATTGTAACTCTTTTAATAGAAAATGTAATTATTTTTTAATATCTGGATTCAAATTTATGCTTTCTATCATCCTCGGGTACTTCTTCACTTCTGACGGTTGACCATCCGCTGTTTAGAAGCTTCTTCAGCTCAAACAATCAATAGGTACTCTTTTAATTAAAAATGCTATTATTGTTTAATATCTGGATTCAAATTTATGCATTTCTATAATCTTCAGGAACTTCTTCACTTCTGACGGTTGACTATCCGCTGTTTAGAAGCTTCTCCAGCTCAAACAATCAATAGGTACTCTTTTAATTAAAAATGCTATTATTGTTTAATATCTGGATTCAAATCCATGTATTTCTGTCATTTTCAGGTGCCTCTTCACTTCTGGGAGGGTAGCTATCAGCTGTATTGAAACCTCTAAAACTTAAACACTCAATACTTAATATTTTAATGGATAATGTTATTATTGTTTAATATCTGGATTTAAATCCATGTATGTATGTATGCCATTTTAGGTACCTCTTCACTTCTGAAGGCTGGCTATTAATCTACCACCGGTTCGGAAAGTTGATTCCGCTGAGAAGAATCCGGCAAGAAACTCAACTGTTACTCCTTTAAACATAGTTTTTTTGCAGGTTACAATGTGTTTAGCTTTTATGTGCAACTGGAATCATGTCCAAAGATCTTTGTCACTTAAATAATCATCAACATTATAATATGCCTTTTTTAATAGGAAATACATCTGAAGGATGGCTATCAGCAGTTAAGAAACCTTTCCAGCTGAAACCCTCAGTAGTTATTCTTTTAATAGAGAATGTTATTCTTTTTTAATAACTGGATTCAAATCCATGCATTTCTTTCATATTCAGGTACGTCTTCACATGTGAATGAGGGCTATTAATTGTTTAAATACTTCTCTATCTCTTGTAACGATTTTTGCTGCCAATGCCTTTTAAATCTGATAATCTTCTAAGTAATGTATAATATAAAAGCTTAATTACTAGAATAAAATAATTAATTTTAAACTACCTTGTGCTGATATATAATAATCTATTTTCTGGCCTCATGGTTGAAATAGAATGTCCCCTTTCTATTTAGACAAGATGTTATTGTTCTAATTACTTTTGAAAATATTAATTAATATAAACACAGAGATCATTATCTGGCCTCCAAATACTTGGTAAGGAAATAATCATTTCATATCAAGCTCAAGGAATATTATATGAGTGATTATAACCGAGGCCGTCAGTTTATGGATTCTGATTAAATTTAATTGAAATTTCATTTCATTCCAGATATACATTCACTTTATTAACCTATTACAATTAGTTGTAAACACAACGGAATTTATATCAGTCAGTTATTGACTGCAGCACTTCATTGGACCTGTATCAATATCTTTTAATAGGTAGGCTGATAAGTTGGGACTTCTTTATAAGTTGACTAGATGGTAAGTGATAATACTACTTCATATTGAAGCGCATTAACCTGGTTAAAGGTAATTTTACCTCTTCTGTGTAGAAAACACAGCATCAGAATGCATTTTTTTTGTTTTGTTGCATTTTTTGCTGTTTTTTCTTATGTCACTGGGAAATATTATAACCCACTTCATCCAAATGATAGACGGGAGTTTGGGAGTCGCTAGCAATGCCCACAGAATACCCACAGAAACCCTGCGGGATCCGTTGTCTTCTGTGAATGATAGGCCACAGGTTCATTGAAGCATTCATTTCTGGCTTTAGTCACCTGGCCAACCGAGCTCACAGATCCTTTATAGTTGCAAAAACCTATGTCTTCTGATTCCTACTCTCTTCTGTCAAGGCTGGCAGTCTCGTAAAAGATGGCAACCACTCTCCAAGCACATCTTTGCTGGTAGGGTAACTAGCCACGCTAGCCACGGTCGAAATTTTCTACCAGTCAAACTTAAGGCAAATTATATTTCTTAAATTTTCCGGAATCGAATCCATGACATCTGGTAATCAAGCTTGTGCCTACCTGCCAACTTGTAGTGGATCAACGTGGTATGTCTATGTTCTAAAATCCCTGCCTTTTAGGAGAAGGCCAATACCCAGCAGTGGAACACTAATAGGCTGCTACTTCCCTTACCTGTTAAATAAATACAATCACGATGGAAACCAACCAGGAAAGAAAAGATTCACATAGAAAATCAACATGGAATGGAAACATTACGTTGCAGCGTTTCGTTCCCTGAATCTGGGTATCGTAGCCCAGAGGATGGAACCGGAAATGGTTGGAAAAAGAAATCAACTCCTTCAATCAATAACTTATTGACTCTTGTCTATAGACCAAGGGTACATATTGACATTAGATGAACCATATCGAATATTAGTAGTATTGTTGGTATTCTGTCATACATCAGCTAGAAATAGTGGCAATACGTATATATATTGTACGTTTGTTTGTTTTTTGACTTTGAGGTTTGAGGCTGAAGTGGCAATGGGCAAAGCACATAGTTCGCAGAACCGATGGACATTGGGGCCCGAAGGTGCTAGAGTGGCGGCCTCGCACCGGAAAACGCAGCGTCGGCAGACCCCCCACCAGGTGGACCGATGATATCAGGCAGGTCGCTGGCAGCCGCTGGATACAACCGGCGCAGGATCGGGCCCATTGGAATTCATTAAGAGAGACCTTTGTCCAGTAGTGGACGTTCACCGGTTGAGACGACGACGAATATCGACTCCTGCTTCATTGGTATCGTTATCAATTAAAAAATCGATATTGAGTTTTCTATTGAGTTTGTCAATATTTGCCCGAAGTTGGGGAAGTTGGCGGTGTAATCCACCCCCGTGCCTCGGAGAGCACGTTAAGCCATCGATCCTGCACCAGATCTCTCTCCGGCCATGTCGGAATGCCGTCACAGCCGCCTATGTAACTTAAAGAATAGAGCGTGCAGTTGTGTATGCCTGTCATCTCGCAGTGGAGCAGCCTGGTGGGTTTATAATCTAACAACTGTCTCTCCTATGAATGAGGACTAGCAGTGGGACGTTAATAGGCTACTACTTTCTGTAATGTCCTTATGTTTGGGTATATAGTTTTCTTGATTATTTCAGTTAATTATCACATCGCATAGTTTTGACCACTCGCCATCGTAGCGTTCCCCCCCCCCACATCCCCTCGCGCCGAAGCATGAGACTAGGTAGGGTAGGCTTACTTAATATCGACTCTATGTAATCTACATCTCGGAGTATACTTGTTATTCAATCAAGAGGGGATCTTTTGCAACGTCTCGAACTTTTGTTCAGGATTCAGCCTTTCTGAAGCCTAGTTTCGATTAAAAACAACAGTATTTCAAAAAGTAAGCCGTATCGTATTTGAGGTTATAATGAGAACCATTTCTTACGCAAGCTGCGTGGGAACATTCGTGGTTCGCGCGTCGCATGCAAAAACTAGAACACCGGAACTGTCTTCCGATGTATTTGTTGTCGCATTGATGTTACTACATTGTGCTTATGATATTTGTTAAGGATGTGATAATATTCATTAACAAAATTCGTAGGGAAACCTATTTTAAACCTTGATTGCTGAATCTATTGTATTACATCGTGACCTCCAAAGGCAATTACATTAATACGGAAATGGCGTTAAAAATTTCGAATGGTTAAATATTCTTTGTTCTGTCGGATGTGGTTCCATCGGACACGCCGCAGCGGTTAGAGCCGAGCCTCTATGGCATACCTCTACGAAAGCGAAACACTTAAATCACGCCATTTACCTATTTATATATATACTTGGTCTGGCCGTAAATACTGTTACAATTAAAAATTATTTGGAATCTGTCGTTTTTATACGATTCTGCATTGATTTTCTCATTTTAGCGCAAATGGAATGATAAGATAATTTTCAATCCATTTGGCAATCGACTTTAGACTCGGATCCCCAGCAGCCGGTGGGGCCATAATAGCGGCACTCCGCCCTCACTTGGAGCAGTAGACGACAAGGAGTGCTTTCCTATCGTTTGGTGCAGGTGCTAACCGGTCATGGCTGCATTGGAAAATACCTGTACCAAATCGTTGGCTGCGAGCCATCGGCCACTTGCCACGAGTGTGGTGCTCCTGTGGAGATAGCGTACCACACAGTGGCCGAATGTCTTGCAGGGGGTCTTCAGCGTCACCTTCTGACGTCGCAGATCGGTGCAGACCTCTCGCTGGCAAGTATTATAGGTGCAATGCTTGTCATCGAGCGGGCCTGGAATGCTGTTGCTACCTTCTGAGAAACTATCATTTCGCTAAAGGAGAACTGAAGCACATGACCCCGAACGGAGGATAATAGAAACAGGAGACTGAGGTTTACGTAACTCCTCCCCCTGTAGCGCAATTTTGAGCCGGCTTCAATCGGAGGGGCCAGAGTAGAATGCCAAAACGAACCTCTGGTCCTTCCATTCCCAAATGACGAGGGCTACGCTGGGTTTTAGTCGGTATTTTGGTACTATCGGCGAGATCCGCATTCCCGTCTGTCTCACAGGCAGGGTGCTTAAATGTATTCCCCAGCGATAAATGCGGAGTCAAAGAAAATCTAGCATGTATCTCAGATAAAACCTTGCCACAGCCTACATGAGGTGTATCTGAACCAAATCTCGTTGTTACTGGTACTAGGCATCTGTTTCCAGCGCCTTCTGCGTAGTCATCCGCATCGTCCTGGCATAAGCTGTCAGTGCCAACATCTGATACAGAAATTTCGATGGTTTCATGTAGTACTTCGCGCTTTACCTTTTCAGCATGCTTCTTCTCTTTTGTAGTCTTTTCCGTGACATTTACCCTTCCATCAGTTTTATATTCTACACCCTATATTTTTTTATCTTCTTATTTTCACTTTTCTCATTTAATTAGCAGTGCAACCATGTAAAATATTTGTTTGCTAATACGGCTTCTATCTCAAGACTAAAGATGAAGTGACTCGTCTTAGATGAGGTTTTTTCTGGGGTAGAACCTTTCTCATACTGTTTTGAAGAGTTGAAAATGGGATCCCCATAAGCTTATAAGCATTTCTTAGAGAAGGAACTGCATAAATAAGATTTATAATTTTTTCGATGCTATCAGATGACCAGGAACCATTTATAATCCTGTCTTGTATTTTCGGCATCTAAAAACAAATAAAAATGACGTATATTAATGCGCAAAGTTGCGAAAGTTTGACTCTCATTCCCAGCTGTCGCCCTAACAAGTAAAATAGTAAATTAAACATTAATATAATCTGGATTGCATATCACATTTTCGAAAGTCTAACCAAGTCTGTATAAGTCTTGATCGCGTACTGCAAGATATTCGGCACTTACCTTCTAATTTGCGTTGGTGAAAAATTACATCATCAGGTGGTGCTGGGGGCCAGAATGGTGACGGGGATGTCATTTACGCATCGCTCGCTAGTGCTGTTTCGTGGTTATGAGGGTGACTCCAATTGCCCACTGACCCCGATTACCCCATTCTCCCCTACGCTTGGTAAAATGTGTGTGTACCGATCTAATAACAGGACCTTTATTTGTGACAGAAAAAGATCTGGTCGTCCAAGCAGTGTTCGTACGAAAAAGGTGGTAAAAGCAGTAAAGGTAGTCAAAGAACTGGCTTCCACGTTTAAAGGACTGTATTGCAGCCAATGGAAGCTACTTCGAATAAGCGTTTAATATTTTAATTTTTTTATATTTATTTATTAAACTAACACTGTAAAAGTGATTAATGTTATAGCTTTTTACAAATATATGTGGCATTTTATACAAATAACATATGGCATTTTAATTTGCCACCTGTCATTTAATCATTTAATATACTACTTTTCATAAAATATAAAATAAATTTTAAATTCAATGACAAAATTTAATTAATAATTTCTAATATTGACAAAAATCACGTGATATTTTTATTTAGAATTTATCATTTGAGATTTCAATAAATTGTTTGTATTAATTTTCGACACTTTCTATTTTTTAATGCCAATTAAAATTCCTGACATATCTTCCTTTTTTTCTCCCTCAAGTCTCGGAAATCTAAAGCTTTAGATTTGTATAAATATAAACAACACTTAAAAACTACTTTGCCAAAGAAGTTTCGCTTCTGACATGTGTACTTTAGCACATATTATTTTATTTTAAAATGTACTTTATGTTAATAAAGTTAGGTTCAATTTCATTTACAATATTTTTTAGCGTCATCTTTAGCAATCGTAATTTTGTACCCTGACATGGAAGTAGGAGCAGGAATTGTTTCACTGATCACTAAAATTATAATTACGAAAGTAATAATTGGCCACTAATCCATAAAAGTCAAAGTAACACACATTTCTGCATTTCAAAAGCTTAAAGGTTATATAATTTTAATGAATATACATAAATCGTTTATAATATTTATTTCATTACAATAACTCACATTTAATAAATAATAATTAGACACGTATTTATTACTAAGATATTTCGAACTTTTCCGATTCACAATACCCCGATACTACGACATTTTCTTTTATTTTACAAAAAAAAGCTTTACAATTAATGGAAATTCTATAATATATATATAATATAAAAAATATATTATAAAAAAAATTACATAAAATTTGGGGCATCAAAAACCAACATCAGATCTCACGTATATGTGTAATTTGTGACGACAAAATTGATCTTTTCCTTACACTGTAATTCTAAAAACTTGGAAAACAATTTGTATATATACGCTGCAGAGCAAATATGTTGTAATCTGCAATATATTGCCGCTAAAATCAATTTGTTTAGTAACAAAATGGTCTATATGCTATATCTTTCTTTTTTATTTTATGAAATTTTCTGTTCTGATAAACAACATTGAATTTGCGGGTTACTACGTGTTTGCTTTCCATTGTCGATATTACAACTGACATATATATATAGCTTGTCAAATTTAAATCATGTCACAATGAAGTGACATTTGACAGTGACATTGGACTGACCTCTATTAAACTGATTGTATCAAGATCAAAAAAAAATTCCTATACGTTGTTTTAATTACATGTTAAAAAAATTATATTGCTGTATTGATATAGAAATATGTCAATAAAAACATTATTTTTTTTAATTCTTATTTCAGGCAGTACCTAGTCTGCAGGTGTTTCGGATTATATAATAAAAACCATCGTTTGTGACAGATCTATAAAAAAGTGGAAGCAAGATAAAAAAAAATATAAGAAATTCACGAAATCATTTTGAAGGGGTAAAGGAAAAGTATATTCCCTCTTAGGACTTAGGATTTACAATCAGTTTTTGGGAAATTTTTCATTTTGCACATTAAAAATGTATTGTAATCTTAAGCAATATAGGCTAAATACAAACTTTAATAAAAAGATACAACTTCACAATAAGATAAATAAAAAAAATAAAAAATAATTTCATGAATTGCCTCGGCGAAAACGGAATCTAGATCTAAATCAAAAAAACAGTAATCAGACAAGATTTCTTATCGAAAATATCAATAAAGAATTGTCTTTTAATAAATAATATTTAAATTCTTACAAAGTACTGGTATAATAGAGGTCAGTCAAGGACACTTAATTTTTTTGACGAGCATAATTATACAAAAGCTGATATTGATACGAAGAACATTTAATTATTTGACTACATATTTTTATGTAACATATTTTTATTGTTTACAAAGGCATTGATAAAGAAACAACCAAAACAAAACGTGCATAACATTTTTTGTGACAAATAGTGTAATAATAGAAATACGTCATAGAAAGCTAACATTTAAAACTACCCTACTTTACGAACATCAATATTTTAATACTAAACACGATAATTTCCAGGATATTACTAGTTACATGATTGATTGTGTAAATTTAAGACTTTATTTTCTTATTAACCATTTTTTAAAGTTGTTCGGTATTTACAGACCTCATGAATAAATAGTACTTACTTTACCTGAGGTCCATGCATTTCCTGTGCAATTAAGAAACTAATGTCCCCCTCCCAAAGGAATTGGAGGGAATTTATTGAAAGTGAATATTATATCTATTTCTCAGTTAGAGATTTAAATACAAACACAGACAATGGCGTTTGTAAGTCGAAATTGTCGTATATTTAATAAAAAAAAGAGCATTTTGATGCTCTAAAACACTGTTTTGAATCTGCAACCTTTTTAAAAAATATCTATTGCTCCTCATTTATTCCAGATATTACTATAGATCATTATAAGATCAAAATGGTGGTGTTCAATTTAATTAGGATATAAATTTGCAATCTGATAAAAATCGATTATGATACTTATGGAGAGTGTGAAAACTCACACAGAAAAATTAGTAACTGTTATATAATAGTTTGAACAAACAATATCAGTGTACTAGTGATATACTGAACAAATATATGTACACAATTCATTATTAACATCAAATAAATATTTAGCATACAATAAACATAATATAATGCTTTGTCCTATGGCAAATAAATGTAAATCCCATTTTAATAACAGTTTTATATATCGCATAACGGATTTTTTGGCGTTCAGAATACTTTTAAGTAAACCTTAGGTACAATATACTTCATATTTGTGACTATAACTTCAAAAAGTTAAAAAAGTAGGAAAATTATATGAAATGATGATGGTATAAGAAATTCAAAACACTCGAAAATATATACAAAGTGGAAATGTCATGGATTTTTTAAGACAGTTAATTTTAACCATATGCAAATTTCAAAGTAAATTGTTACACTTTTCTGAATTTTTTTAACAATAACATCAGAAGAGAATCTTTAAATTTGATCTTCTTTGACCTTTGTGCTAAATTGATAGTATCCATGATACTATTTTAATTTTCTCACCTGTTTAGGTTATAAATTAAAGAATATAATCAAGTTAAATGTCGAAAATACTCTGTGAATAAGTTCAAATAAATTTATTAATTTACATTGTTGAAGAAGGGTTTATATTTAATTTATTTTTAGAATTTAAGACACAAATAAGTCTGTCTATTTAAAATATATGAAATATAATATACTGAAGAACAAAAAGTACATTTAAATTTGATGTAAATGAAGATGAAACAAAATGCATGTAAAATATACAAAAAAAAAACAACAGTGACTTTAATACCAGCAATAAAACATATTTATAATAAAACATACTGAAATTGAACTAAACTAAAAGCTAACTTAACCCGAACACCAAGCAAAAAACACAACACAAATAACGTAACATAAAATCACATAAATAAATCACAAACTTAACGAAAATCTAATGGTTTAGAATAAAAGAAGACCATCCTATAACCAACTGTATTTTCTAGAGGGAAAAAAAAGTAATTTGGAATTGTCATAAGCACGGTAACGTTTCTTTCTCACTCTGATTGAATAAACCTTTCTTCTTTTCTCTTTTATTTCTAACTATCTCTCTCTTACTTTATATATTACTGATGTAGTGCACAAATTTCCAATGAGAGGCTTTGGTGCGGCGATGTTGGTTTTGGATTGGGAAGGAGGCTAGATGGAAGGTGGAGAGAAGTGAGGAGAGAAGACGAGATGAGAGTATAAGAAGTGTAGGTTATTAAAATAAGGCTTGTGAGTTTCTCTACTAAGGTGTTACGTCATTGTACAACTTTTTTATACTAAATACGTGTTTAAATTATATTTTACTGAATAACTACTTTTTGTATTTATTACCAGAAATGGCAATCATGCCTGTATTACACGCTTTGACCAAACTGGTAATTGTACTTTTGAAGCTCAATTGCTTTATTTTTAAATCGTTGATTTATGGTAAGCAGATGGTTCAAGGATGATCTTTTCTTACATGTCACTATAATATAATGAAGCTTCAATATTACATTTACGAAAGATGAAATGCATTTCCAAGATAAAATATATTATAACAATATATAAAATATACATGAAATTTTTATCGATTCGAGATACATAGAAAAAAACTTTTATTTTATTTTTGTAACACGACATATCGTAAATTTAATAATAACCTAATAAATAAAGACTTGTATTATCTATGATACTAAATCATAGAGTATAATTTATTATAGAAAAAAAATAAGATAAATCTATAAATTATGAAATATAGAAAACATAATTATATTTTATGTAAAGCCTGAAGTAATTCAGTATAAATCTTTCTGAGATTTTTCATTAATAAGTAATCCTATTAATTTCCCACTGTTGCCATACTGCTCCAATGGAGATTACCCGTCTCTCTATTTGTATAGTGTATTGTTTAAATATCATAAAATCAAGTATTCAATCAATCACATTTCTTCATAATTGCGTATATTGTTTAAGTTACATACAATCAAGTAAAATATATTTTCTTTAACTTGTACTGGAAAAAGTGAATATCAAAATTATTTTTCACTGTCGAACCAAGTACTAATTGAGTTAAATTTTTAATTCCCTATATTTTATTTTATGAAATACTACTTTTAATGAGAAGGTCAGCAGTGGGAAGTTTATTAAATGGAAATCGGCGTACATAATACTCGACATAAACCCCTAAGTAATTATTAAATTAAAATAAAATCCGAAAGAAATATACGCTATATAATATGTAATTACGAGAGCAATAATGGCCTAACAAAAAAATATACTACAATACCATTTTTCCTCATAATAATAGTATATACAAATGAATGAATGAATGAATGAATGGAAACGGTACCTAGATTGAATAAATTACATATAAAAATATCAATTCGAAACCAATGAAAAATGTTAGAAAATATTTAGCACACGATTAACAGTCAATTAATCAGTCTAAATTAAATAGAAAAAAATGCAAAGCGTCCCTGTTTGCTCCAATTACTAGTTAAATTAAACAAAATGGCGGTTTGATATATAATAGTTCACCCACAATACAGGAATTTGACAAATAGTTGTCTTCGTAAATTTAATTTTATTATTATACTCTCACATACTGGTATAATATACCAGTATGTGAGAGTACAATCGTAACTGCTTTTTTAAAATAGAAAACATAATGAATTACGTCATTTATATATGGTTTCATAATGCACTAAATAAGTAATAGCAACATATATAATAAAAAAAATCTATTGATTTTGCATATAGACGAAAAAATAATATTTATATTCGAGATAACATTATAATAATTAATTTTAAAATACACTAAAGTATTTTTTTTTTATTCTGAATATACCCTACGACACATTTAATAGGAAAAAATATCTTATAATAAGTATTCTCAATACGATATTCTAAAATACATTTAGATATTTTTTTTATAAACTTCTCCATATAGATTTTTTAAAATTCTAATACACTATAAATGCCTCTAATTTAGTATAATTAGATTCTGAATATATAGAAAAAATATCATCTAACTATGGTGATGATTTGCGACTCGTTTAAGACAAATAGAGATATTTTTTCACTGCGGGATGAAAAGTTCGCTTTTCGGCCTTTGTATATGGGACAAAAGTGCTCTTTCCTCAAAGTAACCTAGCATCTTGAAAAGTCGAACTTTTCATCCCAGTGTAAGACAATATCATATACGCACCAGGGGAGAAAAGCATATCATCCTCACCCGCGATTTTCACTTCGCGGACGAGATTGCCAAACTTTTTTCCCTAGGTACGTTATATCCTGTACGGAAGATTAAAGAGCTTTCACACTGATTTTGTGTCACGCAAAATTTGATTACGTAATGGATTTTTTTAATCTGATTGTACCAAGAAATTTGAATTTCCTGTAATTTTTTTGAATTGTGTATTTCAAAGAATACCGAATAGCCGACATTTTACGTGTCAAAATCATGTTTTGATCGGCAAAAATGACATTGTGCCACCATAAAATATGACAGGTTGGTTTTTTTTATTGCTGACAGTTTAGCGCTTGACTGTGATCTCACCTGATGGTAAGTGATGATACGGTCTAAGGTGGAAGCGTGCTAATCTGTTAAGAGGCGATATAACCCTTACGGTTTCTACACAGCATCGTACCGGAACACAAATCTCTTTGTTTGGCGGTACGTTTTTGCTGGTAACTAGCCACGGCCGAAGCCTCCCACCAGTCCAGACTCAGACAAATTAGAAAATACAATTTCCTAAATTCGTCCTACCGGGGATCGAACCCAGGACCTCCGCTAGCAAAGCGAATACTCGCACCACTGCGCCAGCGAGGTTTAACAGTATGCAAACGACCGTTTTAAAATTATCTTTTTTTGATGTGTCAATATCCTCGAATGAATCCAGAATAATCTATATTTTCTAATGTCAAACACACATACTAATCGGTAAAAATAACACTGTGGCACAAAAACACTTATGTCAGTGGTGGATTTGTCTTTTGTTAAGTTTTCAAACGGCTTTCTTGTAAATTATGTCACTATTCATATAAAAGCACTGTCATAAAAAAATTACATCATAGCTTTGAAAAGTACTATCTAGATATCAAGATATTGTAATTTATCTATTAGAAATATGATTCAAATCGCAATAAGACAATGTTTCACTAACATTGATATTAATGAATATAGGAAAAATGAGTCACATTAAAAAAGACTAGAATAACATTATACGTTCCTAGGATATGGGATACGTCCTAAACTTAGTGTAGTAACACACTTGATAGATAAACTGCTACGATTTTATTTAATCGGTGGGAAATGAAGAATTTTATTTATATGGATATGATATCATTACGCTGGTCGCTATTAAGAAAGTCGGATCTACAAAAAGACAACTGTTAAGAGAGCGGTTTGAAGTTAGTTTCATTAAAAAAAAACTTCAAATCTGACGTGTACTACTAAAATATTAATTAATGAAATCAACTTCAAAGCGCTCTAGTGATTTTGTATCAGACTTTCTTGTAATAACCGGTCTGAAGCTGATCTTTATGTTATTTATTATCATAAAACTCATTATAAGGAAATCTTATCCCATAGACATCAATAACTTTAACAACACAATCGCGGCGGTTTATCCCTCAAGTGTGAAACTACACTTACAATATTGGTTGACGTCAAAAATCTAAAATACAATATGTACTTGACTTCACTTATATTTTTTATAGTTCTTGGTATACGAAAATATTTAAAGTTAGACACACAACTAAAAGTTAAAAACAATTGAAATTGCAGCAGTTTTACTGTCAAGTGTGAAACCTTGATTAAACTATTGGTTGACGCTATTAAATATTAAACATAATATCAAATTTAATTATAATTCATATCAACCTTTTATTTTTTACTTAAAGAAATTCTCAAGAATTTCAAGGAGTTTACAAGTTAAGTGTGACACTACACTTACAATGTTGGTTGACGTCATTAAATATGAAATACAATATGTATTTTGAGTTTAATGTAGTCAAAATGGTTAGTAACGCAATTGTTGCATTTAAAATATTTCACTTTATCAATCGAGGCTGTTTTACAATCAAGTGTGATACTACATTTGCAATATTGGTTGACGTCAATGAATATGAAACTCAATATGTATTTGATTTTATTTATCAATCACCTTTATATGATACACGAAGATTTAACAATGCAAAATATACTCATTAACGCAATTACTAAGAGTTTCAAACTATTTTAACGTGATAATCGCGGCGGTTTAAAAGTTAAGTGTGAAACTACACTTACATCTTTTGACGTCAATAAATATTAAATACAATATGTACCTGAATATTTCTTTAAATTTCTTTAAGGTATCATGTTCAGGATGTTCCTGTTCTCCAGCGATTCTTTCAGGGCGTAGAATAGTTGCAACTGTTGTTCCGGCTTCATATTGAATACCTGTGGAAAAAATTTGAGTTTGTCAAAATAATATAGAAAGAAGTACAATGGGAATGAAACGTAAAGATAGAAGATAGATGTAAAATGAATCTAATGAATGTCTAAGAAAGCCAAAAGACAGAGAAAGACATTTGATTTTACTGTAAACATAGAATATACAAGATAGAAATAAAACGAATGTAATGAATGTCTAAGAGAGGACACAAGAACGATAAAAATAGAGAATAAACAATAATTTATTTGTTACCTGCTGCAAAAGCTTCTGCGGAGTAGCAGTACGAATGAAGCTGGTGATGTAGACATTGACGAAGGTGGCCATGAGGAACTGGCAGTCGAAGCGGTCCATGATACCTCCGTGTCCGGGTATCACATCACCGAAATCCTGCAATATACAACACAAAACCTATACATTTATTTCTGAAATAATTTAATAAAATTCACTTATTATTTTAACCAAAGTCCTCACATATTATTCTAACTAAAGACAATTCCTTGCCTTATTACTGAAAATCAATAACAAAAAATAATATTTTACATGTTTAATATCGGCATTCTGTAAAATAATATTATCTATATATTTACGTATAAAAAGTCTTGATCTTTTGTATAATTATTTGTTTTTTATTGTACTACTTTAAAAATTTACAATATCAAGAGTCATTTACTACAAGAAACACTTGCGTCAACGCCAACTTCCTTTATATATTGTGTGTGCATGTGGGCGAGTGTATTTTAATTGTAGGAGTTTGAAAATAAATTAAAAGTGCGTGCGTACAAAATACACCTGTCAGAAGTGAAACTTCTTTGGCAAACTAATTTTTAATGTCTAGTTTATATTTATACAAATCTAAGACTTTAGATATCCGAGACTTCGAGGCAGGGAAAAAAGAAGATATAATAGGAATTTAACAATCAATAAAATATTAAAGTGTCAACTGACGAATGGTAAATAAAAATGCCACGTGTTTTTGTCAATATTAGAAATTAATAATTAAATTTTATTTCTGATTTGAAAATTTAGAAGAGAGAGAATTTATTTAATATTTTAATGTTATACTTTATGAAAAATAGTATATCCGTAAAAATATTAGTCTCATGCGCTTAAATAAATCACATATACTCGCCAAAGTAGGTAATATTGATTATACAGACCTTGATTTTAAATGCGCGTTTGAAACCAGAAGCGAAGAAACCACCGAATGGTCCGATGACGGAGCTGAAGATACTGAGGGCCAGCGAGTGGATCATGAACGGGTACATGTTGAACTTCTCACGACCGAACTGTCATTGAGAAATATTTTAACCTATAGATCTTTCCATATGAGTCTAATGCCCGATTTCACCAGCATTCCCTAAATCATCACATGGTTGGAGGACCCATTAGCTATAGAACCACTCCCCTTACTGGCCTAAATGTCATTGCACATAAAATATAGGAAAAGTTGGTGAAATCGATCATAACAGAGTTACCAAGATAAAGCTTCAGAGAAATGGAAATAGTAACGCGAAAACTAACGTTATAAAAAAGTGAGATTGATTCCTATTTATTACAAATATTAAAATTTAAACTTCTAAAATAGCTTTCATATAGAAGGCGCTATATTTATTTACGCAAATACGATTATTGGAAACGAAGTGATATAGGAAAAAATTGTAAAAAATTCGATTGTCAAACAATCAAGCGCTAAAAACCTTTTAATTACAATGGTATAAAGGTGGCAATGCAAATTGAGATATACTTACAATCTTCATAAGTGGTTGCACGAATTGCGGAGGAGTATAGTCTTGCAAGCGGAACAGAATGGAAGGCTCACAGTCCATGGTCATGCGGCCGAGAGACTCAGAATACTCAATTGGGCACACCAGATAGGGATACTGAGACATCATGTAGGAGATCTAGAAAAAAGTATAGTTATCTTACAAATTCTTAATAGGGGGAGATAACTACAACCCAAAACACGATATCATTTATTTCTGAAATAGTTACAATGCAAGTTTGATATTGGTATAGCTAAAGAGACTACACCAGGGTACCTGGGTACAGGCCTTTTATAGAAGGGAAGATTTCTAGAGCATAGAGCATTACTCTCGGGACATGTAGGATTCTTGACAATGTTTTCCTACCTAGAATTCTAATCAACGAATTCCCTGAACGAATCCATGTGTCTCACAACTAGGCCATTCTAAAGGGGAAATAGAACCACTTAATAGACTTACAACGTGAACTAGCAACAATGAATGCCGCATTATTTTGCCTGAGTATAAGGTATTTAGGATACAGACTGTATAGTAGCTATAGTAATACATTAGAAGACTGGTTGTACAATCGACAAAAATCATTTAACATATTGCTTGCAAAGGTATTGTTCCTCTGTGTCGGTCTAGTCCGAGATATAAATACAATGCTAATTGTTAATTCTTGCAATTACGTATCAGTTTCAATCACAGTTGTACTGCGAAAATGCCATGGTATGTTAATAATTAGAAAAAAAATGTTAAACTTACCTCTGCAAAATCGAAATCAATTTTGTTTCTTACAAATAACTTATTCAGTAAAAACAGAATATCAGTCATAATCAATTCATCTACTAGACAAATAAATTCTTAGAGAAGAAGTTGCAATGTAAGAATCTCTACACATTCGTAACGTTTACAGTGATGTTTAAAAAAATTGACATAAAGTAGAAAAAAATATTACCAGAGAGCAAAATAACTCTCCTTCGCCATCGAAAAGATACCCCAAACGAAAAGGTCCTACATCAAGGTCTGTTGTAAGCAAAGCAATAATTAGATTATATTGCATTAATTACAAATCCAACTCCAAAACATAGATGACATAAAATTGGCCATTACAATGGACCAGAGACTTCTAAATCAAAAGGCTATAAAGATGCTTTAAAAATATAATTCAACCTATACCAAAGTTTTTACAGATGAACTTACCACGAGTCCGAAGGCAACGGTAGAAACTCCACCGCCAATAAAACCTTCCCAGGTCTTCTTTGGGCTGAGTTTGATCAATGGGGTTTTTCCGAAGAAGAAACCGAACACGTACGCCATCACGTCATTGCAAATAATCATAGAAACCGGCACTATGAACCAGATGAGACCTGGAAACACATTATTAGTGTGTAATGAAAACTGTTCTACGGATGTCACTTAATACATTTAAAACCTTTGTTATAAGATAGCTAATTGAAAAACTCAATTCTTTGAAAGATTACTTAGATGATAACAAAGCTTGAATGTGAATGAATCGCTCTAAGTTAAACCAACTAAATAGAAGTAATATTATAATGGTGATGGGCAAATGGTTCCCGAGTTAGTTTATTATGGGTTCTTCTAAGTTTATTATGGGTGCTTAATAACTCTATACAAGTCATAATTAAACTCATTGAAAAATGCAAATATTATAGTCTAAGTGTCTTATAGATAAAATATTATATCAAATGGATTACGTTGAAAAGATGTCAGATTATGCAACTAAATTATAAATATTAATGTCCATTTGGCCTATTTTGGCATTAAACAATATAATATAAACTCTTTTCGATCAACCAGTGGTACAGGTGTTTTGAACGATTCAAATGGTCGTTCTCTTTAGTGGTATAATAGAGAAATGATTTAACAAAATAAATCTGACGATGAAAGTAATATGACAGTCTACTAAAAAATTATTGATTTAGGTAAGTAGTAAAAAATTAAAGTCCCACAGCTTGGCAAAGGCCTCCTCACGCATAGGAGAGAGGATGGATTATTGATTTGATTTGACAGAATTTGAGGACCTAAGAAAGAGAATGTCAGATTTGAATTTTAATCTCCGTGATCGCTACGAGATATATAAAAGATATATATCAACAGAGGAGACAATTACGGGTTGTAATACGGCAAAAAAAATACACAATTTTTATACAAGACATAAAAACTTGTAATGCCTTATTTTAGGGTGAAGATGGTTCTGAAGTCATTTTTGACACCCGAATCACTGTTAGGATTGCCTCCACATAGTTTTCTACACTAATGTTATAAAGAGGAAAATTTGTATTTTTGTTTGTAACGAATAAACTCAAAAACTACTGGACCGATTTTAATAATTCTTCTTTCATTAGAAACCTACATTATCACTGAGTAACATAGGCTATATTTAGTACCAGATTATTATATAAATCTTTAGAAATTCCTATTAAAACCAACCGAAGTTGTAAAAAAATTAGCCATAAAATGTCTTTCATCGCATACGTTGTGAAGAGTATTAATGATAGGACCAAAAATGTTCGACAATATTATAGAATATATCAATATCTACAAAAAATTTCACGAGACCATATGTCTGACTATTGTAGTTACGTCACTATAACTACTTTTTTACATTTAACAAATTTATAGAAATGCCCATCAAAATCAGACCGTGTTATCCGTACCATTTACAAATTTTTATTCAAATAAATAATTTAATATTCACGACTGTCTCAATACCTGATGATTACTTTTTGAATTATTGAAATCGGATATTCCATTCAAAAGATATCATGAAATTAAAACAAAAGTGCATCGAGTACATAACTCGACGAGAGAGGGGCAGTGCGCAAGAAGGGGGTGCACCATTATGAACTAGATAGCCGGTCGGCTACTTACGCAGTGGACTCAAGCGACATTGAATATATCGAGCTTTTTTGACACATTTTTATGCTTCACTTAAAAAGTTCTTTTCGGAGCTACTTAGTTCTAGTATTAGGAATCACACTTTTTCATAATATTTGTCAATTCATGGTCGTATAAATTATCATGCTTATAACTTAAATATCTGTACCGATTTATGTCTACGCGTGCGAAGCCGGGACGGGCCGCTAGTAAGAAATATGTTAAAAACGTCCTAATACAAAAGGCATATTATAATACTGAAGATTATTTAAGCAACCAAGATGTTTGGACTCCATTCCAGTTGCACACAGAATCAAAACCAATTGTAATATACAAAAGTATATTTAAAGGAGTAATCTTTAAGTTTCTAAACGGTTTCTTCTCAACGGAATCAACTTACCGAACCGGTGGTAGATTTGTTATCAACAAACAAACTAATTACGATTCAAAAATGCTTTTTGAGTCTACTTCAATAAATAATATTTTGATTTTGATATTTTAACTACGAGTATGTTTTTCGTGATATTTACGAACTAGTCATAATAATATTATTTATCACAACCCATTCCGTTTTCGTTAAATAAAAGGTATAGTTTCGACGAGACAGCATTTTATTTAGATAAAATGATTTTTTTGACTTTACAAAATCACTTACTAATGCAGTTTTATTTCATTTATAGATTGATATTAATTAGCTTTAGCAAATCACGTAATTGCTATAACTTCAATACTAAACTAATACCAATAGTAATGACCCAAAATTATAGCAGGGGTCACTGACTATTAAAATATTCAAAGTACACTTGTTCCATTTTCACGAACATTGTATGTTAATTATTTTTGTATGAATGGTATTAAATTAATTTATCGTAGTTGCTCGAGTTTTAATATAAAGCGAGTTTTTAACACTTTATCCTTGAAAGCATCATTATTTTTTTACTTTGCAATATAGTAAATAAAATCTTAGATAGGCTTATGTTGTCAGCAAAAATGTGTATTATGCAATTTCATATTTTTAGTAATAGCACTATTATTTTTAGAGTTCAAACGGATATAATATGAAATTCTCTAACGTTCGATTTACATACTGCTATTCAACAACGAAATCTTAGGTATTTAATAATGGTTCTACTTTATTTATTAGATCTTTTTTATTCCTGCAATTTGCCTTTTTATGCACTTATACATAACTAGCAATGACCAGCGGTTTCATCCACGTAGATATCGATCTCGAGGCAATGAAAAGTCTACTAAACCGGACTTATTTTTATAGATTGACATTTTTAAATTCGTTATATCTTGTCCGCTTTTAATAATTAGAAAAAGAAATTACAGGTATTGACACGGTTTTTAATAAAACAGAAGAAGGATTAATACAGACGTAAGAATAATATGCATTGAATATAGTAGGCACTTTTGTTAAATTTTAAAATGTAAAAAAACACAGTAGATGGATATATGGCATCACGGACTTTTTTGAAGGTATTAATACCTTCTTTAATATTGTGGAACATTTTTTTGTTCTATCATCATTAGTTTCGCAGCGCACGCGATGAGATTTTAGTGACCAATGTTTTTATACATTGGGTTACATTAATGCATTTTTGTTGGGGATTCCTATTTTTTTAGAAAGTAATATAATTTATTTTACTCAGTGAAAACGCAGCTTTCCAATGGTGAAAAAAATATTGAAATCGGTTCAGTGGTTTTTGTGTGAAAACGTTACAAACATACTTACATACATACAAAAACGCAAATGTTTCCTCTTTATAATATTAGTTTAGAATTTCCGATGAAAACTTTACTAGTCCGTGTAGTTGACTACCTTTTAATTTTTAAGTATAAATTTCTCTTTCTGATTTTCGTTTTCTTAGAAAGCATGGTTATATCTAAATTCATATTTCATTATTGAGATATGAACTCAATATATAAGTAACAAAATTGTGTTTATCGCTTTGCTATTTAGAATTAAATTAGTGAAAAAAACACATTTATCAACTAGTTTCAAGGAAAACCATACAATAATGCATACGACGCATATCCTAACGGGTTCCTTTATATAGTTTGAATTGATAATTACTTTATACATTTTATTACGTTAGCACAAGTCTATAAATGTTGTAGTTTACAACCACATACAGATGAATTAAAATTAAGAATATTAAAACTCGCTAGTAGAGGTCCTGGATTTGATTTCTGGTAGGACAAATTTAGGAAATTTTCTAATTTGTCGTAGTCTGGATTGGTGGGAGGCTTCGGCCGCGGATAACAACAATCCTAACAGTAAAGGCGTACCGACAAATAACAAAATTGTATTGCAGTATGATGGAGCTGTTGAAAATTGAAATCGTAAGTGGTAAGTTATCTCCTATCCAGTTAGCACGCTTCCATCTTAAGACTGTATCATCACATATTAAGATGAGAGATCAAAGTGAAGCGCTAACTTAACAGCAACAAAAAAAGAGAAACATTATACAAGGTGTTAGTAGACCAATGATAGTATTAATGTCACCTTTGATGATAGGACGGCAAAATAATCGACCCTTAAAACAATCATACTTTTAAAACGTTTTATTAAAATTATTTATGCTCCATCATGTTAGTACAGCTAAAATGAATGGATAGTTTCATAAAAAATACATTACTTTACTAAAAAAATAATCCATCAATGACACACAATCAGCTGACGCTCGGGTCAACGAACGCACGCGACCACCACCTATAGCGTGTAAACAAAACAACTAAATGGCCGCGTCCGGGCGTTGACCCGTCCGTTTAAGGGCGCGTATTTCGTTGTTGTATTTTTTTAGTATTTAATGTATTTTTATGAAACTTTCGTTTCATTTAACTGTACTAAGATGGAACGTTAATAATGCTAATAAAACGTTTTAAAATATGATATTTTTTAAAATCAGAGCTGGTTTTTTCCGTCCCATCATCCAAGTGTCATTAGTACTATCATGTTTTCGTTTTCGGGATCGGTCTCCTAACATTTTGTATAAATGAGAACATTATATACACAATTTATCGTTATCTTAAAGGGTTTAAGCTTCAAACCCCTTAAAACTTATGCGACCATTTATTGAACAACCCAGGTGGTTAAAAATCCTCGAAGGCCTAGAAGATGCACTTCTCCAAAGAACTACTAGACTAAAGAAGAATTGTTTAAATATATTGACAAATGTAACATTATTATATTGACCTTAACATTTCAGACACCTTTCTTTATCACGTTTACATAACTCTTACCATATTTTCACTTCAATAAACAAACTTCTCCATATATCAAAGCAAGTGTCGCTCTTGTCATTCAACATATATCATTTTAAAAGATAATTCAATACAAAAGTTGACGTCAATCGGACGAGGGAAGCCGCTTTAGATTAACAATAGAGCTTGCAACACGAGGATAAAATAAGGCCTCTAATAATAGCTTATTGTTTACGTAGAGCGATGTTTATAATATAGTTGAAAATGTCCGGAATTTCGTGTTAACGATTCATTCGAGTTAGATCTCGATCTCAGCATTTTTCAAATAATATAGGTAATATACTTCAATAAATATCTTGAAATCAAAGAAAATACAACACATTTACACAGAGCGCATTTTGTGTGCAAATGGGCGGTCTTATCGCTTATTAACGATCTCTATTGGTGCTCCTACACTGCTGTTTAGAAATGTAACATTATGTTAGAATTTTTTATATGTTTTAATGCTCCTACACTGATATAAATGTTTACGAAGATTTATAACATTTGAAAACATGGCATCGGTTCGCAGTTTTTCAACAATTTTGGTTAGAAATGTTTACTAACATTACCTAACATGTAAACAATTTTTTAGCTTTATGATCAAATGTTTGTTAGAAAATGTTTATAAGCAGTGTGGCAGCACAAAAAGTATAGACGAAGTTTATATATAAATAAACATACAATTATTACACACAATACAAATTAAACATATCTATAGAGGCATTGAAGAAGATTATGGTATTTCCCATTGTTAATGGAACTTTCAAAGCGTTGTTATTGTTAGAGTTGTTGATAACTTGAAGCCTTATCTCCTTCATGGAAAGATAAACAAATATATAGTGCATACAACCCACTAAATATAAAAGAAAATTTATGTAAATGTAGTAAAAGTATGAATAGTGCGATCAGTGGAAAATATATGACCATATTATACTATCCCTTTCCAAACTAAAACAACTTATAACGATTCTCTAATTCGGAATGAGAAAAAGCATAAAAATGGGTACGTAATAATGTTTCCCATATTGTTTTGACATTGTGAAACTTTCCTGGTCGACCCAGTTCCAACTAAGATAAGGTAAGTAGCTGCTCATTAATGTCCCACTGCTGGCACTCTCATGGGAGTTATTAGAGCATAGACCACGCTGCTCTCAGAGGCACGGGGGTGAAACACAACGCCAACTTCCCAACTTCAGGCAAATATAGAGAAAATCTTAATAGAAAACTCAATATTCCTTTTTTAATTCGCCTGACCCGGAACTCGAACCCAGGAACTCATGACTGTGGGTGAAAATGCTAACCATAGCAAAATAATTGTAGGTACTCTAGATGAGTTGCAAGTTATTCGTGATGACACTACAAGTGAATGCAGATGTATGATATTTTTTTATCAAAGAAGTGAACACCTAGGATTTATTGGTAAGTAAAGGTAAGTAGCAGCCCTTTAACGTCCCACTGCTGGGCACAGGCCTCCTCACTCCGAGAAGCGAAGGTTTTTAGAGCATAGACCCACCACGCTGCTCCACTGCGGATTGGCAGGTATAGTACACAAGTGCACTCTCTATTCCTTCACTCTCATATTCCGATGTGACGGGAATCCGACACAATCAGAGAGATCAGGCGCAGGACCGACGGCTTAACGTGCTCTCCGAGGCACGGGGGTGGATCACACCGCCAACTTCCCAACTTCGGGCAAATATTGAGAAAATCTTAATAGAAAACTCAATATTGAATTTTGAATTGGCCCGACCCGGGACTCGAACCCAGGACCTCATGTCTGTAGTCGAACATGCTAACCACTAGACCAATGAGGCAGTTAGCAGAGCAGGATTTATTGAATTTAGGCAAAACAAATAGGAATTTCAAAGTTTTTGCAATTGTATTAATCTTATCTTTGAATGGTAGACGTTATGGAGACATTTAATATTCTGTTGGACCTCCGAAATTCCTATGAATAATAATAAAGCAATTCATCAGAGCGAGGGTATGGAATTTAGACTCACACCGATGTAACATTATTAGGTAGCAGGCACATCTTTTTCACCGACTTCAAAAAAAGGAGAAGGTTATCAATTCGTCTGTATTTTTTTTATGTTTGTTACCTCATATCTCCCGACTGGGTGGACCGATCTTGATGATTTTTTTTAAATGGAAGGTGATGCTCGTCATAGGGTCCCATTTTTTTTTAATCCATTTCTGATGATGGCATCCATGAGAAAACCGAATAGGTCTTAAATTTGCCTAAGCACGTGCATGTGCATCTTTAATTCTTAGGAGCAAATCAACAATGCTCGGCAGAATCTTCTATAAGCTATCCAGATATTTGAGTTGCCTACCGTAACTTCGGTATGGGCAAGTGCTAGTCGGAGTTAAATATGAAGATCCAATGGAACTCCTCAACAGCATACAGTAAGTGTGCAATTTTTGCCAAAATATATAACTGTCTGTAATCAAATGGCAATGACCAAACGTTTGTTGCTGCATTGCAATATTTGAATGTGTGAAGCCGTAATAGCAGAGTCTGGAGGGGGGAACTTTTGCGTGTTAGCGTTGTGCTCGATCACCATATAAAAGACTGGTGATAGCGGGGTGGCAAAATAACTTTGTAAATTCGTTTCATATAAACGGTGTTATCTCATATGAGAAACGCGTTTTAGATTTTACACATATTGAGACAAATTTGTTAGTTTACTTCAGATTCACTAAAAATCAAAAAATAAGCAATTTTAACAAAAAAAGAACCGCCTTTTTTGTTAAAATTTCTATTTATTATACGTATAATTCTTATATGTATGTCACAGAACTCCTAAACAGCTAGAACGATGTTCTTAACCTTTTTTGTCTTCTGGTGAATTCGAGAATGGTTTAGATTTACAATTCGTTTCGATAAATTTAGAATTTCACCTTATTACTACGAGTTCGCAAACAACGCGGCTGAAACCACCGAGAACAGCCAATATCCATTCCGAAATTTATCACCGAAAAGAATAACGTAATGTTATGTGCCTAGTCAAGTTATTATCGCACTTAGACCAATTAGATCATCAAAACATCTGCACAATTCGCTATATTTTCTAAAGTTTTACATACAAGGTTATAAATGACAATGAACGAGATATAACACATCGAAAGTTAATCAGATTAAATACCTGTTTATATGTCGTTTATCATATAAACTATCGTCACTGTATCATGATATATTTTAACACTATAATCAAATTTAATGCCGACTAAAATGATAATGAAAATGTCATACAAGAAGCCGCTATCGGAGGTTATTGCACCGTTATCAGCGTGAGAAAATCGCCATATTAAATTCCTTACTTTGAAATTGATATACAATGTTTTACTACAAACAATAACACATGCGTGTACACATGGAGATATCTATCTAACTTTACACATTATAAAAAGAAGTCCACCGAGTCTGCTTGTCCGTCTATTCGGGATAAAATTTCAAAATTACTAAACAAATTTTCATGCAAATTACAATAATAGGTAGAGTGATTCTTGAGGAAGACTTGGGTATTATATTTTGTCAATTTATGTGTAAATCAAAAACCTGAGAGCTCTAATCGCTAACGCTATCGAATGCTTTAGAAAAAAGTTATATATTCGTATTTTATAAGTCTACAAAAAAGTCCTTGATGGCATATATCTATCTTTTAAGAAAACCATTTTATCATATAAAAAATAGTCACGTACAATGCAGTAATTGGAAAGTGATAAAGATCAAAAGAAACGTCAGTTAACTTTAACATTACATGTTTTTAAACCATATAATTTAAATAGATATCTTTGGAGCTATCACTTAAATAACAACGCTGGTGATAATAAAAACGCGATTCTCAAACAGGTGACGAGATCGCTTGATGACTAACATAATCAGACAGAAGTTTTCATGTTTTACTATGTTTTTATATTTATAACACCTATATAATAAGATACATTCAAATACTCCAAATACTCATTTAAATGTAATACATTATTAATAAATGATTAGTGAACTGACATTTATTAATATATATGTCGGAGTGCTATAGTCTGTGGAACGCTGGCGCCATCTGTCTATCGGCGTGGGGCAGAGTGAATAAGTGACAATCTGGCGCGCGTATCCCCAGTTCTCGTGTGACGGTCCACCGGTGCGGTCGATATTGAAACTTTTGCATTCCTAGCTGTTATTATTAATGAGTTTGTGTAAATTGATATTAGGAACATTAAGTGATAGGACATTATAACCTGAGTTAATTAAGAAAGTGTTTGATTGCACCAACATTACCCATCAACGCCCACAGCATGGAAAATTGAATTATGGATGCCATTAATGACAATGTCGGCGGAGAACCCTACGCCCCTATGTGTTATGCTTCCTTCTCTCTTATTCTCCGACATATATAAAAATCAATTGCGGTTTGTTAGTCTCTCGTTTTTTGTTTTGAATTATTTGTGAAAGTCCAGGGAACGCTTAACAGGCGTGTGAAAAATACTTGTAATTTAGTAAAATTAACAATTCAAAACAACCTGTCAAACATTTGATATTCGTCTCGTTGTTAAGAAATCAGTTAAATTTAAAAATCGTTCAGAAAACAAATTTATTTTTAAAGGGTTATATTTTTTAATTTCTTGGTTTTCAATGAGAAATGTTTGAATTTTGTCCCATCGGGCAGAGATCAAATTCAATTTAAATATAATACATTGTTTTGTTGTTTTTTCGTTTGTTTTTGACATCTGACATTGACAACCAATAATTTGATATATTTGACTTTGGCGGGAATCTGGGCGTAAAGATTGCGTTTTTTCAATAGGACTTCTTTTTGTTTTCGTTAGGTTTTAACCACATTTTTTAACTAAAGTTGAAACATTTCGCAATTAACATTACTTTTTTATTTATAATCAGCAAATGAGACGGTACGTTTTTAATTTTTATTGTAATGTTGTTTTTTCTTTATATTATGTAAAAAAGTAGGAAAGTACTATAAAGACATATCTAAATCTATAATTTTATGTGTCAGTTATTGTATTGTTCGTGTTGACTTGGTCAATGAGGTCCAATGATAAACAAGATATATAAGCATAATATGGTCGTGCGAAACCGAGACGGATCGCTAGTTTTAAATCAAATAAATGTTATTATTGTCTCATTGGATAGATATCTAGAGCAATCACAGCTATGACGTCAGTTAGACACGGTCAGGGGCAGGAAGCCATTCAACCGTCTGCGTCGCCAACTAGGTCAGATAGGTGTAGGAAATGTGGAGGAGGGGAAGCGACAATTGATAAGAAAATCATTGTATAGCTAGGCACAATGCATAGAACTTGCCTATAACTTTATTTATAACAAGTCTCAAATAAAAAAAGGTAAGTAAGCCTTTCTCACTTATAATACAGAGAGTTTTTATAGCATAGACCCAACACGCACTGCAGGTTGGCAGTAAACACATATCCCAGAATTACTTCTGGAATACGCAGGTTTCCTTCCCTTAGTGGGTATTCTGGATTCTGCGAGTCCCACACTCCCGGTTGGAAGAATTCTTTTTCTCCCGGGGAAGCATTTCCCAGCGATAAAAAAAGGTTTCCTTCCAATGTTTTCCTTCACCGAAAAGCACAATGATGGATTGGAAAAAACAATAAAGCACGTACGTTTCATTTTTATAAAGAGATACTTAAAAGTCCCAGGAGTTGAAGCAGCGATTTCTCTGAACGAGAATCCACGCGTCTCATCACAAAACCATCATGGCTTTTGAAGTCTCTGGTATTTGACATCAATACAACTACTTTTTTATTTTACTACGAGAGGTGGAATTAAAGTGCTCCAGTCTCTCCAGATAAGATTCCACTAGCGCTCACTTTTCCTCCCGGTAACCTAGCAACGAGTAATTTACCAAAATGTCATCTGCAGCATAAAACACGAGACGATAGTTCCTTTTTTAATCATTCATAGTAAAGACTCGAAGATATCGAATTTTTCATTACGTGTAAAAGTAATCACATACGCACTACAGGAGAAAAATAGAACATTCTCTCCCGCTACGTGAAAATCGTGGGTATTAAATCCCTTAGGGGCGTAATGCATTATTACTATTTAAATATGTCAATTGAACCTACTGGTTTCCTCTTGAAAGACATTCAAAAATTCATTCTATCGCATCTAAATTTCATTCAGATGACAAAACTGCACTCACGAAAGTCATATCATTGAAATAGAATGGGACCAAAAACATGAGAACGGAGTAGTAATTTAAAAATACACTTTAAATCAACGACTAGACGATTCGATTTAGTTAACAATACTTATTTATTGTATTGAATAACTACAATTATACGTGAAACGCTGTCGCAAAATCAAATTATTTAGAAATTATTCCATATCACCTAATTCTATTACCACAATAAATGCCAAAATAATACTTCTAATAAATCATAATAGTAGTAATCAAAAGTAGAAATAAAATAACACATAAGAATAGGAAATGTTTACATGATATTGGAGAGTCTTCAACCGAGACTAATAACGCAATAAAATAAGATAAACTTACCCTCAAAGATGTTCTGTATGATGAGATAACTTTGTGTAACGACGATAAGAAGGGCAACATGAGTCCAAGCGAAGAGGCTGAACTGCCGCATGTAGTAACGCTTCACCAGGGATAACACAAACCACACAAATCCGATACAGTAGAGACTGAAGGAGATAAAACGATGGTAGGTGACCAGAAAACGTAGGTAATCCTGCAATAAGATAAACATAGGTATTCTACCAAATTATATATAGGATGTAAATATAGGAAAGTTTGACTTTGAAAAAACAAAGCCTCTGTTTAATTCCAATCTTAAATAAATTTCATGTGTTATTATATGTTAGTTCAACTGTTCTGGTAACAATCATCAAAAATGCCTTTTCATTCCCCTTTGCCAATAAAGAATAAGTGTAGGATAACTGTTTGACACAAAGTGAACAAATAATAGGTAGAAAAACAATTATAGGGCGTCCACTAGAACATCGGTCATTGCGAAAGTAACGAAGCATACAAATTTCAAAACATTGCAATTCATATGAACAGCAGACCGTAACTAAAACATTTCATAGTTAGATATTTTGCGAGCCGTAACAATGTACTTATTTAAAATTAGCTAAAGCTTGCTAGATGTCGTTGTAGCTTAAAAATAAGTAAGAAGCAGCCTGTTAAAGGCCAACTGCTGCGCACACTGCGAAAAAGGGTTTATAACTCAGATCCACCATACTACTTCACTCCACATATCCCAGAATTACTTCAGGGATATCCATGTTTCCGTGAGTCATTCTCTTAATTAAAAATCACAATGCTAGTGTTTTTACTAAAGGCACAAAGTTTCAAAACGCAAACGATAATATCTAAACCCATACTCTAAAAATATATAGGTTAAAAGAGAGAGTACACTTTTCTTCAGCAGTATCATATTCAACACCAGGCTCCTAAGTAAAATTAGGAAAACATATTCTCTGAACTAATCTGCTCTGGCAACCATCAGCAAAGACGTGCCATTAAGCACATTTAGGTTTACAATCTTGAAGTCAATAAAAGATAAACAGTATGACAATTCATCATTTGATGAGGTCATGGTCAAAGGCACAATAAAAAATACATACATCGAAATCATCAAATGACTCTTAATCCGATTATAGCATGATGATACCGTATAATACAACAAATGTGCCCGTACCCTTTAGGGCCTTGACAAAATGTAAGTGGATATGTAATAAAATGTACTCACATATTATTACATCATGTAATCTTTATTATAATTTCCCTTGGGTAAAGGTTGAATCATTTTACGGAACCGAAATATATTACTTTATATAATAACATTAGTCACGACAATATTACATACAAAATTGTATAGCGAAAATGTAGTTGTAGTGTTATAGGCTGTGAGTAAATATTTTAAAAGAAAGGATAAAAGTCATCGAATGATAGTGGTTATCGTCATTTGGACATATTATGTACTGTTTCTTTTTATCTATCTTCTAATGCTTAGCTAATGTTTCTTTTGCCTAACTTCAGTATTGTTTTGTTCTCTAAATCGTGTCCATTTTTGATGAATATTGTATATTCCAGAAAGATGTATTCCACTGCATCCATTTAAGATACATGAGGGGCTCTGCTTCTTTCCGAATATGTTCAGGAATTTGGAGACCCTAACACCGGTGTCACGATTAAGAAACTGTATTTATGGATCTAACCCTATTTTTGAAACTAGAAGCACCGTCGGGCCAAAGAACCAAGGCTTACTCTAGGCTATTCTTGAATATGCTAAATTGTAAGGTAATGATTTATGCGATATTGAAATCGATAATACAGTGATGGTTTTTCGTAATCACTAAGACGATGGTGTATGAGATATTAAACTTGACAAAAATTTACTGGAAGTTGAGTGAATTGAATCGTAAAATATGAGAAAATATGCATTATTGCGTAAACTAGGCAGTCTTAACATATTTTAAACTGCTGTAGGTAGAGATTGTTTATACGAGGGTAATTGGTTGAGCACGTTTAAAGTTTTAAACGAGTTTATATGTCTACTAAAATATAAGGTCAAGTAAACAAGCTATCGTGTTACCTACATTAAGGTTATCGGATATAGCGCGAATCCCTCTAATTGGTTTAACCTCGATTCACTAACAGAAATAATCCGACTAAACTAAATTTTATGATATATTGAGTCTTCGTTACGTTGAAATTTTCATTACAAAAGTACGAAATGCACTATTAACAGTAATAATCAGAAAATATACTAAGTTTTGGCAAAAAAGCCGGTAAAATATTATTGCGGCATATTAAGTCAAAAAGTTAATATTTATGACAAAATTATACAAAAAAATGAAATCTACAGTCTGTAGCTTCATATACTGGTATAGATAACGATTTAAAAACAACGTATTTTACTTCAACATAAAATTTAAGAGTTGCGTGACGTTAAAATGCTGATTAATCATGAGTTGCGATATACTAAGAAAACATTGCTTTAAAATACACGTATCACACTAAGTAATAAAGTGAAAAATGTATTTTTTGACATCTAGAAATGGCAAATAATTTATGGGTTAATTATTACTTATTTATACACATATTTTACCCGGTCTGTTTTTACCTAAGTTTGCACTACTGTGAAAAAAAATCGTGATTTGTGATTTATCCTAATGTTCATTTTTGATTTATTCTGCGCAATAACGAAGACAAATTAATTTTTTAAAAGAAATTTGATAAAGTTTGGTTTTATAATATACATTAACAAATCATATTACACGTCGTACAATAAATACTCCAAAACATTCTCATAACACTTGTGGCACTCTAAAATATTCTCATAGCAATTGTGGCGCGTTAAAATATTCTCATAACACTTGTGGGGCTCTAAAATATTCTTATAGCACTTGAGGCGCGCTAAAATATTCTCATAGCACTTGTGGCGCGCTAAAATATTCTCATAACACTTGTGGCGCACTAAATTATTCTCAACACTTGCGGCGCGCCAAAATATTTTCGTAATATTTGTGGTATATCTATAAGAAAAGGTCCCATGATCTAAATTATCAAAAAAAAATTGTACTTTAAAGTTAATGTTAAATTTCGTGAAATGATTGATAGCTTTGGTATATTTTGAATAAGACATACTTACAGTTCTATTGATCACCACACCAAAGTAATCAATGAGGTTCTCCCCGTAGAAGAAGTAGTTGGAAGTCAGCAAGAAGTACCAGGAAAGGGAGCGGAACCAAGGCAAGCCGTGGACCCGGTACACTGCATATCCAATGTTGATGATCTCCTCAAAGCATTTCACTTGTACACACAGTACCTGTCGTGGGATAAAAGTACTATTTTATATTATTCAACTTCAATTAGGCCTTTACAACACTTTCATGATGATGATGATGATCAGTGGCGAAACTATAGTGTGGCAGGGCTGGCACAATGCCTGAGCCCCTGGCCCAAGAGGTACTCGAAGCACATGGGACCAAACAGGTTATGCAACTTGTATATTCCTATTGAAAATTCTATGGCCAAATCTAAATTTTGATTATATAATAGACACGTTTGCGGAAAGCTCGAAACAAAGATTTTTCTTAATAAACACCTTATTGAAATTAAATTGTTATTTTTATTTCATTGTAAATAAATGCAGATTTCCTCAAGATGTTGTTTTATCAAAAGGCTCTAGCGAAAGGAAGATGAATGTAATGTTTCATGATGAAGGATTGCGTGGGAACTATAGCTCATTCCCTCTCGCCTAAGAAAGGAAGCCTATGCCCAGCTGTGGGACGTATACATATAGGCTGGTGAATGTGAATTAATGTAATGTATAAAGCTTTGCTATTGAAATTAAAATTGTTATAAGTGTTGGATAACTACTTAAAGAGGTACTATTCAAATTAAAATAAGGATGTGACGATTTTTGCGGTGAGACCCCATCAAAGGAATTTGCCACGGGCCCCAGATGGTATAGTTACGCCACTTATGATGATAGTAATGAACGACCTACAATCTAAACTAACCAGGGTTCCTTTGCACCTTGTCTTGAAAGGAGCCCACTACAAACACAGTCGGAAATCGTTTTTTTTTTTATTTTATTTTCATCATTACAATATATTATTGATTTATTAAAACATTATTTATTTATTAAAATCAAAGCTTTTTATTGTTTAAATAACCCTTCAAATTATAGTAGAATTTTCCAATAAATTTTCTTTTGGCTAAAGAATTTGTATTTATTAAACCACATCTGTTGAATGCCTTCTTACAGTTTGCTATAGAAACGTATAGTTATACATACATACATAGCATCACGCCTCATTCCCATAGGGGTAGGCAGAGGCAACGTCCTACCACTTGCCACGATCCTTGCATATCTCTTTCGCTTCTTTCATTCTCATTAAACCTTTCATACAAGGTCCTCGGTTTAGAGTACTCTTGACTTGGCCCTTAATTAAAATGTCCTTGGGCCTTAATTAACGTTCACCTTGGTCTTCCCCTTCCAATTTTCGCATTCACTCTTGACTCATAAATCCTTTTTGTCAGTCTCCTTTCATTCATTCTCTCTACATGCCCAAACCATCTAAGCATACCTTTCTCAATTTTAGTCACTACGTCTTCTTTTATACCACAACGTTCTCTTATCACACTATATATAAAGTTATATATCTTTATATATATATATATATATATATATATGTTCTGTTAGTGTGTTTTTGTACGTACGTTTAAGAATTGTTTAGATTAGTAATTCGTCCCGATAAATAATGGATTTTACCATATTTCCACGGCATTGAGAACTACGCGATTGTAAACATATTTACATATATAAATTCCCTCTGACAATGTTTGACTGCATTAAACTCACTCAAAGGCAATCAACTAACTGATAGGCATCATAAAATCTATAATAAAAAAATAATAATTTTGCAGTTTCTTATACGAGAGACGTATATGAGTTATCATGTCAACTAAGTCACATAAACATCAAGTAGAGCTTAATTGCGATATTCTTATTTTAATGAAGATACTAAGTCTAAGATGATAAAAAATAAAATTAACAACTCATTTAAGAACTGTACGTTTTTATAATAAACGCCCACAAGACGTTCTAGAGATGTCATTTAATAAATTCAAAGTCTTTGTTCAAAGAAAGTCAATAGAAAAATCATACTATAAGTTGCAAGATTTACTTAAGACGATAGAAACGCGTGGGATTAAACGAATTGCGCCAATTTGAATTTATATATAATAAAGTAACACGATATTGTTATGATGATGGTAAATTAAATACAAAATACACGACTAAGTTTGCTGTGGACTCTTCTCAGGACAGGACGCGAAGGAATCCTCGTAACTTTAAAAGTCGTTCTTTAATACAATCATAAGTCGTACATGAGAATTAGTGTGTGCAAAAAGATATATATTTGACGATTCAAAAGTGCTGTAATAGGCCTACTTGATTACTTTGAGTTGAGTTATAGTGGTTAGTATTTCTTTTTCCGATATTCCGCAAGGTGAAAATAAAAATACATATAATAATAGATATACATATATAACATAAATAATAGATCAACATGGTTATTTTTTACTGATATATATAAGAAGAGTGTCATACACACAGAAGAATTTAATTGCAAAAGAATGTTTTCCGAGGTTCACTTTGACCTACGCATAACTATTAAAATCTGCACATCAATATGCCATTGCAAAAACGTGACCTTGTCTACAAATAGAACAGTGTTTTTATGCGAAAAAAATACTAAAACAATCATTCAAGGACTGCCAAAATGTAATTGCATTCTATGTATTTGTCACGCAAACAAAGATACATGAATTGGTTGCTTATTTATTTCCACTAAAGAAATAACGAAATTCGAGAATATCGTCGCAGATCGTTACAAGATGACATCACAGAGTAGCGTCGACAAAATAAAAATTAAGACATAATTAATATGTTATGTATTTAACGGGATATATTAAACATATTCGATAAAATATTATGTCTTGTGATTTTCTACCAATAACAATATTATGGATTAAACATTGACATATTTGGTGTAAGTCTTGTATTTTAATAAGAAGCAAAGCGTTAATATAAAAACTTATCATGGATATGTTTCTTCTCTACTATGATATGGCATATTTATATGTAGAAATTATAGTAATATTAATAGGGTGTTTATAGCTCAAAAATGTTGAATAAGGACTTTCTGCGATGTGAGCCCAATAACTTCTTGTAGACTTCTTTTTATAGAACTAAACGATCTAACTGTACCTTCCCTATACAAATATGAGGTATGCCTGTATGTTAAAACACATTTAGACCAGTTTGAAAGATGGTATGATGGGATGCAATTTAAACAATTTAGATTTGAAATGCATTTAGTAAGTCCCTTTACAAGAACACAGTTTTATAACAGAAACTGTCATGTCATGGCTGTTAAAATTTATGATTACCTAATGCTCCACAAGAAATTAATAAAATTAATAATGTATAAACATAAATTGAAAAAATGGCTAATATCTTATTATTACTATTTTAAGGATGATTTAAATGAAAGTGAAAATAAATAAAATGACTCTTATGTTTTTAAGCTCACTCTTATTGTTTTGTTAAGTTTCATCCTCAACTCCAATATATTTATTAAATGACTGTACTCATAGTTAATTCGTAGAAATAATCTTAATATCTGCCATAAGGATGAAACAATTACTTCAAAATGATTTTAATTTTATTATAGATGTCGCACATTGTGTGTTGTACACTTGATCTTGTAATATATATATAATGATACATACATATGATTTAAGTGATTAATAAGCCATTGATAGACATAGAAAACATTTATTTGAATCTGAGTGACACACCTCTCTACTCTGGGTAGGCATCCCAGAATTACTCCTGGACTATACAGGTTTCCTTACAGTATTTTCCTGCACCGTAAAGCACAATGATGGATTAGAAAAATCCAAGCATGTCAGTTTCTTTTTATCAAGTACCTTAGTGGTGGCTTTTCAGGATTCGAAGCATCATCTTCACTATAAATCACAATACACAAGTACTACACAAGGATTTCTATAAAATGAATAATATATCCATTTAATGTTACAAATATATTTATATTAAAAGGCATTCAAAGGTCTCTATAAAAAGCAGGCTTGCTTTGAGAATCAATAGGTGCATTGAAAGCTGATACTGATGAAAATTATAATTGCCTGTAAACTAGGGTAATTTCAATAAATATGTTGACTACTAAACCATCTAAACAAAAGATCTATTGTTACCAAATAAGCTAGAACAAATCATTATGCCCAACATGTGCAACACATAACATTGAATTAAATAGAATAAAATTATTATAGAATTGACTTATTTTCATAAGTTTAAAACATACAGTTATCATCAGTGCCAATGGACCACCATAAATGAGCAGACAGAAGCCCCCAATCATCAGCCAGGTGAAGATGCCTCTTATCACCCAGTTTCTCCATCTAAAAATACCTTCTATATTAACTTATTGCTGTAATAATTATATGTCTATAGATAGGCAATCTTATATCCTGATAGATAATACGGCCATCTATATATATAGAAAGTTATGTCATTTAATCTATTTATGACACAAGCACAGCTAAACCGGTTTGACTGAAAATTGGTGAGTAGGAAGCTAAGAACTAGGAGAAGGACATAGAATACTTGTTAGCTTTTTTTACCATCACACAATTTACAACTAAAGGTCAAGTTCGTGCTTTGAAACAAAACAATCAAATTGATTATGTGATAATACTCAAATAAAAATAGCAAAGGTAAGGAAATTCTCCTTCTGAGGATATTGATCATCCCAACCAATTTGCTATTATTGAGTATAAACTACTTCAATATCCTTAGTCTTGTAATTATCACAACCATTAACAAATCAAAAGGCCAAAAAATGCCAAGTTGACACATATGATGACCACCTGCATTATTTATTCTTGCAACTGATAATACAATATTATATACTATGTGNCTATGTATATCTATGTGATGCTTTACTGAAGAGTACATCCTATGCACCAAAATTAAGGCCCAATAAAATATCATAAAAATTCTTGATTTATTTGGTTATTTATATTTCTAATCAAAAAAAAAATTCATAATCTGCTCATTTATTGCCTCTACGGTGAAAAAAGTTCGCCAGGTCAGCTATTGTCAAATTAAAATTAACAAAATTCTGTTTTGTTTTCACTTTTTCATCAATTACTCATTTGTAAACAAAAGGCTAAATAAGTTGTAAATTAATAGGTAAAAATTTATTCTAACCAAAACACAACAATGGTTAATTAAAATATTTTTTTATTTTATTTCTAAACGTTACAAATAGTGCCACTCAGTAAAATAACTTACCGTGAAGAAAGACCGGAAAGAGCTGAATCGAGGATTTCAGGTGTTTTATCGGTACCTTGAGGGAGTGACTTGGCGAGCTCATCTACGTATTTCTCTTCTAAAACCTTTTCTTCCTCGGAATCCACCTATTGAAATCATCAACAGTATATTACATCATATACTATAAAGAACTGGTTTTTTTAAATATTTTTGTTAATAATTCATACATGATCAGATTCGCCTGCAGTCTCAGCCTTGTCATTCCCGTCCCCGTTACCACGCCGGTGACGTATTTCACTCATGTTTTACAAACGCCTCAAACAATGGCTTAAAAGTTATACACGGAATTATTGAAAATTTTATTTAGAAAATGAACAAAATCTGTTCGATGTTTTTAATTTGAAGCAACCTGTCAAGCGAAAAATCAATACATGTTTTTTTTATTACTTGGTTTCATAGCTTTGGGTTCTAAGTTCATAAAGCATCACTAATGTCTTTGACAAAAGTTGTAAAGGTATTTGTAACTACTTCCAGCCAAAAATTCATATAACGTATATTTATTACATTTTATTGTATTTAAGGCCTGGTTTGATTGTATTTAAGCCTATCTATAATTTGGCTCAAGACCCCCGTGCAAAAACGCCACTATGTTAGTCCATATACAGGACCAAAGCCAAGGATCTATCCAACTGTAGCGTAGAGTGCGACAGGGAGACTTTATCTCCCCGAAGCTCTTCACCGCGGCGTGGGAGGACCTCTTTAAGCTAATGGAGTAGAGCGGACTGGGCATCAACATAAACGGTGAGTACATCACTCATCTACAGTATACCGACGAAGTGGTCATCATGGCAGAAACTCTGGGAGATTTTAATACTATGCTCGACGACCTCAACAGAGCTTCTCAACAGGTGGGCCTATTAATGAACATGGATAAGACGAAGGTTATGTCTATTATTCACGTTCCGCTCTACCCAGTTATCGTTGGGAACTCTGCACTCGAAATTGTTGTCGAATATACATACCTGGACATATAATCCAGCTAGGTAGGTCGAATTTCGAGAAAGAGGTCAACCGCCGGATCCATCTCGGTTGGGCAGCTTTCGGAAAGCTACATAAGATCTTTTCCTCCAATATCCCTCACTGCCAGAAGACCAATGTCTTCGAACAGTGCGTGTTGCTAGTGATCACCTACGGATCGGAAACGTGGTCGCTGACTGTAGCCATCATTCGAAAACTCAATGTCACACAGCGTACGATAGAGAAATCTATGCAGGGAGTTTCTCTACGCGACCAAATCAAAAATTAAGAGATCCGTAGAAGAACCTAAGTCACTGACATAGTCCTAAGAATCACGAAGCTGAAGTGGCAATGGGCGGGTCACATAGTCCGACGAACCCATGGACGTTGGGGTTCGTCGGACTATGTGACCCGCCCCGAAAGTCGCAGTGTAGGTAGACCTCCCCCCCCCACCACAGGGTGGACCGACGACATAAGGAGGGTCACCGGTAGCCGCTGAAGCCTGGCGGCACAAGATCGGGCAAAGTGGGCATCATTAGGTGAGATCTATGTCCAGCAGTGGACGTCCATAACTTTATTTTTATATATTATATTTAAGTTTTAGGCGGTTTTCTGTCCTATTATATATTTTAGTTTGCTTCTTTACATAATAAGGTTGTCTGGAAGAGATTGCTTGTAGCAATAAGACCGCCTTTGCACGCTATATTATAGTAATAAGTATCTTGTCTTTTTATTTTTATCTTGTGTGCAATAAAGTGTTTACTCTCTCTCTCTCTCTCTCTCCATCGGTTGAAGTGAGTGAGTGAAATTGTATTTAAGTAGGTACAATATTTGACATTTTATAAAAAATCCAATTATAAAAAATTGGTGGATCAAATGTGACCTAAACATTGCAGCTATAAAAAGACTTGTATCCAAAACATTTGTTGGTTATGTGACAACTTGTCACATCACAAGTCAAAAATGTATATATGTAAACAATTATGGCGTGTAGACCAGATGATTTAAGTGAAAATATTGAAGAGGTAGTTTTAACTTGTTATCCTTTACCTTACAGTTATTTTAATAATAATTTATATAACGTAACCTTATATTTTTCAGTTAAAGGCCGCGGTAAAAAAATCATTTGCACGAATTTACACAAGTCTAAAGGCAAGGGAATTAAAAACACTAAGACAACTTGATGCTATTCGCAAGCAATGCCAAGACAACAAAGATCTCGAAAGGAAATGTGTTCAAAACATTAATATACAGTATAGCGACGAGTCCACTTTGTTAGATGTTATAAGCAATTATGGTGTTATTGATTTCGAAAAATTAAATTTTGATAGCAGCACTTTTATATTAGAAGATTATGTCAGTCCTAACGATGATCATATGTATTTATATAAAACGATAGAACAAATGAGAGATAAAGATGAAACTGAGGATTTAGAAACTATTGAAGAGGCTGCACTTAAGCAAATAATAGAAACTAAAGATTGTGTTTGTAATGTTAAGGTTCAGACTGAGCAGGTTTCTAAGAAATTTAGAGACATTGATACTACAATGATAGTAGTTGCACCTAAGATAGACAATAGCAAGGTTGATGAATGCAAGGTTATAGAGGTCATAGAAAAAGATGTAGTTAATACCACAGAAGATGAAAACTCTGGCAGTGCAGATGCAGATGTAAAAAAAATTAATCCAACTGATGACTGGTTAAATTCAATAAAAAGTCAGACTGAAACCGAGCCAACTCAAGTAACTGATGTGATGGAACACAGTACTATAGCTTGCACTTAGCAAAAGCATAATTTAGTTCTAATTTACTTAAAAGGCATTTAATAAAATTTTATATTTTGTATAATTATTGTTTTATAGTTTTATATTTTGTGGGTAGGTAATAAAAGACATAAATTAAAGCATCAACTTATATTGTTAATACATTTACAAATGGTGTTACTGAACACTTATCATTAATATGCATTGACTTCCGATTATATTCTCTAATGAATAAATATTACCCTTTATTTTGACTATACTTTGAGTACAGTTAACAAAAATAACGGTCACCAATCCAATACCAACTGTCTGATTCACATAACATTAGGATTTATGGCACTTATACATGACATATAATTTACATTACACCCTCTGTAAATTCCCATCTTTGGATGGAATCTGTTATTAGAAGAGATGTATACTAGTTTGTACTCAACTATTTCACTGGAAAAATTGTGATGGCACAAACAGAAGTGCAGATGTGAAGGAAGATAGAGTTTGTGATAGTTATGCTAAAGGCTAGTAAAGTTAAGATACATATAATACTACAAAAATGACAAAGGTCACTTCTATTGCGCAGTTCATATGTTTTCTATTGAACACGAATTCATCAGACAAATAGATTTTTTATATATTGATATTAACACAGATGGGGACTAACTAATACAGTAGAACCTTGATTATCTGAATGATGACTTAAGTTTATCCATACATAAGGAGTTTAAATGCATTCTATTATGTCATCCATCAATTAAATATTGGTGTTTTTATCACAAAAAGTATGGGACTTTAAATATGTATATACTGTTTTTAAGTAAAAACATCTTGTTCATAAACTTGTCCAAAAAGACTTATGTAAAATCCAAACTAGTCTCCCAATTGGTTCAGATATTCAATGTGTGAAATATCAAATAAAATATTGTAGAACATTTTTGATATTGATAATAAACAAGTCATTTCGTTTTATATTGTTTTGTGAGGCCACAGTTTTAGGTAATATTTACTGTCCTAACTATCAACCATTAACATTATACTCCATCGATTAGTTAAGTGGCATTTTGTTTAACAACAAGACGTGGTACAGGTATGCAGTTATAAAACATAAAATCCTTTGATCCAAAAATATATGTTGCATATTATACTCCTTGAGAGAACTGTGACACAATTCCAAAACTAATTTCATTGGAACCTTAAAGAAATTTAGAAGCATATACAAATCAAACAGATTATCATGCACCAATGTTATTTATGCAGATAGTTTCAACCCAAGTAAATGTAAATCCAACTGGATTCTGCAGTCTTTAACTAAAATTTTGTATTGTGTCATTGTTCACAGAATGTGTATTCTTTACTCCTTACATAATAATGAGTAAGTAATTGTTAATCATTTGTTCTAGTTTCCTTTTAGTCCAATGACCTCATGTTCTCTAAAAAAAATGAACTACCCCCTATTAATAGACAATATAGGCACTAAATTTCACTTGTATGGGTATTTTTAGGCCACATTTGTTTCACAAGCAATTTTTATTGTCGCATTCCTTTTGAATATGAACTACATCCTATAAGTTTACTGGTACAATAATTCCAATGAATACTGAATGATATATGAATACCTAATATAATAGAATAGATCAGCATTTCTTAACCTAAAGCTTCACTGTTCATTCATTGATATTGAATTAAACTATTTTGCAATTCAATAATAAAAAATTGTATCATAAAGGACTAGAAATTATTTATCACTACAACCTTTCCTAGATTTTTTACTCATACTAATTTTATTGGTTTAAAAACAAGGGATCTTTGTTACAGTTTTAAATATATGGCAACACTTAATCCAAATATTTTAGAAATAATAAATCCTCTTGATTTGAATTATGACATGAAAGATTTCGGGACTAAGCAATTGAAATATTTCCTTCAAGAACGTAATAAGTACGAAAAATAATATTTTTTTACACTACACTCTTAAAATCATAGAACTTTTTACTGATTTAAGTACTAGTCCTTTAATACATTGATGAGGTTAAGAAACGCTGATGTAGATTGGATAATAAAAGTCTAAAGCCATTAAAAAGGGATACATGAAAAAATATTTATGGATTATGTAAATTGAGAGTACAAAATCTCGAGTACAAAGTTCGAACTAAATATATTAGTGCATATCTAAGGTATGTTATGAAGTTATTAAAATTAATGTTTTTAACTAGCTTACATCGTGTATGATTAATTCTACTATTGTACATTTAAACAAAATAAACGTCTAAGTATATACTATACGAGGCCGAAGTCTGTGCACACTGCAGCGACGTCGCGATTATTTTGCTTTTCCGAACCGTTGGCCGCCATGTTCAACTCAACCAGTGTATCAACACTATTTATACTGACCCCCTTCAATATCTTTTGTGCAGCTAAGCTTGTAAAATTAAAGCTCAGATCGCTTAGGCTTGGAAAGTTATAAAAGTCCTGATGATCTTTCTTCGTATCCTGACTGAGGCTGTATCGTTTTTGTTTGTTATCCAAACAGTGAATTTTCTCCGTCGAAGTGTTAATATCTTTTATAGTTTCTTGATTTTTTAACGCTAGATTTGGCTCAGAGCCTAACACTGTTGGTTTTTGATCCATGCCCTTCGTTAGTAAGTTCGCTATTGACTCTGAGCTCATTCTGTTATGTACATTGGGGAGCCCATTCAACATTTGTAAAGCTGCTGCTTTCTTTAATAAATCCACGCTCTTTAGTTCGCTATTCGAATTTATGTTTGTATGTATACCGCTGTTTGACGTTAAAGCGTTCTTTTGATATCGCAAATTTCCTAATGAGCCGATAACGTTATCGTAACTCTTTGTTGGTGTTGATGGGTTACTATTGGCACATGTTTCTATATGATGTATATTGTTGTGAATGGCTGGTGAAGCCGGATTAGATGCCACTTCGTTGGTGTTGTTTAACTGATTTTTGTAAATAAAGCTATTGTTATTTGCTACGCCCCCAATCTGCAAGGAGAGTTTTCGGTTGTTATTCATGCCCGTATCGTTCATAGAGTTCTTATTGAACTTGTTTTCTTGTATTTTTACAGGTTCTGTCTCTTGGTACATTTGTTTCTTTTTCTCGACGCAAACATCGAAAGATGTTTCTGTTGGATTTTTTGTCGTTTGGTTTGCTCCACCGTTCTGTGATACAGACACTACTTGTCTGTCGTCGTTGATTATGTAAATGTTGCTACCGTTGGTTGTCTCAGTAACTTTGCCATTTTCAAATGTAATTACAGATCGAACCGGTGAGTTTTGTACGTATACTTTGGTGTTAGTGCCGCCATTCTGTGACATTGTATTCGTGGTGACTTTAAGAGTGATGGAGTTGTTTGAATTAGAACTAGCGAGCATTGCTGTAGCGGGGTTCTCAACTTTGGCACCTAGAGTTTTGTTATGCAAAGGTGTTGCAGTTTTTTTGGGAGTACTTGGGCAGTTTTTTGGTGACGTTCTAGGTGATGTACTTTTACCGTTCTTTATCGTCTCACCACCTACGATTGGTGGTTTCGTCCTATATTTGTGTAGACTTTTGGGAGAGCTTTGTAGACTTTGGACTTTCACGAGTGACTGTGCTCTGCTTAAACCTGACCCTCCATTACTATGACTAGGTGAAGGTTTTAACGTGCGATCTGATATGTGTGACTCTAGGCTAGAGTGACCGCTGCTACCACTTGTGTGATAACTTCTTTTTATAGATGAATTATAGTCTGATTGCCCATTCCTACATTCTTTTCTTGGTGTTCTATGAGTGTTTGTGCTTTCCAAACTGGACGGGCCGCTCGTTGACATAACGTTATCCGAGTAGTCCATACGTCGTAAGCTTCCATTTGGGCTGTCCCGTAATTTTGGGTCGCTATTTCTTTGAGGTGATCCAAAATGATCTAGAATAGTTTTATTTGTAGAACTTCTGCTTAAAGTTGATCTAGGTAGGCTGCCGGAACTGGGACTGGATTGTCTTACAGGCGAGTGGTCGTATTGCATGGAGGTCGCTAGTCCTGACTCCGTCGAAAGATGTCTCTTGTGCCTTCTCGGTAGCGTCGACGAACGATTACTAATTTCCGAACCATCATAGTACGATGACACTATTGATGTTTGACTCTGCAGGGACTCCTGTAAAGCAGATGTCGTTTATTAATTGTTGCGTTTTAATTTGATTGATCACATTTTGGTAAGCTATTATAACATTGTATTGTATCTAAAGAGATACAATTTTAAAATCTAGATAACTTGTGTAATGTTAGTTATTGTTTTAAAGCTATGGCTATATACACAAGTGTAAGTTCAAGGGAATAGAATTAGAATAAACAAATATTGATAATTATTTATAAGGTTTAGGAAAAATAGACTTTCACTTAAATAATTGAAGGTACTATGACAATATTAATCACCTTAGAGTCTGTCTGTGTGGCGACACAGTGCAGATGCACCGCCTTGGAGTTGAACCACTCTGTCGGCGGGAACTGGGCAGAGAATGTGCTCATCGCGCGGGTCTGCTTGCTGCGGCCGCTTCGTCTGAATAAGCGGGAGAGCAACGACACTTTCTCTGCAAAGAAGAAAATGTTGTATATTAAAATCTTTCAATTACCATTACCATTATTGCAGTCATAGGCTCCTATCTATCTGCGAATATTGCGTTTGGGCTCTCTGATACACTTCGACCTTAGTAGATCTTTTGTACACGCCTCATCTTTTAGCCTCCTATAATCTCCCTCAAACGTCCAATCTAGTAATTTGAGGGTGGTCTTTTAACATATCTGGTTGTAGACAGGCCACTCCCAGTAGACACATTTGCATTCTGGCTAATCCGTCGCATTCGCACAATGGGTGCCCTATCTCAGATCCCTGCTAAAATCAGTCATTGATTGCATCTTGTAATTGGGCAATCACAGGAGACAGAAATGTCACGCATGGTATTTTGTACTTCTTGTGAAATAATGGTTTTGTGTATTTGTACCCTGATCTTATGAGTTTACTTATCATCGGCAAGCGTATTGCGTATCTTTGACACTAGGAGAACTCGTTTTAAGATCTGTTACCAAGCATATTGACAAAATATTAGTCTAATAACAAGAAGTTGCACTTACTAGGCGATGCAGATTCAACACTGGGAGGGTAGTCGGTGGAAGACGAGCTATCGGTCGTATTCGCGTTCTTATGGTGCAAGCTGCGAGTGGAAGCACATCGTTGTAGGTATTTGCTGGATGATCCGAAGATTCGCAGCGAGTGGCGGCGGTCCAGAGAGCGGGGGGCGGGGAAGGAAGCACTTCGACGCTTGTTTGGTCTACCGTAGAGCACTTTGTCATTAGGGTTACCTGAAGAAGAAAAGTTTTATTAAGAAGTTTATTTCTAATTTGTCTCAGTCCGGATCGATGGCAGGCTTCGGCTGTGCCTAGTGACTACTTTACCAGCAAAGAGGTACTAGCGAGCCAGAGATTCGCGTTGTGTAGAAACCTTAAGCGGTAAATTGCCTCTTACCAGATCTCTTGCATCTTAGACTGTATTTTTACTTATCATCAGGTGTAATGACAATCAAGCGCTAACATTTCAGCAATAAAAAGAAACCAAATTAAACTGAAAACTCTGTAATGTTTTCGAATCTATCACTCATACGTATTTAGGATTATTTCACGTATATTGTTTAAAATACTCAGTTTATTTTATCAGTTTTTGCGAACAATTTACATAAATCATGGGATTAAATAAATATCATAATAAATCCGTCAAATTATTTGTTGTATAGTTAAAATGGTGTAGTAACAGCGTTAGATTGCCATGTTCGTAGCTAATAGAAATGTTGCTTTAGAAGCTCACAACTTAAAAATAGACATTTTTGTTGTCTTCACGTTTAATTTTAAAGAAGAACTAGGGAACAGTTAGTGTTAATTATGCAACTTCTTTTCTATTATTCTCAGCCAACTTATTATTTTACTTTACATAAAAAACTGTTTATTTCAATTATAGAGGTATCCTTAAAATTTTAGGAATACAGAAAAGATATATCTGTAACAACTAAAAGCAGCTGGTGATGCATCGAGCAAGTGCGTGACGCACAAAGAGATCAGCTGAAGCTACCATAAATTATGCGCGAACTTGACAGTCGATTCAATGTACGATCCCGAATGCTTTGTATTTTCCTTTTGCTGTGGAGATTTAGTGTTAAAACTGGACGACCACTTTTTATACTAATTGTAGCTAACCATAACTAGTTATTATACAATCATAATAAAATAATAGTTCCTAAAAATAGACGTACAAACTTTCTTACGAAAGCGGTGTTTGAATTTGTCTTAATATTTTTAAGAGATCCTAGCAAACCTAGCCTCGTAATATTGTATAATATGGAGACATACATTTCATATAAAGATTCTAGAAAACTAGGTTTCGTAGTATTGTATAATACAGACACCTTCGTTTTATATAGAGATTCTAGCAAACCTGGCTTGGTAGTATTGTATAATATGGACACATTAATTTCATATAGAGATCCCATCAATTCTGGCTTTATAATATTGTATAATATGGACACATTCATTTCATATAGTTATTCTAGAAAATCAGGCTTTGTAGTATTGTATGATATGGACATTCGTTTTATATAGCGATTCTAGCAAACCTGGCTTCGTAACATTGTATAATATGGACACACTCATTTCATATAGAGATCCTAGCAAACCAGGCTTTGTAGTGTTGTATTATATGGGCATTTGTTTTATATAGAGATTCTAGCAAACCTGGCTTCGTAATATTGTATAATATGGACACACTCATTTCATATAAAGATCCTAGCATACCTGGCTTCGTAATATTGTATAATATGTACACATTCATTTCATATAGAGATTCTATCAAATCTGGCTTTTAATATTGTATAATATGGACATATTCATTTCATATAGGAATCTAGAAAACCAAGATTCGTAGTATTATATTACATGGACATTCGTTTTATACAGAGATTCTAGCGAACCAGGCTTCGTAATATTGTATTATATGGACACATTCATTTCATATAGATATTCTAGAAAATCAGGCTTCGTAGTATTGTATTATATGAACATTCGCTTTATATAGAGATTCTATCAAATCTGGCTTTGTAATATTGTATAATATGGACATGTTCATTTCATATAGAGATCTAGAAAACCAGGCTTCGTAGTATTGTATTATATGGACACATTCATTCATATAGTTATTCTAGAAAATCAGGCTTCGTAGTATTGTATGATATGGACATTCGTTTTATATAGCGATTCTAGCAAACCTGGCTTCGAAACATTGTATAATATGGCCACACTCATTTTATATAGAGATCCTAGCAAACCTGGCTTCGTAATATTGTATAATATGCACACATTCCTTTCATATAGAGATCCTATCAAATCTGGCTTTTAACATTGTATAATATAGACATATTCATTACATATAGGAATCTAGAAAACCAAGCTTCGTAGTATTGTATTAAATGGACATTCGTTTTATACAGAGATTCTAGCGAACCAGGCTTCGTAATATTGTATAATATGGACACATTCATTTCATATAGATATTCTAGTAAATCAGGCTTCGTAGTATTGTATTATATGGGCATTCGTTTTATATAGAGATTCTAGAAAATCAGGCTTCGTAGTATTGTGTTATATGAACATTCGCTTTACGAGTATATAGAGATTCTATCAAATCTGGCTTTGTAATATTGTATAATATGGACATGTTCATTTCATATAGAGATCTAGTAAACCAGGCTTCGTAGTATTGCATTAAATGGACATTCGTTTTTTATAGAGATTCTAGCAAACCTGGCTTCGTAATATTGTATAATATGGACACATTCATTTCATATAGAGATCCTTTCAAATCTGGCTTTATAATATTGTATGATATGGACACATTCATTTCATATAGAGATCCTATCAAATCTGGCTTTATAATATTGTATTGTTAGAAATATCACAACGATTTGTAGAGGGCCACCCCAGTTTGTAGCTGACAACACTGGTTGCTAGCTGTCCACAGTGGGGCAGTCGCACAGACGCTGCGCACGCGAACAGTCATCTAAGTCACGTTCAACATTTTATACGTTATTGTCATGCCTATTTTAAATATTGCCGCCATTTTGAGTTGTTATGGATAAATAAACGTATTAAGTACCTAGTCTTCTTTTAATTTATAAGATCAGAAGTGGGATTGAAGGCCTATGACGCTCGACTTCCATTTTTGGTTTCATAAATTTGTGTGTAGTTTTTGTTCCGCGTTCAGTAGTTAAAATTTTGAATTTGGGCAGAAAGACAATGTCGTTCGACAACAGAAAAAGTATCAACAGACGCCGGGCGAGGTCCCCCTCGCCGAACTGATACGTTGGGTGTAATTTTTCAGAAACTTCGTAAGTTGGAGAAGAGGATGAGAAAGATGGAGAAGCCACCGGCATTGGTTAAGCTCCCGGAGCCCTGCAACGCCATGCGGAGCACCCCCAATGTTTACCCCGAGATCGGTACCTGTTGCGTCACCGAATTCGGAGAGTGACACGAAAAACATTGCTGAGCCGAGCTGAGCGCTTCGGAGATGCTTTGAGATTATTTCCGGTGAGATCTACCTATTATTTTGTATCAGACTTCGTTCCAAGTGTTCATAACTTCGATACGGAGTGTGAAAAAGTAGATAGAGCTTAGTTTTCTTCATTGTGAGGATTGTGAATGTCTTGCACAATGCACGCGTAGGGCGTGGTCGCTAAGGGGAATCCCGCGCGCGGCTTAACGAGTGGACTAGAACTTCGTCAACTTTGAAAATGGAACTAAAATCATTGTGCCCGTGATAGTTTAATACCGCGAATATTCTGTACGATTGTTGTTCCGAATCCTGCAAGTATTCTATTTACGTATCGTTAAAGAATTAGGCAATGAAACATTAACGGCAATCATTATCCGGGATATAACTGACCTTCAGATTTGCGCGTCCTACAAAACGTAAAAATTAACCTACAAAAGCATAGTCGATGAATTGTTTAGTTTTGTTAAATGTTAACACAAAGTCAAAACTTAATTTTTAAATGGTCACGAAAATGACAAGTTCAAACATGTACATTTCAATGATTCAAAAGTGCGCATTATCGGTGCAACAAAGATGGTCATAAAAATAAACATCCGATTGCACAAAATAAATTACAGAAAGTGCGTCTAGCTAATTAACAAAACGTAAGCTTGCCAGATGTTTTTGTAGAAAGTTAGGTCATAAAGATTGTCGACGATTGACAAAGGAGCACGTTGCGATAATTCTGCTAAATGTTATTTACGAAGTTATACATAAAAATGCCGATATTATTACATCAGTTATATAACTTATTCATAGCGATTCGAACGTATTAATAATTTTGATGTTATTAAGCACTATTCGTACCGAAGACAGACATGACAGGGAACACTTTTTAAATGTTTTCAATCATTACTTTTAAGTGTTACAGCCACCACTACTAGTTAAAAAAAAAGTGTAAAATTAAGTTGACTAGTGAAATTCTCTATTGCAGACCATATCAGTTTTCTTAGATCAAGAAAATATGTGCACTAGCTATTAAAGGTTTAATGAGAGATGTATTCCTCTAATTTACTAGAAAACTAAATTAATCTTAAGAAGAATTTATATAGTTGTGTAAAGTTCTCAGCAAGAAATTTGTTAAAAGTGGTATTAAAACCAGTTACAGTTTTTAAGTTGTATTCCCTATAAATTTAATAATGTTACTTTGGTACTGATGAAATGGAATACTTAGGCAAGTAGACAAATTATTCATGGTCAGGTTAGGCCGAGCGAATAGAAGAGTAAAGCTTTGGCTAGATAGCTGATGCCAAGCAAGTTAATGCTTGTTAATTTTTGTGTGTCCAGCCTGGTTACTTTTGGTTGTATATACCTAGTTGTGCAGTACAAATAAATGACTCAAAAAAAATACATTTGAATTCCAAATTTCTCAAACATACATAACACACACACAAAGAAATACATAATTAAATTAGTCAAATTAATTTTAAATTGTAAGTACTAATCATTTAAATTTCAAAACACACATACATTTCAGAATGCATTTAAATTTCTAAATACACTTAAATATCAAAATACACATAAATTTCAAAATAAATCCATAATTAAAATTCCAAGTCAATTATTATTCCTACTAATAAAACTTAAAACTGCCTGCATGTTTTATATTTAGTTTGGGTATGAACAGATAAACCCAAACAGGAAATTTACTTCATATTTCATTACAGTCCTATGCTGGTACATATAGAAAAATCAGCCGAACATGGAATGGATGCTGGGTATGATGTGTGGAAACCTGCTATATTTGCTGCTTTGTCTGAAGGACACTACTAACTTTCATATTACATGTTAAGTTATATGCTCCGGACTGCTGACACTTTCATTATTGTGGTTTGACCACATGAAGCTTTATGCTCTGGACTGCTGGCAATTTTATTAATTTGGTTTGAGCATGTGAAGCTTTATGCTCTGGACTGATGGCATTTTTTATTATTTTGGTTTGACCATGTGACGCTGTATTTCCAGACTGGTGGCATTTTTATTATTGTGGTTTGACTTTATGCACCAGACTGATGTGATTTGTTTTTGGTTGGTCCATTCCTTGTGCACGAGGCTTTGGATTGCAACAGTTGTGACTGCATTACTGAGAGCAGGTTCATAACTTTGGTATCTCGGTTGACGTCGGTGGGTACCATGCCGACTATACACCGGGTGTAACAGCCACGTAGGTCTCACGGTTGACCCACAATAACCATTGTAAATCCCTCCGCGCACGGTAGTGGAGTGGGAATAGGACCTGAGTAAACCCTACTGTCATTTTTGATGCTTTTTCGTCTTGGTAATGATCCAAGATTGGTATAATATACCACACCATATGATCAACAGTATTTCGACGTTCACCAGATGCAGCGAAGCCTTCGTTGATATTTTTATTTGGTTTATTCCAAAAATATTTGGTTTTTGAGTTCATGTGTCAAATTTTGACCAGTCACCACTGTTTTATGCCAGTCACCATTATATTATGCCAGTCACCACTGTTTTGATAATGGTTTTTATAAAATATTGTGTGCTTTTACCACTGCTATTTTAATAATGTTTTTATTATTTGGTTCTTATAAGTTATTGTTTTACTACTGCTATTTTAATAATGTGCTTATTATTTGCCTTTTGTAGTATGGTTGAGAGAAGTATGACTGTGTTACTACTACTATTTTAATCATGTTTTTACTATGTGGTTTTCAGCAAATGTTTGTTTTATGTGGCAAATTGTCACGATTAATTTAATAACTTTATTATTTGGTTTTCAGCAAATTTGTTTGTTTTATTACTACTATTTTCTATGACTTAGTGAATTTGTTTTGTTTTAAGTGACAAATAGTCACCATTTCTTTTTTAACGCTTTTACCTTTTGATATTTGCAAATGTTTGTTTTTGTGCTAGAATCTTTCTTGTGTGGCACATAATCCACCTCTATTTAGATGGCAATATTTGCCATCATGTATAATAAAAATTGTACACCGTATCTGCACTGTGGTTACAGATTGCAGAGGTGCCTGTCGACAAACAATGAGTAAATTAGGCCGCGAGGACGCTGCCATGTCAGGAGAGGCCGTGTTAGAAATATCACAACGATTTGTAGAGGGCCACCCCAGTTTGTAGCTGACAACACTGGTTGCTAGCTGGCCACAGTGGGGCAGTTGCACAGACGCTGCGCACGCGAACAGTCATCTAAGTCACGTTCAACATTTTATACGTTATTGTCATGCCTATTTTAAATATTGCCGCCATTTTGAGTTGTTATGGATAAATAAACGTATTAAGTACCTAGTCTTCTTTTAATTTATAAGAGTATGATATGGACATATTCTTTTCGTATACGCTCGTAGAGATCTAGAAAACCAGGCTTCGTAGTATTGTATTATATGGGCATTCGTTTTATATAGAGATTCTATCAAATCTGGCTTCGTAATAATGTATAATATGGACATATTCATTTCATATAGAGATTCTAGCAAATTTGGATATATGGGCATTCGTTTCATAAGAGCACTAACTTGCAAAATTTGTTATACTTTAAATATAGTATACGTTTTAAAAGCTTATATGAAATTACTTGTAGCTTTTATGAGGCGCCACCTTGACGCATAAAATATAACGTTTCGAAAGGAGCAGTCACATACACAGCTCGTAATTTATAAGGCTGATTCACTCAAGAATCGGTACCGTTTTCAAACTCTCATCTCAAGTTCTCTCCAAACGTTTATCCTACACAAACAGCGGCTCATTTACGCGTATATTTGCAAACTTATCAAACATTGCATCGAAGCTCCAGACGATTTTATCGTCCAATATGGTTTTGTTTGCATTGTAGCATGGTGTGAAAACTTGGCTCACAAATGGTAACCTTGGTTAATTATGTGTTATCTCTCATAAATATTTTTAGAAGCGTGTAGTAACAGGCAATAATTTGTCTAACACTACCACGATGGAGATATTTGAAGCGAGACTAATTAGAGAACTGACAAAAAGGATTTATGAGTCAAGAGTGAATGCGAATGTTGGAAGGGGAAGACCAAGGCGAACGTTCCTGGACCTAATCCAGGACATTTTAAGAAGGGGCCAAATCGAGAGTACTCTAAACCGACGACCTTGTATGAAAGGTTTAATTAGAATGAAAGAAGCGAAGGAGATATGCAAGGATCGTGGCAAGTGGAAGGACGTGGACTCTGCCTACCCCTATGGGAATGAGGCGCGATGTAGTCCATGTATGTAATATATTCTTAAATATATTAATCGATTGGTATAGGTTATTAATATAAAAGGGTCAATAATGTCGTGATTTTCTTGTGCTGAGGAATATGTGAAAAGAAAATAGAGAAATAAATCCACCTACTATATAATGTCAGCTTTCTCTCGTCCTCTTTCTATCCCTCTCCTTATAAATCAGGCCTGTGCCCAGCAGTGGGACGTTAATGGGCAACTACTTACCATACTTTTATTAATCTGTGATAGTCTAGTTGTAATATATTAGATACTAACAAGCGGCCCTAAATATCGCTGCTTTAAAATTAGCAATTTTAAATAGTGACACTATAATTCCAAAGCTGCGATTTTGAGGATTGGGAAGTATCACGCTCTCATAGAAAGTCGAAATACATATACATATAATTAATTTTGTATGTATGTTTTTAACGTTTTCACACAAAACTACTGGACCGATTTCAAAAACTTTTTCACCATTAAAAGGCTGCCTAGTCACTGAGCTACACAGGCTATATGACCTTTTCAAAAAGTTGTGAAAAAATTGGTCACATAAAATCTATCATCGCGTGCACTGGGGAAACTGTTGGTGATAAAACAAAAAAATATTCTACAATATTGTAGAATGTATTAATATCTACAAAAAAGTCCATATGTCCAACTACTGTAGTTATATTATAAGTTAATAAAAGTGCTGACAATAATCAAACCTTATTATGTATTAATCCTTATCTTACTGAAAATTTTGTTAAAGACCGCTTCAATAGCTGTAAAAATACTTTTTAAATGATTAAATTCGGTCATTCCATTCAAAAGAAATAACGTATTGAAAATCTCAATCGAAAGAAAATAATGTATTCCGAGTCCTTGGACAGCTAACAGGTCATTAGATGACCTAAAATATTATAAGACCTTCTTATTTATCGACTGTAGTCATAATTTTTAGGCATCGTATTTATTTTTAGCTGCTGAACAGATTTACTTGCTGTTAAGTTTCATTAAAATAATATTTTGTGGGCCATTACGGGTTGGCTTTCTAGCATCAATATATTCTTATGATACAGTTTATATGCCTTTCCGTGAACTGCTTTATGCATTCTCAATATGCTACACTGGTACACTGAAGAGTGCTCGAATATTTTGAAGTGTTTTGATCGTCTGCAGGGAGACTAAGCTCTCGATATTGTTTACTTCGCTTTTATCATTTTAGAATACAGTGTGCTTTATCCTACTCATGTCAAGAACCATTTACGTTGAAACATATGCTTTTATGCCTGAGTGAGCTGTGATATATACATAAAGATTAACTTCGATATGACTTTTGTGTGTAATTGTTCGTATGTGACTGTAATCTCAGCTGATAATTTTAATCTAGACATGATTTTATTACAAAATAGAGAGAGAATTTAAAAAGAGCACGTTAAGCCGATGATCCTGCGCCTTATTTCTCTCTGGTCGTGTCGGTTTGCCACATCGGACTATGGTGCGAAGAAGAAGTAAGGAATATAGAAGAGAGGGACGTAATAGAGTGTCAACGTATATACTGATAAATACAGTAAACCTGCAGTGGAGCAGCGTGGTGGGTCTATACACTAAATCTTGATCTTGGGCCTCTAACCTGGACAATTGGCTCACCAGGGGGCACGGATCTCCTACCATCTGGTGGCGGTGCTTGCCGGCCATGGTTGCTTCGGCAAGTACTTACACCAGGTCGTTGGCCTGTAGATATGGCGCAACATACCCTGGCGGAGTGTCCAGCATGGGCACCCCAGTGGCATATCTTGTTGTCGCTGGTTAGAGGAGATCTTTCACTGGAGAGCATAATTGAGGCAATGCTTGCCAGTGATGTTGGATGAAGTTCTTTCACAAGACCATCATTTCGCTGAAAGAGGCAAATGAAAGGCTGAGGGGGCAAGCGGCTGAAGCCCTCCCTCACCGTCGGAGGAGGCTTGGTGGCAGAAGTCGCATGTATGCACTTCATGCTTTACCCCATTGAGTGGTAGGTCCTCATAGTCGGGTGTAATCCGGGTCTGTAGAGTGGAATGCGGTTAGGGAACTTCTAGTGATCTCACTTTTGGATGAGGACGGATCCGCTGAGTTTTACTGTGTATTCGGTTATCTGAGAGTCCCACACTCTCGACTTGAAAAGTTTTTCATCGGAGTGCGTAAAGGCATTTCACAGCAAAAAAAGAAAAAAATAATGAGTGAGTGTGGTCTCAGCTCAGCAGTGGAACATTAATGGGCTACTTCTCTTTTGTTTAATTTTTTGTTACTGACAAGTTAGCGCTTGACTGTAATTTCATCTAAAAGTGATTAAGAATACAGTCTAAGATGGTTGCGATGGTAAGAGATTATCTCGTATGGTTTCTGTACAGGATCATTCCAAAGTAGTCGTAGAATCGCCACCATTCACCACCGTTCTTATTAAACCAGACCTAAACTGATTACAAATCCCTAAATCTGTTATTTAGGGAATCGAACCTAGAAATAGCTAAGGAAGCAAGTTCCAATTGCGGTACCATATAACAAAAAAAGCACAAGAATTGCTTGTTTAGAGTTATCATTACAGTACAGATGTACGAAAACATGCATTCTATAAATATGGTGATAGAGGTTTCCTTTGTGTCGTGTGCCAGCTTTTAATAGAGATCATAAGTGCACTTAACAGATAAGTAAGAAGCTGAGATTACACGCGATTTTCATTATTGAGCCGCGTGACACGTTTTACGGGAGAACCACTTAGCACATCAACTATAACTAGGGCTGTCACCTCTTAGAAAAGAATTCTCATCATTTATAACAATTTCACTTTTTTCATGGAACTAGGACATAGTTATTTTACACATTATTGAAGTGAAACTTCTTTAGGGATTTCAATAAATTATTTGTATTAATTATCGACACTTTTAATATTTTAATGACCATTAAATTCATTAAATTCCAAACATATCTTCCCTTTTCTATAAAATTATAGATTTGTACAAACATAAACAAGACTTCAACATTATTTCGCCAAAGAAGTTTCACTTCTGACATATGTACTTTGTACGCACGCGCGTAACTTATTATTTATTTATGCAACATTTATGGTAACTTAAAAACTAATATAAAAACTAGTACACAAAGGACATCTTATCCCTTCAGATAGATCAAAAAGTAGTAGAAATTTGTGAACAGGTGTGTCATCATACGATAGTTGAACATAAATGAAAAGATAGATGTGTATATAAAAAGTTTATACAAATAATTTTAAGATCGATTTTTCTGTGAAAATATAATTGCAATTGTTTTGAAAAATTCCTAACAATCAAGTAATAAGAACTTATTTTTTATATTTTAATCTATTTTAGAGCTACATCAACAAGGTAAGCACTAATACAAACACTATAAGACTAGTTATAACAGTTGTGCTAAGTGTCACCTCAATTACAATTAATATAAGGAAATTGCGTTAAGTGGAGATGCGATTGTTGAGATGGATGTGTGGAGTAACAAAATTAGATAAGATTAGGAATATACTCAATATTAGAGGAAGTAAGAGAGTAGCATCAGTGACCGATAAGTTAAGGAGTGGAAGGCTATCCTGGTATGGAAATGTCATGAGAAGGGAGGATAGCCACGTATGTAAGACGGCCTTAAATATGATGGTAAGCAGCAGGGCCGGGAGAGGGCGATAAAAAAATGTGTGAAAGAGGATATGTGTGCAAGAGCTGTGAATGTAGAAATGACAGCGGATAGGGTGAAGTGGCGTAAGGAAACATTCTGTGTTGACCCCACCTAGTGAGATAAGGGCAAGAAACTGATGATGATATATACAATAACAATAAAAAAGTATATTTCCTACAATTGTGTTTGGATTTATGCTCAAATCGCCATATTTTTAATAATGAGACTTAGTAATTTCGTTAAGAATTGACAACCCTAGGTTATCAGACGGTTAAGCAAATATTCTATCAATTATTATATTATTTTTTTTGTCAATCGTTTACATATATACCCCTCTGTTTATATTGACATGACTTTGAAATTAAAAGTACTTTTTACTGTGTTACTGTCGAAGTTACACTTCAGCATTAATGGAGATATTTTGCTGGACAAGTATGTAAATGCAAGGTGTACTAATGAAAGTGCGATGATTTTTCGGTCATAATTAAGAATCAGTTGACATAAGACCTGTATTGATCCGATCTATGATTTCATAATCTATATCCATGTAAGAAATACCTATCATAAACTTAAAGGGACTTTATTTATTCTAATATTAAAATTGCGAAAGTAACTCTGTTTGTCGCGCTTTCACGCTAAAACTACTGAATCGATTTCAATGAAATTTGGTACACAGATAGACTAGAGCATCAGAAAAAACATAGGTCACTTTTTAATTCCAAAAAAGTGTTATAAGATACAGAAATATCGTCATATTTAGAGCTAGAAGTTTAAAACTTATTATTAAGGCTACTGATTCGATATAAATAAATATGACGTACAACGTTTGTGAAAGTTTTACCCTCAAAGGTGTAAAATAATCGATCCTTACTAATATTTTAAATGTGAAAGTAACTCTGTCTGTCTATCGCGCTTTTACGCCAAAACTCTTGAACCGATTTAAAGTAAATTTGGTACATATATAGTCTAGAGCCTTAGAAAGGTATTTGAAGTGAAATATTGCAAATTAATCATTAAAGTATTTATACATACGTGTTTTATTTGTAAATGATTAAAGATGCTACACAAGAGCACTATTCCCTAATTAGTTTTCCTTAATTGTTTTTATACCCTTGTTGAGTTAAATTAATTGGGAAATCATTTCATAGGTTTCAACGTCTGCACATATAATAATGACTTAAATAGGTATCAAATACGGATTCGAAAACAATCGAGATTATCCATTCATCATCCCTTCACATAAAAGATATTTTGTTAAAGATATTAAAGTTTTCAGAAGAAACAACAACAAAGTAAGCAATTGTTTTGGCAAAACGGCATCATTAAAGGGAAATACAAATATTTCCCATATACGGAGGTAATTAAAAGGAAGCAAAGGAATGCGAGAGCCATGACCTTCATGCAATAAGGCATGAGGAAGGCGAGGTGAACAACCTAGAGAAGATATGCATGGTTATAAACATGAGTGCACTTGGTGAACGCGCTGAAAATAAACATTAGGCACATAAAATCACAGCTACCAACTCGTTGTATATCGGAATAGTATAAAGTCGCGTCTACACTTGTGAAGTCAAACTATTTTTATGTCGCCTCAAATTTTTTTTGCCAATCTATCTCATGTCGCAATACACCCGATCTCAGAATAGTTACAGGGAATGGTGTGAAGCTTACATAGCTTTTTACTATACAATGTTTTTGAAGTGAAACTTCTTTAGGTGCATGTGGGTAAAATTTTTAAGGATGAAACGCGTGATTAGCGTTACGAAGATGTGCATCGCTTTTTATGCTTATTCATTTAAAGGTTAGGTAGTTTCAATATTTACAAATAACATGTGGCATTACAAACAAAATTTTATGAATCATTTCTGTCCTCCATCCCTCTAACTCGCGGAAATATAGAGTTTTAGATTTGTATAAACAAGACTTAAAAATTAGTTTGTCAAAGAAGTTTCACTTCTGAGATGTGTACTATGTACGCACGTACTTTTAACTTTTTTTCCATATTTTGGAGGAATTTAAAAAGCGATTGTTAGAGTTATTACAGTTCGAATTGTCTCCTCATTCAATTTCGGCTACGATGGCCAATCTCATGTAGAGATTAGCCGGCGCAGGAAATATTATAGTGTACTTGTGTATGTGCAAACAAAAATGCACCCTCTATTCCTGGGTCCTGGATTCCATTTCCGGCGAGACAAATTCTGTGTCTGGACTAGTAGGACACTTGGGCAGTGGTAAGTTATCATCCTACCTGCAAAGATGTGTCGCTAAACAAAAAAAAATCGTTCCGGTTTATTATAAGAGCATTAAAGGTACATTATCTCTTTCTAGATGAGCACCTCCTCAGACTTTCCATACACAAAACTATATAAATGAATATCTATGTGTAAATTTGCATATTAAAAGTTACTTCGTCGGCCTTTCGTATGAATGCTCAATTTTTATTTTGCTGATTATTTCACTCTATTTATTAACGTACATCATCGTTATTTTATAAGTCATATTGCTGCTATGGGCCTCATACGAAAGCTCAGAGTCGCTCAGCGTGCGATGGAGAGGGCTATGCTCGGAATTTCTCTACGTGATCAAATCAGAAATGAGGAGATCCGTAGCAGAACCAAAGTCACCGACATAGCCCTACGAATCGCGAACCTGAAGTGGCAATGGGCGGGGCACATAGTCCGACGGACCGATGGACGTTGGGGCCCGAAGGTGCTGGAGTGGCGACCCCGCACCGGGCGGCGCAGTGTAGGGAGACCCCCCACAAGGTGGACCGACGACATAAAGAGGGTCGCCGGTAGCCGCTGGAGCCAGGCGGCGCAAGATCGGGCCTTGTGGACATCATTACGTGAGACCTATGTCCAGCAGTGGACGTCCATCGGTTGAAGCGACGATTGCTGCTATATGATGCTTAAAAGCATATCATTAATACATTATTATTATAGTAATAAATGATATATCTTTGAAACATCCTCTAACTATATTAGGATGTAACACTTAACTTTTTATACATAAGGGCTGTAGAGTTAATATTTATTTGGTGTCGCGCCAGTGTAACTTCAGCTTTATAATAAATTTTATAAGCACGAATTATAATTGTATACCACCAGCGTAGTTAACGCAATATGGTGATGTATGGCGGCTTGATTTATTACAGTTTTTTTCGTACATGCGGTTGTTTGTTACCATGAAATAAAAATCAAATTAATTTATATGTCAGAGTGCTATATTCTGTGGAACGCTGGTGCCGTTTGTCTATGGTCGTGGGGCAGAGTCAATAAGTGACGATCCGGCACGCGGCTCTCGGTAGTTCTCGGGTGACGGTCCACCAGAGCGGTTGACTATTGAAACTGTCGCTTTCCTAGCGTTTTTGTCTAAATTGTTATCGGGAACATTAAAATCTGAGTTAATTAATAAAGCGTTTGATTACACCAACATTATCCACCTAAGCCCACAATATATAGATCGAATTATGGATGCCACTAATGACGATGTCGGCGGAGAACCCTACGCCCCTATTATTTATACTTCCTTCTATCTTATTCTCCGACATATATATAAATAAAAAATATCTTATCTATATTATTTTATAAGTCCCTATGAAATCTTTTTAAGGGCAATGAATTAATCACCAGTAATAGGGAAGTAATAAAGATAGTAGATTCTTTATCTACAAAATATATTAGTTACTTAAACGGTAATAATGTTAATTTGCTATTGTAAAATGCACTGTCCTATTGTCTTACACAGCAATCACATAAATGTACACAACATTTGTCAAATACAACTTTTGTTCATTCTATAGATAGTTTTTTGCTAAAGAATTTTGTATAGTTTTACTCGTATTAGAATCATATTGGATTTACAAAAGAATTGTATAATATTTGCTTTAAATAAAAAGAAAGGGATGGTAAATATATAAAGACAAAACACGTAAAGAATAATATTATATGGAATAAGAAAGACACGCTTCCAACGCACTTACTTGCTAAAGCAGTAACGTTTGTCAGCCGCATTTGTTGAATATTGATAGGCTATTTTGGCGCCAATTTTGTTTCATGCTAGCCCCGGGCTTCGAATAATTTCTAGGAATCGACAAGTATTGGCGTAGGAAGAAATCATCAATTCTTTTCTTTAGCGAACAAGTGGTATAATCAATATCAGATAATGGAGTAATTTACTATCTACGCTCGTATAAAGGTTATGAAGAGCTTGAAACTTTTCGTATTCCTTTCTAATTCTCCAAAAAGCTTGGAGCTTATCATAAACAAAGACATTTAACTTTCGATTAATCGCCAATCATATTTTAGGCGCATGCCATTCATCAAGATATAAATAACTGAGCGTATGCGATATATTATTGCTTCCAATCATAACAAACTTAAGTGCTTGGTATCTCAAACAAAAACACATTAGCATACATACTAATATCGCAGTATCATCGCTTTTCTAATAAGCATAATGGAACTGTCACTTCCAGCTATAAAGATGTGAAATTTTCGCCTTCAATTGTAAATCTGGTCAGTTTTAGATGAGGTTATAGATTAGGTGGATCTACTATATGTTTGAAGAGTCAGGCTTATCTCATTTACTTTCACTTGAAAACTAAATCGTGTGTGATATCTATAATCCCTTATTGAGCCAAATGTGACTGTCCATAGCTGCCATGAATACTTATTAATTCGGTTTCAAAGTACTTTTGAACATCTATATCAAAATTACTACTTCAATGGCAATAATGCTAATGCTAAGGTTTACAAGTTAGTAAAAGTTAAGGTAATGGCAGTCTATTAACATCCCTTCTGTGAAAGTGTTATATCGTTGAAGGAGACACAGGGAGAATGCTGTGGACGCTCCATTACTTCGGCGCAGGAGGTTGGGAGGTAGGAGACGTCGATTTGCGCTTCTCCTTCCTCCTCCGTAAATTTCCCAGAGGAATCTTTCGTGGTTCCAGGGTAGATTGCGTCTACCGATCCTCTGGTGCTCCAGTAAAGGATGCTGAGGGTATCGCTGGGTTTTAGTTGGTATTCTGGCTTACTAGTGAGTCCCACACTGCCGATAAGATTTTACTCTGATCGGCGTGCACAAAGGCATTTCCCAGGGTAAAAAAACCTATTAACGTCCCACTTCTGGGCACAGGCCTACCCAAGCATAGGAGATAGGGTTTTAGACTATAGAACCATAACGATCTTCCACTGCGTGTGGGCATGCTACACATACCTCAGAATTAGACCAGGGTTAGGCAGGCCGATGGTTTCCTTCACCGTAGGTTAGTGCTTAACTGTAATCTCACCTGATGGTATGTGATAATACTGTATAAAATGGAGGTGCGCTAACTTTGTAGGAAGTAATATATCTATTGTGGATTCAAGACACCATCATTCCGGAACTTCCTTAAATTTTCCAAGTCGGAAATCAAATTGATAATCTCTGCTATCTGAACGAGTACATGCACAATTCCTCCAATGACTCAGTCCCACCGCTGAGAATAAGCCTACCCAATTAGACAGGCCTTTACAGCATATTTTCCTTCACCGACGGTTATTGCTTTACGGTAATCTCAGCTAAGGGTAAGTGATGATACAGTCTAAGATGGAGGTGCACTAATCTAAAATTTTTTGCTACAGTGGCAACTACCTACAGCCGAAGCCTCCAAGTTTTTCAAGTCAGGAATTGAACTGACTAATCCTGCTATCGGAACGAGTACTCACTACATTTCACCAGTCAAAATATTGACCACGTTTTGTACATACATTACAAAGAACATTTGTATTTCTTGTATACTCTATAATTGCAATAAAATCTCTAATAATAGATTAGTTTCAGTAAACCATGTATTTATTAATGATTGCAATGTTATTTTTAATGAAACGGATGTGGACGGAGCACTTCCAGATCTGGGTCAGCAGTGGAATGCCACTGCAAAGTGCATTCATTTGAGGATATGCGCCTGTGTCATTTCTATTTATATCTGAAACATTTCGTGCACAAGTGCATTTGATTGATTTACAAATAGCCAAAGGCCTATCCAATAATTCGAAAAGTTACTTGGAAAAATAAACTACTAAAAACTTCTAAAGTAAAATAACTTTCAAATTGTCCAAAATAAAACAGGTATAAGGTAAATCACACTTCAGCCAGCCAGCTTTTATCTATATTTATAGTTGTGCTTATTTTCTTAGATTGACATTTTTAAATGCGTTATATCTTTTGAATGGAATGTCCGATTTCAATAATTTATGAATGATTTTACAGGTATTGAAATGATCTTTAATAAAATATAACTTAATAGGATAAGGATTAATACACATGTATGAATAATATGGTTTGATTATCATCGGCACATTTGTTAACTTTTAAAAAGTAAAAAGTAGTTATAGTGGCATAACTATAGTAGTTGGATATATAATATCATAGACTTTTTTATAGATATTAATCAGTTCTATTATATTAAAGAACATTTTTTGTTCTATCATCAATAGTTTCCACAGTGAACGCGATTACTGATTTGTTATTACATATTTTTTCACACCTTAGGTTGCATAAAGGCGTTTTTATTAGGGATCACTATTTTTTTTAGAAAGTAATATAACTTATGTTGTTCAGTGATAATGCAGGTTTTTAATAGTGAATAAATTTTTGAAATCGGTTCAGTAGTTTTTGTGTGAAAACATTACAAACATACAAAAACTCAAATGTAGGAGACATTTGAGTTTTTGTATGTATATAATATTCGTTTAGATAATTAATTCATTCACTCTTCAAATTTACTACAATGGTCTTTGTATAAGCCGACAGTTTATTTTGGTCCGCCTTTGACGCTTTCGTGAATGAAATATTTGTCTAAATAAGATACCATCAACTAATTTAATAGCGCCGTAGATCAAGATGGCGGATCAAAGAGCAGGAAGGACATAATCCAATTTCCTGCTCACAACCTCCAATCATTATAACGAGCTAGAACTGAGTTTTAACTAAATAAANGATGCTATGTATGTATGTAAAATTTCGATGTGTTAGAAGCTTTCTCGGTGACGATTAAATAAGATGAAACCACCTCTTCATAAATTGATTTGACAAGACAAATGTATTGACCGTCACCGTATAATCTGTTTTAGATGTTTACTGAATACTTATAGTTTATTTTAAGAATGATTTGGATTTACTAAACACCCTAATTATGAAAGAAATCGTTGAAATGAATCCGGCTTGTACAAGCCTATATTCCTTTCGGGACGGTCCAATACAATTGTGTTTATTGCAAAATAAATAAAAAATGAAAGGCAGTGTAATACAGTTGTTATTTAAAAAAAAGCTTTATCAGTAGTTATATAGATATGCAAAACTTAACGAGTTCATAATTATTTATAATTAATTATTAAATTAAAAGATCACGTGACTATAACCGCGCAATAATTGGTCGCCATGTTTGTGACGTCACAATGTTAAGTATTAATGAATAGCTGTTATGTATTTATGAATATCCAATGATTTCTTTAATAAATATTCTACAGTCAGACGTAGTCATTATGGCAGAGACTCTCGAAGATCTCAGTACAATGCTCGGTGACTCAGTAGAGTTTCTCAACAGGTGGGCCTGAAAATGATCATGGATAAGACGAAAATTATGTCTAATTTCCATGTACCGCCTCACCCAGTCATTGTTGAGAACTCAGCCCTCCAAATTTTTGACGAGTACACATACCTGGGACATATAGTCCAGTTAGGTAGGTCCAATTTCGAGAAGGAGGTCAACCGCCGCATCCAACTCGGTTGGGCAGTGTTCGGTAAACTACGCCAGATATTTTCGTCCGATAACCCTCAGTGCCTGAAGACCAGTCTTCGAACTGTGCGTGTTGCCAGTGATGACATACGGTTCTGAGAAGTGGTCGCTGACTATGGGCCTCATGCGGAAGCTCAGAGTCACTCAGTGTGCGATGGAGAGGGCTATGCTCGGAGTTTCTCTACGTGATCGAATCACAAATGAAGAGATCCCTAGTAGAACCAGAGTCACCGACACAGTTCTACGAATCGCGAACCTGAAGTGGCAACGGGCGGGGCACACAGTCCGAAGGACCGATGGACGTTGGGGGCCGAAGGTGCTGGAGTGGCGACCTCGCATCGGACGGCGCAGTGTAGGCAGACCCCCCACAATGTGGAACAATGATATAAAGAGGGTCGCCGGTAGCCGCTGGAGCCAGGCGGCGCAAGATCGGGCCTTGTGGACGTCATTACGTGAGATCTATGTCCAGCAGTTCTCGCAGTTTTCTTACCAGTGCAGAGTAGCTGCGAGGGCCAGAGGGGAAACAACTAAAGGCGACGAGGTAAGGAGGGTCAAGGTTATTGCTGACAGAGCTGTGATCCAAGCATGGAAAGAGGACCTCGGTTCCCCAGTAACCAAAGCGTTGGCTGTGAGCCGTCGGCCACTTGCCACAAGTGTGGAACTCCTGTGGACACGGCGCATTACACGGTGGCTGAATGTCCTGCTTGGGGACCTCAGCGTCATCTTCTGACGTAGCAGATCGGTGCGGCGCTCTCGCTGGCAAGTATTATAGGTGTAATGCATGTCAACGAGCGGGCCTGAAATGCTGTTGCCACCTTCTGCGATACTATCATTTCGCTAAAGGAGGCGCAGCAAAGAGAGAGGGTGAAAGCAGGTGAGCACAGTGCCTCCGACGGAGGGGAATAGGAAACAGGAGACGGAGGTTTATCCAACTCCTCCCCCTGTAGTGCACTTTTAAGCCGGCTTCATTCGGAAGGGCCAGAGTGGAATGCCACAACGAACCTCTGGTCCTTCCATTCCCAAATGACGAGGGCTATGCTGGGTTTTAGTGGATATTCTGGTACTACCGGCCAGTTCCACCTGTGTGTCTCCCAGGCGGGGTGCATAAATGCATTTTCCAGGGACAAAAAAAAGCTGTATTCCACAGTAGGAGAAATTATTATTAACCTTATTACTATGACGTCACACGTGAAGAAATTAAATAAAATAAAATAGCTTTGTGTTCACACTTAGACACACACACGCACACACACACATATATATTACAATTTTATTAAATTAAATTGAAATGGCTTTTAAAAGCACAAAAATCTATATTTGTGTGTGTTATTGCATAATAACTTCAATTGAGCCCAAATTTTGAAGTACATTTGAACGACGACACAACATTTTGAAGTAGCTGTAGACATGCTGACTATAGAATGATTAAAAGCATATGACAAAATTACTACATTAGTGGGTCTATGCTCTAAAAACCCTCTCTCTTATGAGTAAGGGGTTTTTAGAGCATAGACCTGCGTCCAGTAGTGGGACGTTAATGGGTTGCTACTTACCTTTTTCTTGATTTGATTATGCAAAGGTGTTGCAAAATCCAATAAAGCGACGTAAAAAAATATTTCCCGTGATTATTTATTTGTGGACAATTTCGCGCTTGACTGTGATCACACCTGATGATAAGTGAGGATATAATCTAAAATGGAAGCGTGCTAATCCAGTAACAGTGCTAATAAGCCACGCCAAAAACCAGTCCAGAGTCAGACAAATAAGAAATTGCAATTTCCTAAACTCGCTCGACCGGGGATCGAACCCAGGACCTCTGTCACCAAAGCGAGTACTCGCACCACTGCAATAACAGATATTTCCAGTAGTAGTTACATAATTAGATGTTTTAATAATAAAATTATAAACGCGCAACCGACCGTATAATGCCAAGGAGAGTCAAGGTGACTCTAAATTTTCCAATTTTCGTAAATCACTTTTCGTGGTTTTGTTGCAAAAAAAAGTCATCAATGTTAATAGCGGAACTGCTAGTTAATGAGTGTGGAAGACTCACGGTACTCAGCGTTTTAAAACATTGAAAAAATTGTACAAGAAAATATTCTCTTCAATTAGGGTTGGCAACAGATCGGATGAAACCGGAGTTAAGGTATTTTACATCGATTCAATTTACAATACAATTTTCTGATTAGAAGAACGAAATAATTCGTCAGGGAATTTAAGTTAAAAGATGACTCTATCAACAAGGTGTAGTAATATCAAAAGGCATCGAAAATAAGGGCTCAATTTTGAGCTGTAGTAATGAAAAAAGATGTAGTGGCTAAAGTTGAGACAGGTATGGTTTTGGCACGTAGAGAGAATGAATGAAAAACGGATTTTTGAGTCAAGATCGAATGGAAGAGTTGGAAGGGAAAGGCCAAGGCGAATGTTCCATCAAATCCAGGACATTTTGAATAAGTGCCAGGTCAAGAGTACTCTAAACCGACGAACTGGTATGAAAGGTTTAATGAGAATGTAAGAAGCGAAGGAGATATGCTAGGATCGTGGCAAGCGACAGGACGTGGTCTTTGCCTACCCCTATGGAAATTAGGGGTGATAATGATTGCTTTGTTTGTAACAGGAAGTTGGTTTTCTCAAAAACGACAAACCCTATTTATATGAGACTATATTATAAGTCATTTAAAACTTTTTTTTTCTACAATCTGTCATACTTACTGAGGCAAGTACTTCTATATCGTAATATTTTCGAAGTAAAACTTCTTTAGGCGCATGTGGGTGTGACATTTTTATTAACAATTCGTCATTTGAGATTTCAATAAATTATTTATATTAATTTTCGACATTTTACATATTCTAATGACAATTATTATCCTTCTTCCCTCCCTCTAAGTCGGAAATCTAAAATCTTAGATTTGTAGAAATATAAACAAGATTTAAAAATTAGTTTGTCAAAGAATTTTCACTTTTGATATGTGTACTTTTAATTGTTTTAGTTTCTGATTTTTTATCAGAGTTATTGAAGTTATATAGAGTATTGAATAATTAACAGGTTTTAAATCTTGACTGCGTCACTGGCGCTTTGTTAGCAGATGTCTCGGGTCCGATCCTCAGTAGGGCGAATTTAAGAAATTGCATTCTCTAATTTGTCTGATTTTGCACAGGAGGCTTCGGTCGTGACTAGTTCCCACCCTATCAAAAAAGACCGCACAGAGACGTACCGCACAGCAAAAGACTGTGTTCCAGTACGATGCACTTTAGAAACTATAAGAGGTTATTTGCCTGTTGCCAGATTAGTGCGTATCCATCTTAGACTGTATTAGAAAAGGTAAGGTAAGTAGCAGCCCATTAACGTCCCAATGCTGGGCAAATGCCTCCTCACTCATAGGAGAGAGGGTTGTTAGAGTATAAACTCACTGCAGTATTCTTTTACTCTCGTAGGCCGATGCGACGGAAATCCTAAACGGCCGGAGAGAGAAAAGACGACGCCTTAACGCGCCCTCTGAGACACGGGGTTGGAGACACTCTCTGAGACACGGACATGGCCAATTTCCCAACTTCGGGAAAATCTTTAATAGCAAACAAAATGTCGATTTTTGAAATATGTCACTAGTCTGTCCGTTGGTAACAAATCTACCACCGGTTCGGAAAGTTGATTCCGCTGAGAAGATACCGGCAAGAAACTTAACGGTTACTCCTTTAAACATAGTTTTTCTACGTTACAATGTGTTTAGCTTTCATGTGCCACTGGAACCAAGTCTATACATCTTTGTCATTTCAATGATCTTCAAAATTATAATATGCTTTTTGTAATAAGATGTTTTTAACATATTTCTTAAATCTATATGGAGGCAGACTCAGAAGTGATTCGGGTGTCTTATTAAAAGTACGTATGCTCAATCCGACACATGATTTCTGAACCTTCTTCACTCTAAAATATGGCGTTACAAGTTTGTTTTTATTTCCTATATTAAAATTGGGTGTTTCACTCCTTTTGCTGGGTAAATAAATATCATCACGGATATATAAAATGTTATTCAATATATATATTGCGACGGTACTGTGACAATTGATATTTCTTTGAATTTCGCTCTTAAAGAAACGCGACATAACAATAAAGATAGTTTCAATGTCCGCCGCCTTCCTCCATAATGCAGTCAGGGAACCTTTAGTGATCTCATGGATGGGGAAGGATTCACTGGCTTTTTGTGGGTATTCTGTTATCACTGAGTCCCACACTCCCGATGGAATTAGTCTTTCATCTGGGTGCGTAAAGGCATACATCAGCGCCAAAGAAAAAAAATGCCGAACATACACTAACCACTGGACCAATGAGGCAGTATTATAACTTATCAGCAATTAAAAAAGTATCTTTTGAATTTTGACAACCCTACGTGGATCTTAAATATAGATATCCGTCAATGTCGTAAAAAAATAATTCCTTGTCTATAGAATGATATCATAGTATACACATAGATATTATAACAATGATATTTTATTTCTATATAATGTTAAATTGAAGTTCTCAATGCAATGCTCGATGACCTCAGCAGAGTTTCTCGACGGGTGGGCCAATATCCATGTTCCGTTCCACACAGTCATCGTTGAGAACTCAGCACTCGAAATATGTACCTAGGACACATAGTCCAGTTAGGTAGGTCCAATTTCGACAAGGAGGTCAACCGCCGAATCCAACTCGGTTGGGCAGCGTTCGGTAAACTACGCCAGATATTTTCGTCTGATACTCCTCGTCCGTCCAATCGTCGCTGTTCGAACAGTGCGTGTTGCCAGTGATGACCTACGGCTCCGAAACGTGATCGCTTACTATGGGCCTCATACGAAAGGTCAGAGTCGCTCAGCGTGCGATGGAGAGGGCTATGCTAGGAATTTCTCTACATGACCAAATCAGAAATGAGGAGATCCGTAGCAGAACCAAAGTCACCGACATAGCCCTACGAATCGCGAACCTGAAGTGGCAATGGGCGGGGCACATAGTCCGACGGACCGATGGACGTTGGGGCCCGAAGGTGCTGGAGTGGCGACCCCGCACCGGGAGGTTCAGTGTAGGGAGACCCCCCCCCCCCACAAGGTGGACCGGCCACATAAAGCCGTCGGTAGCCGCTGGAGCTAGGCGGCGCAAGATCGGGTCTTGTTGACATCATTACGTGAGACCTATGTCCAGCTGTAGATGTCCATCGGTTGAAGCCACGACGACGATAAAATTGGAGTTCCAAACTAAAAGTTTCTATTAAATTTTCATGTATTTTGTAACGGAAAATTTAACTCAAACCTAACTTGAAATTGTTTAAGGGTTTAATCATGGTATCACGTATATTTTAAGATAGTAACGTGATAATTTGGTAAGAGGAACATATTTTTTATCTCTCTATGTAGTTCATACCGAAATGTTAATATTTACTTGGCAGCACGTCTTCGAATTATTTGACCCAGATTTTGGCTATGTTTTAAACATTTTCAGCAAACTTCGAGTAAGTATTTTGTCCCCGCCAAGAAAAAAAAGGTGGTATTTTGCTCCAATCAAAGTTTTCCACTATTTCAGAGCTAGAAAATGAAATAAAATACCTCTTACGCTTACCAGATATGAGGTTTATTACCTCTTAATTTATTTTACACAGTATTATAACGAAACGTATTCTTTTTGCTTAACGTATTTATTTGTAAACTGAAGACTAATCATACTTTAAGCCTATCAGTTTAGAATTGAATAAATTAAAAAGATATGTCAACATATTTTTTAACACTGACACCATAACCACAGTAAAGCCATCGAGCGATAAAAATATTAATAGTTTTAAGAAGAAAAGTAAATGCACCTCATAAAAAAAAAGTAGTTAGCAGCCCATTAACGTCCCACTACTGGACACAGGCCTCCTCACTCATACGAGAGAGGGTTAATAAAGCATAGACCCACCACGCTGCTCCATCGCGGGTTGGCAGGCATAGTACACAAGTACACTCTCTATTCCTTCACTCTCATAGACCGATGTGACGGAAAATCCGACACAATCGAAGAGAGATCAGGCGCAATGCACCTCATATGACTTAAGAAATAAAATTGTTGTAGGATGCATAAAATTAACATTTAATTCAAAGAAAATTGTACACGTTTCTAAAACAAACCCTCAGAGAAAATTAGAAGGATGTCATTCAATAAATTTAAATCTTTTATAAAATAAAACTAAATGGGAAATCGTTCAATAAATTTGAAGGACTATTTAAAAGATCAAAAAGCGTGGGGGTGAATGAATTACTTTTATATATGTAGAAGAAATAATATACATCAGGTATCTATTGGCTCGTCACGATATCTCTGGTACCGTAAGGAGTAGAGACTTGAAATTTGGTAGAAATATTAATTTTGCCGAGTAGAGGTCAGCTAAGAACGGATTTCACAAAATTCCACCCGCAAGGGGGGTTGCGGGGTTGTTGACTGTAGATTCATCATATATCTGGAACCATAAGGCGTAGAGACTTGAAATTTGGTAGGAATATTCCTTTTGTTGAGTAGAGGTTAGGTAAAAATGGATTTTACAAAATTCCACCCGCAAGGGGAGTTGCGGGGGTGTTGACTGTTGACTCATCACGATGTCTCTGGAACCATAAGGCGTAGAGACTTGAAATTTGGTAGGAATATTCCTTTTGTTGAGTAGTAGTTTGTTTGTACCCAAAAAAACTTCACGCTGACGAAGTCACGGGTTCAGTTAGTATATATTGTAATGATGATGTGAAAAAGGGACACTCGACTAACTTAATTGTAGGATCTTTTCAAAGCTTCTTAGTCGTGTTAAATATCATCAATTATATCAGTAGCACATTGGGAATAATATATAGGAAACAAACTATATTTCACGATTCAAAAGTGTTATCTATTGAATAAAGAATATTTGAATTTGAACTTTCCATTAGTTTTTCCAATTCCTCTTTTATTAATAAAAAAACTTCAATTGACGTCTCAATTTCATAAAAATTGATATTTCAATAACACAAGACTAGAACATTCGCTTTTTTTAATGATGAAAAAGTTATTTTAAATTGAATAAAAATTTTCAGTGCACATTTTGTCACGGTATTAAATGTTTCACAATCATATCAAACTCGCCGCGTTCCATGCAAAATAGATTTTCAGGCTTCTATTAGCAGTACGCTTCCAGTTACGCTGTTAACTTGGTGTGAACAAAAAACTGATTATAAACAGCTAAAAAAACCTTGTTTGTTCTGATGTTAACGTCCTCTTGTAAACCGCTTGTGAAATAAGTTTTTCACCTTGGATTTTCAAACGCAACATCTCGTTTGTCGTTACGAATTAGACACTAGTTAATTTCACGAAAAATTAACCTCAATGTTTGTTATTTCGTGTCCTTTACGATCACATTTGTGTCAGTTTTTCAGGTCAATGACTTTTAACTCACTGAAAAATGAGGCTTAATTTGATAAAGAAGAGAAAGCCTTTTGCTTGATAACAATAGTTTTAATTTATCGTAATAGATAGGGATTTTGATATGAGTTCAAATGTATTGACGAAGTCAAAAGACGGATGGCGATTACAAGAACAGCTATGGACAAGATGAAAAAAATATGGAGGAATCGAAACATCACTAAGACCACGAAATCCAGACTCGTGAGGACACTGATCTTCCCCATATTTTTATACGCTGCTGAGACGTGGACATTGCGAGAAGTGGAAAGACAGAAAATAGATGCTCTAGAAATGTGGTGTTGGAGAAGGATGCTTGGGGTTTCGTGGACCGACTTTCGTACGAACGTCTCGATACTTCAAGAACTCGGCATCAAGCAGCGTCTATTTTCTGTAGTACAATCTCGCATCCTGACTTTCTTTGGACACGTCTCTCGGCGTGGCAATCAGTCCATCGAACGCCTCGTCATTCAGGGAAAGGTGGAAGGCAACAGACCGCGTGGGAGGTCACCTACTCGATGGACTGACCAGATCAAATCTGCTCTGGGAAGTTCGTTGAACGAATGCAGTAGGATGACCTCGAGCAGGGAGAAATGGCGAGCCGTCGTCATGCGCACAACATCTGCCCACTCCGTGACTTCACAACGACCGCTCTGTCATGAGCGTAACGGCTAAGAAGAAGAAGAAGAAGTATTAAACTCTGCCAAATCGTTTATTAGGAATTCAATCACATACATACGCGCTTAAGAATTGTATTTACATAAAAATAACCAGCTAAAATCCACTTTATATAAACGTGGTAAACAACAGACTGTATATTACTTATACGCCTGGAATTGTTTGTTCCAATATTTCCTATTTTGTGTTAGAGATAGATTATTATTATATTTTTTTTTGTAATTGTAAAGATTCAGATATTCCCGGAACGGGAAATGGATCAGGAAAGACCGACTGTTAGCCAACATTATTATTTCATTTGTTGGATTGCTATTGAATTACTATATTTGTTTATTAGGCTGAGGTCTTCATATCAGTAAAACGTTTACATTTGCTACATATTGTTTAAAATTTCCCAAATAGCATAGCATAATAGCAGCAACACAAAAAGAACAAAAAATATATATTAATGATCTATAATACATACAATATATGTGTTTTATATACGAGTATAACAACTGAACTCTTAAACGGCTGGATTGATTTTGATGTTTATAGAAATACTAGCTGTGCCTGCGACTTCGTCAACATTTTTTTATAATTAGCCTAAATTATTTTACAGATAAGATTGTTAAGTTTCACTGAAAATATCTTGTTTTCCTTTCTGAGGCTCAAGACTATCTGTGTATAAAATTTCATTAAATTTGGTACAGTAGTATTAGGTAAAAGCACAAGGATTACTATTTTAAACCCTTGAGGATATAACTTTTACAAACTTTGAATGTCATATATATTTATATCTAACCAAGAATCATAAAAAATAAGTTTTAATGTCTCTTCTGAGGGTCTAGACTATCTGTGTACCAAATTTCGATTATATCGGCCCCAGTAGTGTTGATTTGAACTATTGTATACCCTTGAGGATATAAATCAACAGACTAAAACATAAGTTTCAGGCTGCTAGATCGAGATAGACAAAATGACGATATTTCCATCCCTCACTACCTTTTTGTCGCATTCAAAAGTAGCATATGTCCTTTCTGAGGGTCTAGACTATCTGTATACCAAATTTAATTTAAATCGGTCCAGCAGTATTGACTTGAAAGCACTAGAACTGTTATTTTAGACCCTTGAGGGTAAATCTTTTACATATATTCAATGTCATATTTATATATACCGAATCAACAGCCTAAAACATAATTTTCAGGTTTCTAGATCTAAAGATAAAGTTACTTCCATAGCTCGCAACCCATTTTTCTCATTAAAAAGCAGCCTAGACAGACAGTCTTTCTTATTTATAATATTTGTAAGGTTAGCTAGTAAAGCTAAGAAACAAATTTAAGGCAGTTAACATAATGACAGTTCACTGCGTACATATATAATAGAAAACTTGTTGTATGTACATATAAACATTGACTCTTTTAATAAAAAGAGTGAATGTACATCATATAACTTACAAAACCAAAACAAACTTGTTATAAATTCTAGTAGACTGCATTAGATTAACAACTCATTTAAGGGTAACTGTATACGTTTCTATAATAAACTCCCACAAGACGTTCTAAAGATGTCAATTAATAAATTCAAAGTCTTTATTAAAAGAAAGTTGATAGAAAAATCGTATTATAATTTGCAAGAGTACTCAGACAATAGAAACACCTGGGAGTGAACGAATTGTTCTAATTTTAAATAAAATATAGTAACCTAATATGATATTGTAATGTTGATGGTAACAAAACAAAATACCCGAATGAGTTTATTGTGGGTTCTTCTCGGATCAGAGCACGAAGGAACCCTCGTTACTTTACAGACGTATATTAGAATCAGAGTGTGGAAAAAAAATATAATTTGACGATTCAAAAGTGCTGTAATATGCCTACTTAAATAAAGATATTTTGATTTGATTTGATTTGAAAAAAACGCAAACGTGACAATAATAAAAAGGCTCATTACCAAAAACGCAGCCGCCCATAACAACAAATAGATATGAAACCAGCTGATGACACTAAATTATTACAGAAATGCGTAGGAAACAGTGAAAGTCATTGAAAGCACAAAATAATTTGAAGCGATGACTACGGGTAATGAACGATCTATTAAGAATGTGTCGAATTTGATACACGATTTTCGTTTCTGGGTGAAAACAAATCGATTTACCATCCGCCTGATTGTGGTCTAGATAAAAAGAAAAGAAACGTCCAATTATCATTTTGATTACGAATGTGGGACGACAGAAATGCACTTAATTCGTTGGCCGATTTACTAACAACAGGAAAAATACAAAAAAAAGACATTTGCATGTAGTAAACTTAAATATTTTAAACTATACAACGGCTTTTAATACACTATCCAGCAATAGACAGAGTGATTCAAGAGGAATTTGTAATGTGAAGTGATAACAAACATTTTATGCGCTTAAATCGCAAATGCTGGCTAAACCATACGAGATTGATCAAACTAATGTATTACCGAATTATCTATCTTAAAAAGATGAATAAAAATACAGCGATTGTATATAATTATCTCAAAATATTAACCCACAGTAACCATTTTTATCTTTTACTTATTATAAAAAAAAATGTGTTATTTACTGAGCTATTTTATACAACACAGCATTGTTTTTGTCTATTTAAATACATTGTATTTGTTGTCTATTTCATGTAGATCAAAACTGCCTAAGGCTGCTGTTTATTAAAAAGAATACCTTAAAAGATATCGGACATTTAAAAAGCGGTGGAGTCCTGATCGGCGGGCGCGGGTTGTGGCAAAGTTACCTAAGCATCAAATAGATTTCACTGTACTTTAAGACCCACGATTAAGTGTAGCAGTAGTTTAAGCTCTCGTACATAATAATTTAAAGCCAGAAATTTAGTAAATGGATATAAAATCCCTCCAATAACCACCCCTCACGAGCGCTGCACGCGAATTACATAAGACTGCACCAATAGGTGAATAACATTAGCCTGGATTAGTTAGATAAGCTCAGATTTCACTATAATGCCTAGATTTTATTACAATGAACTATAATGGAGCTACATTCCAGCAATTGGAATGTGGAGTTTATATTATTAAAGTAATAAATGTCCCGGCATCGATTCAATTTTATCCAGCACATACTTTTGACTGAATAGTGACACAAATCAAACTAACTACAATCTTGAAAATTAAACGACACGTTTAAATGAACCAATACCATAATATATGTTTATTATGCTTCAGTATGTTTTTAAGACAAGGAGATTCGTATGTATGTATGTAACGTTTTAACTCAAAAACTACTGTACTGACAAAAAAAATTCATCATTAGAAAGTTGCATATTACTTTCTAAAAAAATAGGGATCCCTCTTAATATACATTAAAGTAACCCAAGGTATGAAAAAAATGGTCACATAAAATCTATCATCGCGTGCGCTGGAGTAACTAGTGATGATAGAACAAAAAAATGTTCTACAATATTATAGAACGTATTAATATCTATAAAAAGTCTGCAACACCATATGTACAACTATTGCAATAATGCTACTATAACTACTTTTTTATTTTAGGAGTCAATAAAAGTGCCGACAATAATCAAACCATATTATTCATACCTGTGGATTAATCCTTACCCTATTAAATTATATTTTATTAAAGACCGTTCCAATACCTGTAAAATACTTTATAAATTATTACAATCCGGTATTCCATTAAAAAGATATAATGAATTTTAAAATGTCAATCTAAGGAACTAAGTGCGATTTAGTAGACTTTCCAGTGTCAAGTATCTTTATATGTATGTATTTATCTTATATATAAAAATCAATTGTTGTTGGTTAGTCTCGCTGAAACTCGAGTAAAGCTGGACTAATTTTGGCTTTTAATTTTTTGTGGAAGTCCAGGGAACGTTTAAAAGGAAGTAAATATGAAAAAAATGGTTGAAATATAGTAAAAACAACTAATTCGCTTACCCTTAGAAACTAGTCCTACCTATCAAACATTTGATGTTTCTCTCGTCGTTTAGAAATCGATTAAATTGAAAAGTAGTTCAGAAATCAAAGTAAATTCAGAATTCTATTTTTTTTATTATTTGAGTTTTGGATGTTAAACGTTTGACGTTCGTCCCGTCGTCATAAATTTAAAAGAGTATTGTTATTGTTTTGTCATTTGTCATTTGTTTTTGACATTTGACATTGACAACTGAGCGTAAAGGTTAATTACGAATTCTTTTTGTTCCAGTTACGTTTTGACCACATTTCTTACTAAAGTTGAAACATTCTGTAATTATCATTCGACTTTTTTATTTTTTGAATCTGAGGCAAACTCTGCAATAATTTACTGAAATTATACACCTTTTCACTGTTTTATACCAGCAATGTAACTGGAAGATACACCTTAATAGAAATTTCATTTTCTCTATCTTTCTCACACTGTTCTTGATTCTTCTGTGACCTTAATTTTGGACTGTGATCAATCAAAAGCAGCGACTTGTATTCTACGTAATGATATTACTAACGATAAAATTTCAATGGGAATGGTTAATTCAAAACTTATGTGCCAAAGCAAAGGCTAAGTTTGCTAGTTCGTCTATAACTCTATACTATCAGATTAACTTATGAAGGTAGTTAAATCAAAATATATGATTTGAATTGTAGTTATTATGATCTGAAGCTATTAGCTATCTACTGTGTCTTACAACAGCAATATTTAACACGATTTAATAATGAAAATATCGATTTTTGTAAATCACTTAAATATTTTACATGTTTAAAGAAAAACTTACTAATATTTATTTCATTTTGCAACTGCAATAAGTGCATCTTTTATTATATATCTCTTAGCAAAGCTTCTATAAAATGATAAGGTTTTTTTTTTGTTTATTTTATAACGAACTAGGAAACTGTCACATTGGCTTTTGATGAGGCCAGTTTACGTCTAACTCCTGACCTTTCTGTTATCTAAGTAGTTGAATTGCTACACATTAATATTCTTTTAAATGAACATAAAGAATACTCAAAAAGTCATAAGGGAACCCTCCTAACATTAGATTTTTAAGTCGGTTTTTAATATCATCATTAGTTTCACTTTGGAAAAAATATGTGGAATAGATTTGACTATTCAAAAGCTCTGTAAAAGTAGACTTGAATAGAGATTTCTTTAATTGAACATAGACCGTTTTCTAGTCAACCTAGTATTTATTACGAACAGAAAGTATCTGATTATAGCTTAGTTTGAGCTTCAACAAAAACAGCATTACTAAAATCGATATTGTACTAAATCGTGTTAATTTGTATCTAATGTAAGCCATCGGAAAGGCACAAAACACTCACATTTGAAGTTGTTTGTGAGGATTTGAGTTTGCTGAAGTATCGCGAAGAGGACTGGCACAAAAGCTATTATGTCGAGTGCTGTCTCTTGCATTTCCTTCATCTTGGTACCATGTTGATGGTCCACAGGAATACGACACTTCCGGCTTCCTTTGCGCTTTAATTTAAATAGGTTTTATTACAATAAAAGTAAAGAATAAGTATAGTTATTGTTAATAATATAACACAAATAAATGTTCGCGCATTTTGTGTTTCAATATTTTTTATTCAATGGGAATATGATGTAATATATTAATAAGTAGCGTTTATGTTGAGAAAAGAGTCACTGTAGTAAATTTCAAATAAATCGCGAATAATAAAACAGCTTTTTAGCACTTCGGTTGGATGATTTTGAAGTCTATAAAGGACAGGTAAACATTTTTGTATTATGTATATAGAACACGAAAAGAGTTATTCATAAATATATATGCAAATATACATATGTTTATAATTCTTTGCATGTTAATCTATTTGATTATTTGCAGAAAGTTTGCATTAAAAACGGATCAGAGACAGGTAGCAGGAATTCCAATTTTTTATATATGCTGGATTTAAAGGAACCGAGGACGGACATCAAAAGGAAGCATAGATGAGAAGAGAAGGAATATATAAATTTATTAATTAAAGCGAGATTATAGAAAGAATATATATGACTATAATGTGACAGCAATTACCTACACAATATAATTAATAAATGCCTACATGACAAGGGTTGAAGTCTGGTGAATTTATTTGAACAGTACTGGTTATCACAAAGACAATGATCCGTGCTCCGATGCAGTGACTAAGATGTAGTACTAAACCCGCGCTCTCGGGTCCTTTTATAGCACCCCTAGCGCGGTCTCCGACGCACGTTCCTTTACAAATTATTGCTGTCTCTCTCTCTTTAACTATACAACTACATTAGAAACAAGTACATACGTCTACTTCCGTCATATACATAAAATCTATACAAGCTGTGTGCACAATATAATAGCGATTTACGAAAGTGTCAAGTTTAAGCTGAAATAATCAGAATACACAAAAAAAAGGCTGAAACTGTAGTAAAGAATATACAATGTCCATATTGTGTGGATAGAATTATATTTTATTTATTTATAATAGTAATTTGTCATTCATTTTTTACAACAAAGATTCTTTCAAATTAGGCTTTAATCCTTAAAGAAACCTTTTAAGAGAAATTACATAAAGGCATCCTCATTAAGATTTTACATTAAGGCTTTGTATTAATATTATAAAAAATTAATAACGAATATGATACTTTGTTCTTGACGGGTTGATGAGGCTGCAGCTGAAAATCTGCACCATGTTTTTTTTTTTTTCGAACTGTGTTTAGCTGTTAGCCCTACTGGCTTTTACAGCGTAACCGGGAGGAGGACGGGCTCTTAAGGAGGCCGCCACATTTCGAGTGCGAGCCCTGAAAAGGGCTCGCTCTCCGGGGAAACGCCGCTCCAAGGGCGTCTCCTGCGAGACCGAGCCTCGGCTTGGAGCGACGTTATCGCTGAAACATCACCTGAAAAGGAAGAATCAGAAGCGCCCCCGGGAACGTGGGTGAAGTCCACGTCCGGGTGACGTCAGAAATCGGGGACCTCGACTCCGCCGGCGGAATCGCTGTGTAACATTTGTGTGTGTGTCTGTCCCTACCTGGTAAGGTAGATAGCTGCACCATGTGTTATATTTGTGGCACATGGCACAGGCTGAGCTGTTTTGCCTTTTCGGGGCTTGCACGGCCATTAAACGAAGTTGTGCAATTATTATTTTTATTGTTTATTGTTTTAAGTGTATTCAACTCACAGTGCTCTGAATAAAGCTTTCTTTCTTTCTTTGTTTTTTCTTTTCTCATATATAATTGACCATATTATTTTAGATTCTAGTTAAAAAATTGTTTATTCAAATACCTTTTACCGAAATTTTGAATCGTCAAATACATTCTACATCTATAATTACGAGCGTTCCTTCACACTATTTTCTAAGAGGGACCCTCAAGAAACTCAATGGATGTCTTTTAGTTACCATCATCATTATATTTTAGATTAGAGCAATTATTACCTACCTTTTTATCATCTTAGCAACCCTACAAGTTATAGTACGATTATCTTTCTTTAACTCCAATAGAATGTCTCCTGGGAGACTACTAATATCGTGGTATGATATTTAATAGTTATATTGTACAATTACAATCAGTAATGAGCAAGTGTATTCGAACAATGATTCGGTTGCGTGAAAGCTGTCAACAAAATTAAGTATACAGTGGCAAGTGCTTTCTAATGCCCGCACTGCGAGAGTTAATTGTTACTAGCTATTATTTGTTATAGAGAAAAAAAAGCGTTTTACAAACGACAGGGACAATAATTCAATCCAATTTGTAAGTTTTTTATAGTAATAAACAGATAAACGAGCGTACTGCTCGTTTATTGTTAAACTAACAACTTCCCGGCTCAGCACAGGTAGTAAAGCTATGCCTTTTAAAGTTATGCTTACAAGTTTTGGATGTCATAAAAGCGCTGGATCATATATTTAACACAAGTTTGCTTTTCGACCTTTATATGCGGGACAAAAGTGCATTTCTCTCCCGGTTTTCCTCCAGGTAGCAGCAACGACTTGTTTATCGAAGTGCGAATGTTAAAAACACAAGACTACAGTTCAATTTTTTATTATTGATTAAAAATACAACTGGCAAAGGTCGTACTTTTAACATAGTGTAAGAAAAACTCGTATAATACGGTAGAAAATCTTCATACGCAATTTTCACCTTTCGGATATTTTTCTCCCTAAATAGATAAGATAGATCAAATTAACATAATTGCTTTGAGCAATCTCTGCTAGACAACCCTCGACTTTATAATAAATATTATACAATTATGTCCTATTATACAAAACACGACACTATTTATAGAATACAATACAAAAGAAATATATACATAAATAAACTTTTAAATACGAGTAGAAGGCGTGCTACATCCTTATGGTGACATAAAGAATTCTTTTAAGCGACTTTTGAAAATTGGTGTGTAAACCGATAGATTGCCCTTGTCAACTACTAGTTGACATGATACGATAGTTCTGTCTTAACTCGTGCAATCGGACATATAATCATTTCATTCTTTTTAAGTCATAATGTGTTGTATCGATTTCGCTTCTCGGTAACTGTCGTAATAAAATATGCGTAGAGATAACAAAAATAAATCAGTTACAATGTGACCGTTACTAACGGTGCGTGTATCGCGACGAAGATCGTTAATTTTTTTGTGGTATTGTATAAACTGTGAGTGTTTATTAGTGATTATTTGTGTTTTTGATTATATAAATGATATGAATAACAATGTAAACCGTTGAGGTAAGTTTTAATATTTAAGATATGAGCCTATAAATACAAGACGGACTTTTTTCACTGTCTCAAAGTTTAGCTCAACGTGACACTACACCAAAGTCTTAATTTAATAAACAAAAGATAACATTATATAGTTTAACTATTAGCAAACATAAAAATACAAAAAGGTCCGTGCGGGGCGGGGCAGGCGACGGTTATTCCGTTAAAAAGCGCGGGAAAATTACTTATTCATTTCTTACAAACACAATCTCTTAACCCTAAATGTATATCTGTATTACATCGTCGGTACAACTCGTACAAAACAGGCAAACAGCCAAAAGTACTCTGTACTAATGTAATTGAAATGTCTTTCGTGCTCGGGAATCTTGTAAACAATTAAAAGTCCTCAGAAGTTTGACCCAGTCTTACGTGAGTACAATACTTAAGTTGAAATGCGAATAACGAGCATAAATTTACCTTGTTACTTGGAAAGTGCTTATTATTAAGTTTCGACGGCTTCACTGGTGAAATAGTGCTTTGCTTGCAGAAGTCCTGAGTTCGAGTTCCAGCAGGTCAAGTATACGAAGTTGCATTTTCTGATTTGTCTAAGACTGGATTGGTGAGAGCAAAGACCTGTCGCTAATTTGGTTCAATTGTATCACACTGCTCTGAATAAAGATTTCTTTCTTTCTTTTTTCCTTTCTAAGCAAATAATTTGCGTTTAGCTATGTAGATACCTTTAGATATAATTTAGCTTCTACTAGGTATCATCACAAAAAAAAAGAGATGGTTACAAACGGTAATCGATCGTGTATTATGGAAATCCTTGAAGACCTATATCCAGCAGTGTACGTCGGTTAAGTTGGTGATGATGATATAATTTTGGCCTAAATGCACTACAAAGTAAGATTTAACGCTTGATGTGATTTGGACATCAGTTTTTACATTAAACTTCAATATAACTTGCTTCAAACCTCTGTCATGAACAGTGGTGTTTTTGTAGATCTGACTTTTTGAATAGGGACTGGTGATAGATGCATTTAAATTTATGAAGGACATTTTAGGGCATATAAAACTTTTTTGCTTCACTTCCTGAGCACACTTTCCACGTTGTTCCCATGGAAAGTGATGCCAGGAAAGACGCTTCACTTTCCATAGCTGTCATCTCTAATTTGACAGTAATGGCATGTCATTAGCACTGGCCATTCGAGATTTTCCCGCTCGGGGTACTGAATCAATCAACGAGGGAAAACTATTATAATTACGACACAGAAGCTTGTTTGAGTGGATATTAATGACTGCCTCGCTGGCTTTTTCGTGGGAGTACATACTTCTGGTTACGTGTTAGATTCTCAGCTTAGTAAATTTGGGAAATTGTTTTTTCTAAATTTTTCGGGTCTGGAAATCTTTGGTCGTGGATACCAAGCCAAGACTTGCGAAAGGCAAAACATTTACATAATATTACGTAGTCGAGAAGAGACTTAAAAAGGAAATGTCCAATTATTTGTAATTATAGAAATGTGAATGTGAAATACTAACTAAATTGACAAACTTAATATTCTATGGTAATAAAGTCCAGAAAACATTTGCCTACCTTATCATATGTATGTATAATGTAATGATGTAAAACAAGTGATGGCTAAGTTTCTTGTAGAAATATTTTTGGTAGAACCAAGCTTTCAAACTGGTTTTTTAGATTTATTACCGATAGACATACTTAAAGATTAAATAAAAGTGTTTGATAAGCCTTAGATAGATAATATTTTGACATTGATTACCAGTTTATCACATTACCATATAAGTGTATAATGAGTTATCATCATGTGAATCGCAGCAAAGTGTTAAAATAGTAATAAATACGCATCTCAATAAAATGTTTTTATATAATTAATTGTGTACAGGTGCGTGCTTCACTTTGATCTCACCGGATGTAATAGTAACTTTATAAAGCCATAATTCTAATGCTCCTCACCAATCTCAGGACAAATTTGATAATATAAATTCTAAATTGGTAATGGATTAAACGGATTCAGCAGGTTAAGATAGTGTTTTAATTCAAATTCTTAATCTATTCACCAAGATATGATTACTAATTTTTAACAGTACTTTATAAACATACAAATACGTGAATGTGATGATTTCATGTAATAAGAAGATTCTCCCAGCCAACTTCATCATAATGTTAGGTTAAATTCCAAGCAGAACTAATGTTTCCTACATTGGTTATATATTTATTATTTAGGACGGCGAAAGGTGTTGGTTGGGCACGGCTATAAAGTAAATTCCTTCCGGTAAAATACGATAAGACACAATAAGTTACACTGAATTGAGGTATTTTTTTCATATCAACCCAAGAATCGTGGAATTTTACGCTGACCTAAAATAGTAAGAAATACAAATCTTTTAAGCGATGTATCAGGAAGTATTTCTTTGAAATACAACGTAAAAGATACACAAGAATTGTTGAATGAATGATGAACTTCACGTAAAGAGTATTCTACTTCTTTTTCTTTTAATAATTGGCTTTCAGGTGTGAAATGGCACAGACAATTTCGCCACTGTCACGTTAATTGGAGAAGGCACGTAGGAGATTGTACGGTTTCTGTGATTGCAAATACTAGTAGATTTAATAAATCTACAATTGAAGGTAGATAGAATATTTACAAGAAGAAGATATACAGGAAAAGGATAATGTTAAATGATTTTGATTATAAACATGAACACACACCGACATACATTTACACAAGTTTCTTTTTGCAACGCTGCATGAAAATAAGATAGAGTTCTTTATAGATAGGTTATCACTGAAATTTTTACATCCCAAGTGACATCGCCTATAATTAGTTTCCTTTAATAGAATTTGGAATAGCGGGGCTGCCGGGGACTGGGGGTCGTTGCCAGTGTAGGAAGACCCCCCACAAGGTGGACCGACGATATAAGGAGGATCGCCGGTAGCCGCTGGAGCCAGGCGGCACAAGATCGGGTCTTGTGGGCATCATTTCGTGAGACCTATGTCCAGCAGTGGACGTCCATCGGTTGAAGCGACGACGACGACGACGACGAATAGAATTTTAAAAAGTGTGAACAATGATATGCATTTTATGAAAGCTGTTACTGAATTACAATTAATTTGCACAGGCATTACTTTTCATTGTAGGTGCAACGTATGCTTATCTACAATGTGTACCTAATACCTAACTTAAATCTTTAAAAATTGTATTAATTTACGAAATTCAAAGCGGCGGTAACTTGTCAATCTTAAGTACAAGCGTCCTTATCTGCCCAACGAGGTATCAATCCCTATGTTTTTCTACACCGACATCTATCACGTCAACTGAGCTTTATCTTTCCACCGCATACAGACACCATAACCTTTAGTACCTATAATTAAAGGTGATAATCCCTTGACTCTTTGATATAATAGTGTAAGATTGATTAGAGCTGTTTCCTGCCTTACGGACCGGCTTTCCACTGCTCTCTTTACTTACATACTGGTTTTAAGTGACAATCTTATTTTGCATGTATTTAAGCTTCTATTACATGGAAATATGATTCATATTTGAATGTGTGGATATAGCAGGAGGTTGATGTGTGTGGCCTTGCTAAGCTGGAACCTGTACTTTATCGTACGTGGAGTAAATATGTTGAATTGTGGTAGTATTTAGATTTTGAATACGAATCCGTAGTAAAAGGGATGGTATATGCGTTCATTACCTTGTACATATTACTTATCATTATGTATAACATCTACCTCAACCAGATATCGATACCAATTAAACCCTTTTGTTTATTGTATCTCGTTAGAACAAGGAGCAAATATTTCGTAACTTTAGCTTTTGAGTCGTTCTTCAATATTGTTATCAGTCGTATATCGGTTATGACAATATGACCTAAAGAGCTATAAAATACTTGTGCAAAGAATTTTTGCAATAAAAAGTCCATGTTACTACCTTCAACATCAACTATCTACAACAGAAAATCCTTTCAACATCAGGAATTTTGATTTAAGAGATAAAGCCAGTGTAAACAGAGAAAACACAAAAATTTATAATACAATGTGAAACATTCATTTATTAATAACTGTTATTTTGGCATTCTAGACAGAGACTCCAGATTAATCTATCCTTACAGATAAGTATTATGATTTTAAGTACACTAACAAGTAACAATGGACATGCAGCAATGAAAGCAAAATGAAAGAGACTCTCATTTTCAAATTGAGTAGTCAATTATTGTGTTCATTGGAATTGAACCTTAACATTTCAAGTCAATGAACATAATTAACGCCTCTTAATTTACAAATGGCTTACTAAAAAGCGAATATGATCACTACTGTGCTTGTCAATCAATTTTCACCAACAATCAAATCTAATCGGACAATATAACTGAATGAAACGAATTTATTTTATTGCGATTGTCCCGTTGTATACATATTTCTCAATACCTCTAAGATTCCCAAACAAATTGACGAAGTCACGAACTCGTGTGACCGCTGTGACCTTTGATACGATACGGATATAGAACAATGTCACTAATAAATACAAAGTTTAGGACTGACCCACAGAGGGTAGATAACGTATTGCACTAATCTAAAATCCGTAATGGTCTAGACTTTAGACGATAGGTCAAGAATTTGCTTATCTACAGCTACAATCTCGTATACGGGATCTTGGCGGAATCAGTACTATTGATCTTAAACGGAAATGCCCTTCCCTTGTTAAAGCCTCCATTATATTTTTTTTTACTTTTGTTAATCCTACTAGAAATCACTATTAGATTCCTTTTTTTACGTTGGTCAATATAATTTATGCACCCCGATCAGACAAATTTTATCGGGAGTATGGGACTCGCTGGTAAACCAAAATAGCCATTAAAACACAGCGATATCCTCCGCATCCTATCGTGCAGCGCCAGAGGATCGGTAGATGCAATCTACCCTGGTACTCCGAAAGATGAACAGACTCTAACAGACTTAAACAGAAGTACAAATCTACGCCTCATACATCCCAGCCTCCTGCGCCATAGTAAAGGAGCGTCCTCAGCGTTCTCCTTGTACCTCCCATGTGCCTCCTTTAGCGAAATAATACTTTCACAGAAGGAAGTCACTACCATCTACTTCGGTGAGCATTGCGCCAATTATGTCCTCTAGTTGGTCTAAGTTCGAAACAATCGTCTTTCCTATTAGTCAAGATTCTGTTTCTAGCAATATTTTTTTAATGATATCATTTAGATCTAATTCTGAACAGTTAAGTCATAAGGAAGTCTTTTAAAACTATGTGTTTTTGGCAATAAAATTTGTCGAATGGGAAGCGTTCATCCTGGTCTATACGATTCATAGATAAATCGGTCTCATGTAATGTTTTCTCAATTACATTGTCCTTGTTATATTTTGTTTGTGTACTTGTTTTCAATCAGTTTAAAGTTAAATTTACTTCCTCTAATTCTTCTATCTTTATAACTTTATCTGTGTAATGAAATGTTTATGATTGTTAATTCAGTTTGGAAAGTAGATACTATAAGGAAACGAAGGTGGAATTAAAGAATATATATTTATTAATAAATATGTTATAATTCCCAAAATTAGCACTTTGAAGATAGAACTTCTTGTAGATCCCAGTTTACTTCTACTTGCGTTACATAAATCTTTTTATCCCTTAAAAGTTTCAATTGATAAAAGCGTATTTTAAAATGATAAAGTTGTTAATGATTGCATTTGCATTATTTTGTTTATACATCAAAATATTATAGCTTCAGTTGTAGTATTGAGTGTTAAATAAACTGCGGTTAATTTATTCAATTAACTTACTGCCACTTCTAAGCAACATTTCCGTTCGCTAAGTATTGACATTTCGTGTGAAAAGCTATAGTTACGGAAGTTAATGATGTTTCAATTTCACATCAGAGCAGTAGTGCAAACTAATTACGAATTACAAATATGGAAGTTCGACCACTTACTAGATGAGAAATTGAAATTTAAGTGATCCTACAGCGGTTGTTGAAATTTCTCGTATCATTACATGAGGAGTTCCGTGACTTTCTTAAATTGACACTTTAATTTTAGTATAGTTTTAACGACATTTTCAAAAGTTGTTTCAGTAATATTACTTATTATATTTACATCAACAAATAAAGGTTTTACTAGACACATTTGGAAGTCTTTGTTGTTAATTTTCAACCAGCGGTATTGCAACCTAAACGAAATTCCTTTATCAGTTTCATCGTTAAGTGACCGAAATTAAACATTGTTTAACACAAATAAATCAGATAATCGTAACGTTGCCCCTAGATTCAGAAATATATACGGTTAAAACAGTTATTGGTGTGGCTTTGCCAGTTCCTTTCTATCCTACACCTTTTAATTATTATAGAGGATGTTTAATGTTCAAACCAGTACTTGATTTAGTTTTTTGTATGCAATTATTTAAATACGATAAATACGCAGGCTTCAGATATGACCATATCAGCATCTTATTCTGTTGAGCATACTGATAAGCGTAACGAGATACTATGTCAGTTGAATTCCCATAAAAGGGTGTAATAACGGATACCTTCTATTCCAGACTCCCTAATTGGTAACTTGTTATGAGAGAACATGCAAACAGTTATCTTCCACAAGTTCAAAGCTATGACGCAACTTATAGTTTGTATCAGGTAAATTTTGTTGTGCCTCGAATAAAGTTTTAACTAGCTTTGTACAGACAGACAGTAAGTATATTGGGCACTTTTAGAAGCCTATACTTTATATCATCCTATAAGCACTTGACCTCTTTTTTGAATTACCACTACTATACTACTTGTAGAATTGAATTTTCTGATTTTTTAGGTAAGTAATAAAACACCTTTAGTTATATATTTTGAACAATTACTAAAAAGTACATTTTTTTAAGGGCCTAATTTCAAATGCAAATCCTGGAAGCCCAAAGCATTGCGACGGTAAATCGGGGCACTGCAGGCCTGTCCTACATTCTGTTTTGTTTTCACAAGTCCAAAGAAATATAGCACTTATATCTACGGCTGTTGAAGGCTTTTCAGGGAACTGTTCACTGCAGTTATGAGATTTGCGGATTTACGGATTCGCCTGGCGCAATTTCACGGACTTATCTCGCTATTTCTTGACCTAACTAGCGACTACCTTATTTATTATGTACCCGTGAATTTGGTCTTATAGCATACTAAGTGATGGTATGGTATTGCTGCAAGATAATAATTAATCTCTTCAACACAGCTTAAGATACAGCATGGTAGTGAAAAACAAATTTATTTATCAGCAAATCTTAACTGATAATGTGCTAACTAGTCATGACCGAAAGTTTTACGCAGACTGAAGTTGCTGATGATGATAAGCAAAACCTTATTTATGTCATGAATCCCTTTCTATTCATAGAAGGGAAGATTTAAAGCTTAGACCTAGCAAGTTGCTTCATTTTCTGGTAGGTAGATTACATACGCTTCAAAATAAATTCAGATATATTCCAGATTACGCCACTTTGTAATTATCAAATTTATTGCCAAATGCTATTTGCTAATGTAACACAGCTGGAAATGATTTTACGATCACTTTAAGGGAAAAAGCAATAGCATCATTACGTCAGTGAAGTCTTCAAATTTATTCCCTATATCTTTTCCAACTAGGAAGTTGATGCGACAAAAACTTCTTGCCGAATTTCGGTTTCATAAATTGGCATGTAGGTGTTAATGTTCCGCAATTTGAGGCTATAAAATGTGCCTACGAACATCGTATAGAACTATTCATTCGCTCAATATATTTTATTGACTTGCTAAAGTAGAAAATCTTTTAGTATGAAGGCTTTTAAGCATTTCTTTTATATGTTATCGACTGTATCGTATTACTTCCTTCTAAGTAACTTTGTCAAGATGATATTTTCCTTTTTGGGCACAACTAGTCTATAATGATGCAGCGTAAAGGGTGTAACTCCAAATCATCTTTCCTATAAGAACAATTAGGATGTGGTTTGTGGGCTGTTTTCGCCTTTTAATAGGAGGCCATAAAATCCATTAAAGGTTAATAGTAGGCAGTAGGCATATTTTCCTATTGCGCATAAAAAATAGTAAATTTGTAAAAACAAACACATAAGTTTGTGTAGAACAAGATGCCAGTTTGGTTTTTAACTGGACCTTTATGAGCAAATATAGTGTTATTTGGACCTAAATTTTATTTCGTTGGTAGCTCTCAAAGGGAGATTAGTTATTGTCGCTGCATTATTGCTTTAGTCTTTGGAGTCCTTTACTAACTGGATGATCATCGATAAGTACGATCCATTTACATACTAACCTAGTTTCAACATACTTCTTGAAAGATAACCTAATATTATATATAGTTCCTTTGGTCTTGTCTCTCTCTGTCTCTATGAAATTAGGTCTGGAACCTCAGGAACTTTATAGTAGAGGAACAATATAACTAATAGTCCAAAAATTTCCACGTCATCAAATTCTGTATTTTAATATAATTCACGATTTATACTTACCACCACATATGACATCAGCTAAATTGGTCTGCACACATTGGTGGGTGACAGCTCCATCTCGTACGGTGGTTATTTCTCCATAGAGCTGGTGCAGTGCCTCTTGGTCTGACATGAGGATCGTTCGAGGTGAACTACATTCATCTTCGGTGGAGTGGTGTCGTGATGAAGACCTTGATCGTGAGCGGCGGCGTCTGGAAAAGCAAATTGGACATTTCTGTTAAAATTAAATACAATAACGATAAATAAATCATTATGTATACATAGGTTTCTGATATAGTAATACCATAAGCATTATAAGAGATTATTAAAAATATGGTATCAATCAGAAAAGAAATAAAGGCCTTCAATTTTATTTTATACTGAATTATTTGTTGCCAATTATTACCTTGCCAATCTCTGTTGGCAATAAAACATTTTTATCAGTTTATAAAAACATGCTATGTTTTAGCTTAAAATTGAACGGTTTATTATTCCTTCTGCAGCTACTTTATTTTGTAGATATAGTATCAAATGGGCAGTAGAAATTAATCGTATCTATGAAATTTTCTATATCTTCTGTTAAAAAATATATTTATTTAGACCGAAAGGGATCATATTTAATATTATTTAAAGAATATTGTGTACAAATTAATCGACAACCGTGAAGTTTTTTGTAATAAATATTATACTTGGAACTAGCAAAAAAAGGAAAAAATGTGTTCTTATCTATTCTTATAACATCTTATTTGTACTCTCAAGTTCAGCTGACCAGTGACCTCTAATTTCTATTTGAAATGAATCCTGTATCTTTTAGAAGACTAATAAATAATTTATTTATACAAATTAGATTCTCCGCTAACCGGATTCTGATGTCCCCTGTTCAATTAACGAATCATTTTCTTTCTAACGACAGTGTGTTGCTTGGCTAGAATTAACTTACTTTCTTTAGACATTAGTTTAGGAAACTAACTCCCCTAACTGCCAACTTCTGCCTTTGGATGTTGACGAGGCTTTTGTATCTGGGTAGCAATATATTCTAATTCTATCTGTCTTTATAGCGCTGTATCATGGATGATTTTATTAGGTTTCGAATGGATTTAAGAATTATATAGTTTGCCAATTTTCCCTACATCAATTCCCTAGGATTGGAAACTTCGCAGGTAACATCACTCAGAACAGCTAGTAATAAAAGTCCTCAAATTCATACGGGAATTGTAAATTCAAGTGCACTCCCTAAGTTTTGCAACGGATTTTCCGATTTCGTTGGTAAATAGCTGATTTTATAGGTCATTCTTTGTTCAAGAATTTCTAAAAAACGAAAACGGTGTAGAAACTACCAGTTAACAGGTCCCTTCTAATTTTACAGAAATATATAAAGGAAGTTTGAACTTTATGTATAATTAAAGCTTAATCTATTCTCTCGCATCTATTCTGTCGCAGTTCGGAACAAAGTTAGGCTCTCATCCTTATGTTATCAGCGAATTTTGGCTTTTTTCGGATACATCATGAGACGAGAGGACTGCAGCTTGGAAAAGCTGGTAATAACGCTCAAGAAATACGGAAGAAGATCGAAGCCATTTACCAACAAGCTGATGATGATGAACAAAATGGGCTGACCAGCTGAGCGAGGTCAAGCAAACTACGTTCTAAACGCTAGCAAAGATTCTCATCAACAGAAGAAGGTAGAAAGCATGAACCCGTTCGATGTGAGGATCTTACCACCACGATCTTCAGGCATGAAGAAACAATTATAGAGAAAGATAGCGTAATGATGAGTAACACTATTAAGGAACCTTTAAAGCAGAAGTGCTAACAACAATTTTAGCAATTTTAGAAGTCCTTAAAGAACTAACCCATTTTAAAAGAGACGAGAAGAAGACATTAATAATCAATTTGAATCAGTACTCAACTTAAATTCAAACTTTCTCCTGTGACGACGTACCAATGCATAAATCCCAAATAAAATTACATATCATAAATAAACAAGGTCAAGTGACAGTGAAATTATTTTAGCCTTAGAAAATCGTAAAAGTTTGCAAATGAAGTGGTCCTAATATTCTATGCTAAATCGATAACATTAAGATTAACACCCACACGCCAATTGCTTCGGATCGTGTTTACATAGTTAGCAGTGATTTTCAAATACTGTCTTGTAAATTTCTTTTTTTAGCGTATGTGAATATTGTATTGATATAATTATAAATATTTTCAGAATATGTATGTATATAATTCCTCTGTATGTGTGTGACTGAACGACTGGATCGATTTTTAGTGTGTGTTTAGGTGAATTCAATGTTTTAAATTGACAATTCGGATCCAGATCCAGATATTTCTACGGAATCGGGAACTACGGCGGTTATAACGACGTTAAAAGGTGTAATAATAGAATAACAATCTCAAACGCAATAATATTCCTTAATGAATAGCCAGATTGCGTCTCAAAGGGCCAGACTGGCTGTGCATGCAGGAGTGTTGGTGCCAACACTTATGTATGGTAGTGAAAGTTGGGTATGGCAGAAGAAGCACAAAAGTGAAATAAATGCAGTAGAGATGAGAGCATTGAGAAGTATGAGTGGATTGAAACTGAGTGACAAAGTACAAAATAGAGTGATAAGTGACTAAAATTGAGAAAGGTAGGTATGCTTAGATGGTTTGGGCAAGTGGAGAGAATGTATGAAAGCAGACTAACAAAAGAATTTATGAGTCAAGAGAGAATGGGTAAGATGGAAGGGTAAGACCAAGGCGAACGTTTCTGAACCAAATCCAGGACATTTTAAATAAGGGCCAGGTCAAGAGTACTCTAAACCGACGAACTTGTATGAAAGGTTTAATGAGAATGAAAGAAGCGAAGGAGATATGCGAGGATCGTGGCAAGTGGAAGGACAACAGAAAGAACAACGTGGCCACAGCAATTGATTTTTATTTATAGGACCACTCCTATAAATAAAAACCAATTGCTGTTAGTTAGTCTAGCTAAAACACGATAACAGATGCATTGGTTTGGTTAATTTTGGTTTTGAATAATTTGTCAAAAAGAAGAGGAAATGTGAAAAAAATTCTTGGAATATAATAGTAACAACAATTTGAATTTCCCATCGAAACTATGCCTACCTGTCAAACATTTGATGTTCGTTCCGTCGTTTAGAAATCCATTGAATTTAAAAGAATACTTTTGTTTTTGGCAGTTGACATTGACAACCAACAATTTCTGATCGCAATATTTGACGGAATTTGGCGGAAATCTGGGAGTAAAGGTCGCGTATTTTTGATTACGAATACCTTTTGTTCCGGTTAAGTTTTGACCTCTTACTAAAGTCGTCCAATCCTGGAATTGTCATATAGCTTTTTTACTTATAGATTCTGTGGCGGTACGAAGGTCGCCGGGTCAGCTAGTCGTTTATAGATTCTATTTAATTACTGTTTTAAAATCTGTATCTTTCGCTGAATCCTATGGCAAATTTTAAGTGCCCACTCATATGTTATTATAAGATATAAGTAAAGTGTTCATAAAGATATAACATGACAGAGTTAATAAGAGAAAATAACTAAACAAAATACCGACGAAGTTAGCATGAACGCCCACAAGCCAATTACAGCAGATTGTGCGTTAACATTGCAGTTTATTATCATATTAACGAATCCCTTGATTTTATCTTTCAATGGCATGACATCTAAGTAAATGAGTTTCTATCAAAGTTATAAGATTTATCTTTGTATTATTTTATATAGATACGTACAAAGTAAAAGTACGTCTTACCAGCCGCTGTGCTGCCACGTCTTAAATCTCTGATATCTTCTATGATATTCATTGTAATTAAGTGCTATTAACAGCAGTTGATAATAATAATAATAATATACTCTTTATTGAACTGCGTCATTGGTCTAGTGGTTAGCATGTTCGACTACAGACATGAGGTCCTGGGTTCGAGTCCCGGGTCGGGCCAATTCAAAAATGGATATTGAGTTTTCTATTAAGATTTTCTCAATATTAGCCCGAAGTTGGGAAGTCGGCGGTGTGATCCACCCCCGTGCCTCGGAGAGCACGTTAAGCCGTCGGTCCTGCGCCTGATCTCTCTCCGGTTGTGTCGAATTACCGTCACATCGGGCTATGAGAGTGAAGGAATAGAGAGTACACTTGTGTACTATGCCTGCCAATCCGCAGTGGAGCAGCGTGGTGGGTCTATGCTCTAAAAACCCTCTCTCATATCAGTGAGGAGGCCTGTGCCCAGCAGTGGGACGTTAATGGGCTGCTACTTACCTTACTCTTTATTATACACCTTAAAAGAAACAGCGTTACACAATATGGTTTAAGTTAACAGCAAATGTACAAAAGGCGGTCTTATCGCTAAACAGCGATTTCTTCCAGACAACCTTAAGGAGAAGGATCACCACGAACTACACAATGTATATATTGTATTTAATTTGATAAGGAATATTACTGTTTTGTATAAAACAGCTTGGTTAATGTCATATTTTTTTGTAATAGGTCAGGGATAAAAATGATTATTGTGAGTTATCCTTTAGAGATACATATGTAATATCGTGGACTTTATATAGATTTTTTTAAGATGTTGAAGAACATTTTTAACCGACTTCAAAAAAGGAGGAGGTAATCAATTCGTCTGTATTTTTGTTTTTTTTTATGTTTGTTGCCTCATATCACCCGACTGGGTCGATCGTGCTTGATGATTTTTTTTATAAATGAAAGGTGGTGCTCGTCATAGGGTCCCATTTTTATTAAATCCAGTACTGATGATGGCATCCATGAGAAAACCGGATAAGTGTTAAATTTGCATTTAGCATGTGCGCGACAAGTGGACGCATAACTCAAGATCACGCCAACTGATTATGATGATTCTTTTTTTATTAGGTTCTGATGATGGATTCCATGACAAAGTGACGGAACTCTTCAATTCTTAGGAGCAAATGAACGATACTCGACAGAATCTTCTATAGGCTATCCAGATATTTGAGTTGCCTACCGTAACTTCGGTATGGTCAAGTGCTAGTCTTAGTTAAATATGAAGATCAATGGATCTCCTCAACGGCTTACAGTAAGGGTGCGGTTTAAGGCAGAAAATATAACTGTCTGTAATCAAATAGCAATAAGCTTACGTTTGTTGCTGCATTGTAACACGTTTATTTCAGATTCACTAAAAATCAAAAAATAAATAAAAATTTTAACACTAAAAAAGAATACGCAATTATTTATTACTTTTTAGAGCATATTAATATATTTGTAAATCTATTTTGAAGGCGGTTCTTTTTTTGTTGAAATTTTTATTTATAGTGATTACAATTGCACACAGAAGCAAAATATTACACATTGCAACATACAAAACTATATTTAAAAGAGTAACCACTGAGTTTCTTGTCGGTTTCTTGTCGGTTTCTTCTCAGCGGAACCAGTGGTAGATTGGTTATCAACGTAAAGATTCTAAAGCGCATTTCGTGCCTGTTTGAATACCGCTGTTTATTATTATAATATAATGTAACCTTCACATAACTATTATACAATGAATTAATTAACTTCATAAGACATTACATTTTAATATTTCTTTGGTTGTATAATAATTATTCAGCCATTTATGTCCTCTTTATGTACGCAATGTCAAGTTTGCTATCCAAAATAGTAGCTCATTTATAAGCACAATGCATCCGAGATTTACATATATCTAAGTCCTAGGTTTAGGTTAGTGATTCATGTGTTACCAATAATATCAATGTATGTGTTTAGATTTATAAAGTGGCTCTCTATAATTTAATACGATTTATTTTATCTCATTACAGTTTGAAGTATCTTTTTGACGTGAATACGACTTAGGATAAATAGGGAGGCAATTAAAAAAAAAGAATGATAACAAATTAGGGGGATACAGTTTGGTGTTGTAGCTACATATCTATCACCTTAATCCGAAATTAAATTACACCATTGAATAGATAAAGGATCAAAGAATTTAATACGCTAAATAAGGACTGTAACACATCGCGGGCGACGGCAGGGGAAGCCCCGTTACGAGACGTATTTACTTACAACAAACGGTCTTGTCCACATCACAGCCAAAGCTAATCTTATAAGCAACTATACTGTTTGTTGAGAAAACTTTTAGTATTTATATAATAACCGATATTTTTGTCGTAAAAACGTTGCTCATTTTTCCGAATATCTCATAGTACTAGCATATTCCATACCTGCCATTTCCATATGAAATCTGTACGTAGTATAACATAAAATCGCTTCCGCTGTCTGTTCGATTATATCTTTTAAACAATCCAACGGATTTCAAAATAGTTTTCAGTGATAGATAGAGTAATTCAAGACAGAGGTTTATATGTAAAAAACATATATATTTCAGTACAAAAAATCGCTAGAATTCAAAGATTTGTTATATCATGTCGTAACATATTATATTTTTGCTCGCTTAAATCGCTTTTGGCTAAACCTAACGAGGTAGATTAAATAAATGTGCTACGGAATTGCATACATTAAAAATATCGATTGAAAAATTCGAGATGATATTTATTATCTCTCAAGGATAACCCACAGTAACTATTTTTATCTTTTACATATTACACAAAATATGTGTTATTTATCAAGCTGCTTTATACAATACAGTGTTATTCCTTACTTAATTAAATACATTAGATATATTGTATGTTTCATGAAGGTCAAAACTGCCATTAACTGTATTTAATTAAAATGGATATCTTAGAAGATATCAGAGATTTAAAGTCAGCGGGAGCGGGGTGTGGGAAAGTTACATAAAAAATAAATGTCGCCGTACTTTTAAATCCACTTATAGACTGCTAGTAATATATAAATCAATGTAATGATTTAAGGGTGGTCATTTAACTTATTTCCATAACATATACAATAATATACAAGGTGTTAGGTGACCGTTACCGAACACAAAGACAGACCATAGTACTAATGACACCTTTGATGATGGGACGGAAAAAATCGAGCCTGATTAAAAATAAAACATATTTTTAAAACATTTTATTTGCATTATTTTGTCTTTATTATACTGCCTCATTGGTCTAGTGGTTACCATGTTCGACTACAGACATGAAGTCCTGGGTTCGAGTCCCGAGTCGGGCTACTTCAAAAATTGACATTAAGTTTTCTATAAAGATTTTCTTAATATTTACCCGAAGTACTCTTTTGTCGTGTCGGACTATGAGAGTGAAGGAAAAGTGAGTGCACTTGTGTACTATACCTGTCAATCCGCAGTGGACGAGGGTGATGTGTCTATGCTCTCAAACCCTCTTTCATATGAGTGAGCAGGCCTGTGCCCAGCAGTGGGACATTTATGAGCTGCTACTTACGTTAATCTCAATTATGTTAGGACAGTGAAATAAAACGGAAGTTTCATAAAAAATACATTACCAAAAAAAACCAATAATGGAACACAAACAGCTGATGCTCGGGTCAACGGAAGCACGGGCGTTGCGCGCCGCGCCCGTGTGTTGACCTCCACTTTTGCTCAATTTAGTCGTTTGTTTTCGCGTTGCTTTGTATGTTTGGAGAGAAAATAATGCTAATAAAATGCTTTAAATAATTTTTATCAAGATCGATTTGTTTTGTGTCATAAGTGCTATAGTCTGTCTTCATTTTGGGAAGCGGTCTCCTAATAGCTTATAGATATTTATGATCTAGATTCAAGATTAATATCTAAAAGATGCAACACATCGCAACGAGTGCAATGCGACAAAAATTTTTAATTCCAATTTTGTAACTCTTGGCAAATACTGTTCCTTCACAGAAAGTGGCGCAAATGCCGATTATATCGCCGAATTTTAAAGCAACAAAATTTGCCTTGGTGCTTTTTCTTACTGTGAGAAGGTACACTATACACAAAATAAATAAAGGTATCAAACCCAGCCACTTTTTTTAACGCTGAGAAATCCCCGTGGATACCTGGAATACTCGGGAGGATGTTCCAGGTTATTCCGGACTAATACCGGCTAAAACCCAGCGGTGCTCCTATATCACTCGGAGACGGGGTCACGAGAACGCGATTGACCAAAAACTTACTCCGAAGGTGGCTTGCCTGGAGCACCTGGCAAGCCAGCAACCACCTTGCGGGTCCTCTCTTTTTGGGCAACGGATGCCGCTTCCGTTACCCAAAGGTCACCATTAAGGAGGGAGACGGCGACAGTGGGCCTTTCGCCTCCTTCCGGGCCTTCTTCTGTGAACGGTCGATGTGGTCACGCCCCCCCTCAACCGTTTCAACATCACCTTACGTGTCATGACATCCCCGTAGATGTTGTCTCGCTGCTCACCATCATTCTAATGACGGTGGGGAGCGAGAAATCCACACACTGCAGCCCAGACAGGACACGCCTCAAGCGTGTTTAAACCCAGCCTTTTTTATCAGCTATAACATAGTTTGTGTTTGATAGTTGTCATAAACACTTGCCTAGTTATGTTGAAGTATTGATATTATATTGATTGCTAACCTGATTTAAATATCTAACCTTATTATATACATTTCTATGGAACTTTCGATCCTGGTCTGATAGAACGCATCACAAGAGGAAAGTATGGAATGGGAACCTCCGTTTTTAATACAATTACACTTCTTCTTCTGGTTAAAGCGAAGAAAAAGAATAATAAAAAAGAAAATACAGTTGGATTTGTCTAATAATTTGCAAAGCGATGATAATGATTCTGATGAAGATGATATGTTTTTTGTTTTCAGGAATATGTAACATCTCTTTGTTATGTTTGATCATCTCCTAAATACAATAGAAGTGTATTTAATTCACTTGTATAAAAAAATAAAAAAAATTAGGAAAGAAGTATTCATAGTATATTTGAATTAGCTTCTAGAAGAAGAATCAAGATTAAGATTTTATTTATTTTTTTCGCATATGACAAGTAATAGATATCTCTTACTCGGGTGTGACGATGAAGAATCCTCGCGAAGTTTGGTAGATTTTCCTTTCTTGCATCAGCTGTGCCAGCGTGTCGTAGACGACATCCTGCGAAGGGGTCTGCATGGAGGGGAACTTCGAAGACAATGACGTCCTTATACTTTCTAGTGTAGCGGATTGCCCCTGCAAATATAATATTTATTTGTTTTAATCTGTTATTAACCTCTATAACTATTTCAACACAATATGCTATAAAATAATAAAGTACAGCGAAACCTAAAATTGGTTGATAGTTCAGTAAGCCAAAGGGTTGGTCAAAGAATATAAAGTATGGAAAGTAAGAGCTTGCGATGCCATCTAGTGACAGATGTTGGCCGGGAGTAGCTCTCTTCTGTAAAACGGTCCTCACAGAAGGAAGCCCATGAACGAGAGAGGGAGATTGCAATGGATGCTTTAAGGCAGTGCCTGTTTGCGTACTGTTACATCACTAAATTCTATATTAATAACGCTGACCTGCAAATATCGACTGCTATCTCAGTCAAGATGTAAACAATCAGTCAGCTATATTTTGCTATAAAACCCGTAGCTCTGCCTCAAACAGTCAGTCGTTCTGGTAATTAGTCGAATTACTGTCCAAAACTGCGGACCTGGTTTCTGCCTGCCGGTCTGGACTAGTAATAACACTAAGGTCCTGATCAATATAGTTGACGATAGACCTTTTGAAAAGGTTCTCGCGAGTCGCGGAATAAAGTGATTCTAGTAAACTGTAAAAGTTGTGAGAATTATAAAATCATATAAACAATTAATAAATTAAGTTTCTAGTCAATGTAGTGTTTACTTTTATATATACTGAAGCCCCGAGATTAACAGTACGTCCTCCCGTTTCAGTGAATCCTCAGTCAGACTCATCTGGAAAACCGGTGACGAATGCAAAACAGGTGGTGCCTCATCCATGAAGAGGGTTCTATTGGGTTTAGTGGGTATTGAAGAGCCAGCTTCCTTGCCGAGTCCCACGCTCCCGACCCATACTTCGGGCTTTGTGTCTAAGAGCATTTCCCAGCGTCAAAAAAAGAAAGTAGCTAATGTTTATAAGCCATGGAGTTTCTTAATACCAGGTAAACCTGGGATTTCTTAATACCAGGTAAACATGAGTGGATTAAAACTAAGTGACAGAGTAAGAAATAGTGTGATAAGCGAACGTTGTGGTATAAAAGAAGACGTAGTGACTAAAATTGAGAAAGGTATGCTTAGATGGTTTGGGCATGTAGAGAGAATGAATGAAAGGAGACTGACAAAAAGGATTTATGAGTCAAGAGTGAATGCGAAAGTTGGAAGGGGAAGACCAAGACGAACGTTCCTGGACCAAATCCAGGACATTCTAAATAACGGCCAGGTCAAGAGTAGTCTAAACCGACGAACTTGTATGAAAGGTTTAATGAGAATGAAAGAAGCGAAGGAGATATGAAAGGAACGTGGCAAGTGGAAGGATGTTGTCTCTGCCTACCCCTATGGGAATGAGGCGTGTTGCTAGGTATGTATGTAGGTAAACCTTTCAAAGCACAGTAAAAAAGGTACAAAAGTATTTGGAAGCTGAAACAAACAAGCTTATCTGTTATCGCAATGTCATAATATATTTTTAGACCACTTGAATCTAATGCGCATATACATCAATCAACAAAATATTATCAGACAAGATCTCCTTGGACAGTGATATATCCTACGACCTTCAGAGGACTTATCAAGAGTTATTCAAATGCAATATTAAGAACTACATCAAACGGATATGTATGCAAATATTGTTCCGGATAATGCACAATATTTTGAATAAATTAAACGTAGTTTGTCTGATAAATATACGTTAATATAATAAATCTGAAAGTGTCTGTCATCGGCTTCTTTGTATAGAGTCAAGTAGACAAATCTAATATCCTAAAATAATAACACAGTGTTTCAAATTTTATTATTTTATTTGACTACTTTTTTTGTTGTGTTCCATTAGGAAAAATGCCATAAAAATGAATAAATAAAAGAATTTGATAAAAAAATCATTGCAGTTTGTTCGCGTTAAGAATGCAGTGAGTCACAATTAACCTAACCAATCAAATCAGCTGAAGATGACTCACTGAATTGTTAACGTGAACAAACTGTAGGCTAACTTAACCTTGGATTGCTAACAAACCTTACTATTATATATAGTTAGTCACTTAAATACAAGTGAAAAAGTTCTGATTATATATTAATACATACATAATGCACGACTGCCTCATTGGTCTAGTGGTTAGTATGTTCGACTACAGACATGAGGTCCTGGGTTCGAGTCCCAGGTCGGGCCAATTCAAAAATCAATATTGAGTTTTCTATTAAGATTTTCTCAATATTTGCCCGAAGTTGGGAAGTTGGCGGTGTGATCCACCCCCGTGCCTCGGAGAGCACGTTAAGCCGTCGGTCCTGCGCCTGATCTCTCTCCGGTCGTGTCGGATTCCCGTCACATTGGACTATGAGAGTGAAGGAATAGAGAGTGCACTTGTGTACTATGCCTGCCAATCCGCACTGGAGCGGCGTGGTGGGTCTATGCTCTAAAAATCCTCGCCCCTCGGAGTGAGGAGGCCTGTGCCCAGCAGTGGGACAGTAATGAGCTGCTACTTACTAATGCACGACGGCATGATGATATATAGAAGCCTACATATACTAAAGGGGTTTTAAAACGTTTTACCATAAAGCGACTTGGATAGAATAAAATAAGTATGAAATGCAAAGCAAAAGGATTATTATGCAAAGAATATACAGTGAGATTTCAGCAAGGCCTATTTACATTAACCCATAAAAGATTTACTACAATACAGAGCACACAGTAGTGTCGGACATGGAGAGGTTTGTAAAGCGCAATGATTGATATAAGCCGACGTTACATTGCAGAATTTCATAGCAGAGAAGATAAGAATTTATTTATTTTGATACAATCCGCAAACAAATGTTCTTATTACATCATACAAAACATAAAGAGAAAGAGACATAAAAAACAAACTTGTAATGCCATATTTCAGAGAAGAGAAGATTCTCATTTTAATAAGATACCCAAATCACTTTTGGGTTTGCCTCCATAGAGTTTTAAGAAATATGTTAAAAACGTCCTATTACAGAAGGGATATTATAAAGTTGAAGATTTTTAAAGCGTCAAAGATGCTTGAGCTTGATTTCAGTTGCACATGAAAGTTAAACAAGTTGTAACTTACAAAAACTATGTTAAAAGGAGTAACCGTTGAGTTTCTTTCCGGTTTCTTCTCAGCGGAATCAACTTTCCATAACGATGGTTGATGTATTGCCAACAGACAGACTAATAACGATTCAAAAGTGATTTTTGACCCTACGTTATATACGTTTCTATAAGAAACTCATGAAAAACTTGCTAGAGTCGTCATTCAACAAATTTAAAGTCCTAATTAAAGAAATCTAATTGAACAATCGTATTGTTGTAACACAGGAAGAGTTTGGCTAACATTGTTGTGGTTATGTTGCTTGCATTGGAGAAGAGGGGAGAGGACGAGAGGAAACGGAAGAGAGGAGGGGAGGAGAGTATAAAAAAGGTGTACTTATGCTGCTAAACGATAATAAAGCACGGGAGAAAATGAATACACCTAACGTGAATAAAATAATTTATAATAATGTTAATCAAATAAGGATTGTCTTCTGAGAAAGAGCGAAAGAATCTTAGTAACGATAAATTTTAGGGCGTTTCTTCTATCATGTTAGGTGGTACGTGGAAAAGAAACTATATTTGACAAAAGTGCTGAAAAAGCTCGCTCGAAGAAAGAACTGAATAACGTGGTGGGTCTGTGTTCTAAATTCTCACAATGTATTCGGTTCTATATACAGTTGGACGTTACCACTAAATAGATATCTTACGTCTTTAAAATAATTCTCCTTTTATTTTGCTACAGACTTAATAGTGTTAGCGATTATTTTATTTGGAGTTTGCTATTAAATTACAATATTTGTTTACGATGCTAAGGTCTTTATAATTATATCAGTGAAACGTTTACTTACACTAAATCAAAATTCTCAAATTTAAGAAGTCGTCGCGTTTTAACACGACGACTGTGATTGGTGGACTTATTATTTTTGAGTGGGGCGATTATTTTGAGTGGGGCGTTTGGTATAAGAGGGGTAGTACAGGGGAATGAAGCAATATTCGCCTAGTGACATTTCTTAGTTTGTATCAACGATAGTATTGTGTTTTAAGTCATTCAAAGTATGTAATATAATAATGAAGAATATGAGAATAGTATTACTTAACCTGCAAATTAGTGAGCGACTCTAAAAGTAGTTCCAAAAGAAGCTACGCTAAAAATAAAAAGCTTGATATATGTATGTACATTATCAAATAAACCTGATAAAGCTGTGACATACATACATAATGCTCGTGTCAATTTTTATATCATATTGTGTTGACCTCAAACAAGTAAGCGACAGATATTAATGCTTATATTACTTGTGTGTTTGTAACATTGTAATTGGACAATTGCTTGGAATTATATTTGATATTGTTGCGATATAAACTGGATTTTGGATATTAAAACCAGTTGACATAACTATGTGTTAATTTATTCATGCTGAGGTAGAATGGCTGCTACTTTTTCAATTCCTACTATTAGATCATACTCGTCGTAAATATCTTGGTATGTATTCAACTTTGAATACATTTTTTAAACTTTTATAGGATGACACTTGATGATAATACAATTTAAAGTAGAAATTGAGTTTATTTTCTTTTCCTGATTATACTTTGACAGGTATTCCTTTCTTACCATTAAAAGGCAAAATCAAGTTCTAAATTTTATCATATACAACTTGCTTCTTCCAGCGTTGGCCTTAGAGTAGTTCCTAACCAGTGGAGATATGAGGAAATTCGGATCGAATCACTTTTCTTGACCAACTATTTCTTCCAAATCACTCCTGCCGTTTAGGAGGAAGTTTATACAGTCCAATATATAAACATAAGGATAACTTTCTGTATAAAATGATGTATCCAAGATGTATGAAACGAAAGTTTCATGAAGAAATACATTAGATTTAGTAAAAGAACCACCAATGAAACACAAAATCAAAAATCAGCTGACGCTCGGGTCAACGACCGCACGGGGTCAGCGCAAGTTTGCGAGTGAAAGAAACCGCCGCGCCGCACCCCGGCAGTCGTTGAAACTCTTATTATATTTAACTGTACTAACACGATGGAACTATTTAAACGTTTTAAAAATATGATTTTATTTAATTAGAGTCGACTTTTTTTTCCATCACATCATCAAAGTTCTCATTGGTACTATCGTTCGTCATCGTTTTCGGAATCGGTTTCCTAATGCCTTGTATAAGTTGTATTTATATTAGAACAAAATTTCTGTATAAACCGATGTAAATGAACCATATTGAACAGGTTTATAATTTAGAATAAAAATGCGTGTACAATGAATATCAAATAATTATAATGCACGTTAATGCGTTATAGCTTATTTAGCATTTGTCACAAGGCAATGCGGGCAATTAATTAATACAATTAGTCAAATTAATCAAAGGCTAATCTCTTCTCACGATAAAGTCAATGTAAATTCCAGAGAAAGGTAGATAAGCGTGTATCGATTGCATATATAATCGATACGAGACCGCGACAACTCCTAAATTGTCCACTAGGATTATAGTCGCGGAGGCGGTTACAAACTATTTCACAAACAACAAATATTCCATGCGTTGATTTGTTTAGAGTAAAGTCACGTAAGTAGCAGCCCATTAACGTTCCAGTACTGGGTACAGGCCTTGGCACTCATAGGAGAGAAGGTTGTTAGAGTATATACCCACCACGCTGCTCCAATGCGGTTTGGCACTTCACTCTGATAGGCCGATGTGACGGGAATCCGACACTACCGAAGAGAGATCCGGCGGAGGACCGACGCGTTAACGTGCTCTCCGAGGTGTGGGGGTAGATCACAAGCCAACTTTCCAATTTCGGACAAATATTGAGAAAATCTTAATAGAAAATTCAATATATCTATCCTTAAAACGAATTAGCATAAAAACGCTGCATACCTTCGTCACGCTAACCAAGCGTCTCATCCGTAATAATTTTACCCTCATGGGACTAAAGAAGATTCTCTTTTCAATCAACAAATCGCATAATTTAATGTATATATTCTTTTTAAAATATTAATACATTACATTTATTATAAATTTAATTGTCATTACTTTTTTCATGTTTATGATTTAGATAAAATATATATTTTCTACGGACTTTTATAAATTTCATTGTTTAAATTAGCACACAGGAATGATGTGAGTATAATGAGGAATGTACTGTAATCTTTGCATTTTTATATAAGCCTATTTTGTAACCGCTAACCTTTTGGTGCAAGAATAAGTATATAAATATTAAATGTATATAGGGATAGGGGTTTTATGAAGACTTCGTTGAATATGCTTGCAAGATCTTATGCATTACATAAATTGTTCAATATATATACATTAAGTATATGCCGCCTCTTGAACTATAATCTATCATGCTTTAGTGACAAACCGGTTGTGATTTACTTTAAACCGCCATCTGAGCGTTAATTTATTAAGAACTTTTATACATAGTGGAAATAACAACAAATTAAAATTGCACTCTCCTTAATTTTACTTGTAAAATGGTATGTGATTATTTTTCCTGGTTGGATGGTCTATGCTCTAACTAACCTATGACCAAGGAGGTCCAGCAGTGGGATGTTAATAAGCTACAACTTACCTTAACCATTAAATGTTTTATTTTTAATAAAAATTAAAAGTGCGTACAAATTTCACACGTCAGATATGAAACTTCTTTTTTAAGTCTTTTTTTAACGCTGGGAATTCCTCGTGGATACCTGGAATACTTGGGAGGATGTTCCAGGTTATGCCGGACTCATACCAACTAAAACCCAGAGGTGTTAGTACATCATTCGGAGACGCGACTGACAGACATTTGCAACCCCACCAGCTATGTGCCCGTTTAGGCACTTGGCCAATGACGAAAAACTTACTCCGAAGATGGAGCCTGGAGCACCTGGCAAGCAACCACCTTACAGGTCCTCTCTTTGTTAGGCAAAGGACCCCGCGTCCGTTACCCAAAGGTCACCACTAAGGAGGGAGACGGTGACCATGGGCCTCTTGCCTCTTTCTGGTCTTCTTCTGAGAATGGTCGAAGTGGTCAAGTCCGCCTCCCTCAAGCGTTTCGCCACCTCCTTCCGTGTCATGACATCACCGCAGAAGGAGAGCGTAGCACACCATGCTCTCTCGCTCCTTATCATCATTCTAATGACGGTGGGGAGCGAGAGCTCCAAACCGAAGTCTTGTTCACATTTATACAAATCTAAAACTTTAGTTTCCCAAGACTTACAGGGGGGGGGGANGGGGGGGGGGGGGGGGGGGGGGGGGGGGGGGGGGGGGGGGGGGGGAAAGGAAGATAGAAGATATGTCAGGAATATATTTGTCATTAAAATATTAAAAGTGTCGATTAGATGATTGAATGACGAGTGGCAAACTGAAATGCCACATGTTATTTGTAAATATTAAAATTACCTAACCTTTAAACAAATTAGCATAAAAAACGCTGCACATTTTCGTGAAGCTAATTACGCAGTTTCATCCGTAAAAATATTACCGTAAATAAGTTTCAATTCAAAAATATATTTATTGATTGGAAAATAAGCAAAGGAATTCGGTTTCGCTTCAATATATTTTTGAATTTTGAAATAAGTGAATCTTTTATACGCAATCCAATTGTATATTCCATCAACACAATGGTAAAATTATATAAACTTTTTTGGAGAGCCATTTCCTTGTTAATATTATTCAATTCATAACACGAATCGTGTGATCTAAAAGTCTCATTATCCGGTTCAAATTTCCAGCCCACATTTGGTATTTAGACTGAGACCTGCAGGACGGCGACATTCTATTGTTGGAAGATTGCAATTCGCTTACGAAAGGGCTTACGTAGCTTGACAAATTTACTAAATTATGCGTAGGAATGTCGCCTAAACTGTTTATTACAATTGATTATTCAGTAATGGTATCGAGATTTAAAGTTACAGCTGTTTTGTTACGAAATTCAAGGACTAAGAGTATTTAATTACAGAAAGTTTTGGTTACAACGAGAACTGTTCTATTTGTTCTCGCATTCTTGTTATCCTTGTTAAAGTTGTTGTGTTAGATAGATATATATCCCTTAGATTGTCCGGCCGAGTTTTTTATTAGCTCCCGTTATTTGTCCGCGCTATTTAACGGATTTAACAGTCGCTTGCCCCGCCCCGCACAGACTTTATTGCGTCTAAACGCTAAAGTGACTCGTGGGACTTAAATGTTCATGAAAGACTACCAAATGTTATGATTTTTATGTTTGCTAATAGTTAAACTATACAATGTTATCTTTTGTTTATTAAATGAAGACTCTGGTGTAGCCTCATGTTGCGCAAAACTTTGAGATAGTGAAAAGAGTCCGTCTTATATAGGCTCATATCTTAATAAATATAATTTACCTCAAGGGTTTTCATTATTATTGACATCATTTATATAATAAAAAACACAGTTCATAATATACCATAATCGTAAGTGTGTGTTTAATACTCTGAAAGGGAATAATTAAAAACTAAGTGAAATACAACTTTAATATTAACAAAAATAAATATGTAATCCGACTCGGTAGACCTTCCACTGCCACGAGATCGGTATCTACGCAGGGCATCGCTAGTAATATATATCGTCGTCGTCGTCGCTTCAACCGATGGACGTCCACTGCTGGACATAGGTCTCACGAAATGATACCCACAAGGCCCGATCTTGCGCCGCCTGGCTCCAGCGGCTACCGGCGACCCTCTTTATGTCATCGGTCCACCTTGTGGGGGGTCTACCTACACTGCGCCGCCCGGTGCGGGGTCGCCACTCCAGCACCTTCGGGCCCCAACGTCCATCGGTCCGTCGGACTATGTGGCCCGCCCATTGCCACTTCAGGTTCGCGATTCGTAAGGCTATGTCGGTGACTTTAGTTCTGCTACGGATCTCCTCATTTCTGATTTGATCACGTAGAGAAACTCCAAGCATAGCCCTTTCCATCGCACGCTGAGTGACTCTGAACTTTCGTATAAGGCCCATAGTCAGCGACCACGTTTCGGAGCCGTAGGTCATCACTGGCAACACGCACTGTTCGAAGAGCTTTGTCTTCAGGCACTGAGGGATATTGGACGAAAAGAGATGCCGTAATTTCCCGAACGCTGCCCAACCGAGTTGGATTCGGCGGCTAACCTCTTTGTCGAAATTGGACCTACCTAGCTGGACTATGTGTCCCAGGTATGTGTATTCGTCAACAATTTCGAGAGCTGAGTTCTCAACGATGACTGGGTGGAGCGGAACATGGATATTGGACATAACTTTCGTCTTATCCATGTTCATTTTTAGGCCCACCTGTCGAGAAGCTCTGCTGAGGTCATCGAGCATTGCATTGAGATCTTCCAGAGTCTCTGCCATAATGACCACGTCGTCGGCAAACCGTAGATGAGTGATGTACTCGCCGTTGATGTTGATGCCCAGTCCGTTCCACTCCATAAGCTTAAACAGGTCCTCCAACGCCGCAGTAAAGAGCTTCGGGGAGATAACATCTCCCTGTCGCACTCCACGCTGCAGTTGGATAGACTCTGTGCTTTGGTCCTGTATACGGACTGACATAGTGGCGTTTTCGTACAAACACTTCAACACGTGTATGTACCGGTGGTCAATTCGGCATCTCTGCAAAGATCTCAACACGGCCCATGTTTCCACCGAATCGAAGGCTTTCTCATAGTCCACGAACGCCAAGCAAAGTGGCCGATTATACTCCTCGGTCTTCTGTATAATCTGCCGCAGCGTAAAGATGTGGTCTATGGTACTAAAGCCTTTTCGGAATCCGGCTTGTTCGGGGGGCTGGAAGTCGTCAAACTTGCGAGCGAGACGATTCGTAATGACCCTCGAGAACAGCTTATAGACATGACTTAGCAGCGCAATAGGTCTATAGTTCTTCAATAAGGTGTTGTCACCTTTCTTGAAGAACAGAACTACCACGCTCCTATGCCATGCCTTGGGCACCGTGCCTTCCAGGATGACGGAATTGAACATTCGCTGAAGGACTTTAAGAATGGGTTTTCCACCCGCCTTCAGGAGTTCCGCTGTGATTCCGTCATCACCCGGTGCCTTGCCGTTCTTCATCTGTTTGAGAGCCATACTAATCTCGTACAAGCTGACGTCCGGGATATCTTCGGTATAATGCCGGGTCAGTTTGGCACGGGGATCTTTAGCCAAACTATCAATAGGCTTGCAAGTCGATGTGTATAACTGTCCATAGAAACTCTCAACCTCCCTCCGAATCTCAGGTCCAGATGCAATGAGTTCGCCATTTTGGGTCTTCAGCCGCGTCAACCGGCTCTGACCGATAGACAAATCTTTTGCGAACACTTTAGTGCCTTTGTTGCGTTCGATAGTAGCTCGTATACGCTCGGCATTAAAGTGACGCACATCACGCTTTTGCGATTTAGAGATCTGTCTATTGATCTGCCGGTATGCGGACGCGTCAGCTGTAGACTGCAAGCTCATTGCATGTCTCTGTTCCATGAGACCAAGAGTACGGTCTGAGAATCTCTTGGTTTGCTTTTTACGGGGTTTATAGAATTTCATCCCAACCGTATGGACAGTTTCCACTAGCCTATTGTTTAGCTCGTCCACGGAGTCGCATTCCTCGAGGCAGGCGAAGCGGTTTTGCAGCTCTAGTTGGAAGCTCTAGAAGTAATATATATATAACACAAAAATATATAACTAGATATATAAGGAAAAGATAAATACACTTTGCCAGATACAAGTTATCTGGTCAGCAATAATGTATATTTCTTTAAACCTCTGATATTTTTGTGATTTATCCACAAGACACTTCAGATTAAAAAAGAGCCGGCTTTCGATTAAGACTGACATTTAGTCTGAATGTAATTGAACCATATCACAATGTAAAGTTTGAAAAAATTATTAAAGCAAGTTAGACAGCCTACTAACGTGTCACTGCTGCTCATAAGTCTCCTCACTCATAAGAGATCATAGTTTTTAGATCAAAGATACACCACGCTAACCCCAATGTAAGATAGCTGGTTAAATATATTTCTGCATATCTCCCGTAATATGCAGATTTCCTCATGAAGATGACCACACTGAAACCCCTAAAAGATATATCTTTTTTCAAATAGAATGTTAAAATATCCAATCTCGCGATTTCTCTGAAAAAGAATCCCCTCATTCCAACAATAGACTTAAATATACTGTTCTCCTTGCATTAATTATCAATTCCATTCAATAATATTAGGTGTCCATAAATGACAATCAGGCCGATTTTGCATAAGAATTTGTTAATTGTACCCTTTAGACACAAATTTCATAAATTATACACAAAATGGCGAATGACCAGACATTAATGCAACGGACACAAAAGCTGACCTCACAGCATCGTTATTTAGGGATGGTTCGTGAAAAAAAAATACGATTAAATTCGTGCGGTGTAAATCATAGGCGATAGAATATTATATTATTTTTTTATCTATATATGTTTATATAATATTTTTTATAAAGTTTATGACGCTGATATATATTTATTGTAGAACACATATTACACAATACATCCTACACTTGTTGCCTCAAAAATTTGCTAGATACAGCATTGCATTATTTTCAAATGTGTAACCTAAGTTCTGTTACTGTAAAAATGTGTACAATAAAAACAAATCTACCCTCTATTTAAAAAAAATGTATGGTTTTGATCAGATTAAAAATAAATATTCATATATATATTTATTGCCAGTTCAAGTGTAAAACTATATAATCGAGCACTTTATGGTGGCAACCTTGGATTGGCAAAGATACAGAGTGCATTAAATTGTATTGTAATCAAATCTCACGATATGTACCAAATATCAGATTAATCTGTCTACAAGTCTATAAAATAAGTTATTATTCGTACATAGTTACAGTGTAAGCTATCGGTGACCTTTCCCCCCCTCCCATGATCCTCGAAGAAAAGAAGAAAAACTGCTGGTCACAATAATAAGAAATAAAAATAAGTATACATAGGATACCTTATCCCTTATCCTTATCCTTAACTTGATGTTTATTCTTTTTTGTGTGTGTTATGTTTTACTTAGATTATTAGTAACGTATTGTTCAATGTCGAATGCAATAAAGAGTTCTATCTATCTATCTACCTATCTTATCACTATAGAGAGATCTTTTCCAGAAACTTCAGTAGTTTTCTATAACAATGGTAATAAATTATCATTTATTATAATGATAGACGTAAACTAAGGTTACCTAAGATTAGTTTTGTCGCTTTAAAAACACCCAAGAGTTCCTTAAATTGTACCACAGCTTAAAATATGCGGCGGGGCAGGTTGGCACACACGAAACCGGAATGGTATTTTTATTTCACATTTCATGGCCAACAACAGTCATCATTCCGATATTAGGAGCAAAATTGAATTGATATGCAAAAATCCAGTTACGGAGATTAAAGCTGCGCTCAAATTACCGGAATTTATTGATTGTACAAAAACTGTAAATATTTCGCTTACGACCGATTCCAATTACAGCAATGTGAGAAGTAACTTTTTAAATAACTCTAACTGTATATTAAAATCGAGATGTTAGTAAGTGAAACGAAATACATTGATACCTTGAAAGAGTATAAGATTTTTTATTCAGGGAGAATTATTGTAAAAGGCTAAAATAGAGATGTGTAACGATCTTAATATAACCGAAGAGAAATTATTTAGTAAATGTTATAATGATGCGTATATTTTCTTTGTAATACCGTGTTTAAATTTCGGTGGGAAAAAACAATGTTTTTCAGAAATTAATAGCCAGCAAGTAACAATAAAGCTAATATGCCAGATTGACTCCTTCTTTAATCACGTGTCATATAATTACCAAAGAAATCGGACACAAGGACCTCAATATAGACCTCGTAAATAAATACATCGAAAATATTGCCAAAGCTCATCACCAAAAATTTCACAATTACGTCAATCCTGCAGCTGCTAAACTCCTGCAAGTCACCAAAATAAAGAGAAGACATAAAAACAATGAAACCTTTTGAGTTAGTGAAAATGTAGTGTCACAGTAAATCGTAGTAGCGTTTTTAAGCAAGAAGTCAAGAACAGAGTGAGTTTATAGACGTTAACAATAACTAAGCATGTTTATTGGACTCAAATAATATAAGCACATTTAAATAGATTAGCTTATAGTATTATTATTAAATAGTCAATAAGGCTAGAATTCAGAGAAACCAAAAGTTGTGTAGCCATATTAAAAGAAAATACAAGATTTCACTCATTATTTAAGGACAATAGTTCATCTGGATTCATCTCATGAAGATCCAAAAGCTTAGCTGGTATATAATACAAAACCTCAGAAATAATATCCAAAGTGCTGTTAGCCTTTTAGGTATTTCTTCACTTGATTGCTATAGAGGCTTTTTTTTATTCGTTATATTTGTATAGCATTACAATAAATTAAGACAAATTAATTTATTAAGTACACAAATAAAAATATAAGATCAAAAGCTCATGATTACAGGATAGTTCATTAGGATTCATCTCATAAAGATCCAAAAGCTATCCAAATTGCTAATGCTGGTAGCGTTTTAGGTAATATTCCAAGCTATCGAGCTTGATATGCTTATTTTTTTATTTTGTTTTACATTTACCTGTGACGTAAGGTCCATAATGCAGTCGCATAGCGCTTCAGGTAAGGGTGTGAACTGTCCCTGGTACGCAGGCGTCACGATGCAGTCTTCTATATCACCTGTTGGCAAAGAAAAAAAGCATTTTAAAAGATTTATACGTAGATTAGGGATTTACTGAGCTTTCGTTTAAATCAAAAAGACAATATATATTATACTAACTGAACCGTGCAACTTTTTATTACAATAAAAACGCGAGGACTGTATGTGGATGAATGAAAAATACATCAAAACCTATCGTCGGACCTATCATATATATAGTAGATATTTCATAAAAATCAGTCAACCCGTTTTGGAGATATAACTACACCACCTTAAAATATTAGATAACTTACTAGAGGGTAAAGACACAATTGGCACTATTAAAGATAGAAATATAAACATGGCTCGTAAAAACTTCCTATACAATATTTATTTTACTTATTGGAGCACCAACAAAAATTACGAATTCAGATTACCTAAATTGACACAATAATAATAAAACATATTAAAGAATTAGATAATCATCATAAAGTCATCATAGTTAAAGATAAGGATACAACTACGACAGTAGAATAATATGAAGAGCCTAGCACAATATTAAAGACTTTACATGGATTATCGGTTGAATTTATGAAATGACTGAACCAATGCCATAGACTGATTAGGTATAGTTAATCCAATAGTTAACACGGAAAGAAAAATTCCAATCGTGTAAGCAATATCTTTAAGAACATTAAAATTTTAGTTATATGGCTTATAAAATATAAAGCAACGTACAGTTTTCTAACGCTATAGAAGTTCAATAATGCCTTTGACTGTAAACAACCATAGAAAAAAGAAATATTGGCAATAAAAATACTAACTCGAAGCAATTCTGATGCGGTTTTATTAAAAGTTTGAAATAAAAGCTATAGGACTTGAACTGCCAGACGTGTTTGTGAAAATTGATTGAACATTTTCATATTTCTCAACGCAAAAATGTCAAACGTCTTATGCATAGGAAATTAAGATAGTTAGTTGCCAAATCTACTTATTTATGTCATGGAAATAAAAGTGAGGTAGAAATATATTTAAAATTTTAATACAGGTATATACCACGATGGAAATCCGTTAAATATCATCAATATTTCAATTAAACTACATGGGTTTTGGTCACGACGTTACAAGAATTATACCGACGAAATTTTGAATATTTTAACCTCGAAAGTTTAGGTTATTACATTATAATCATTGGTAGTTAAGAGCACAAAGTATTGAAGAAGCAGTTAGAGTTAGTGCTGTATCCATAAACGGCGATGACGATGAAAGACGCTAATCCCAATAAAGCCCTTTTCAATGTAGATAATGTACAGTTGTTTCCAATCCAAAAGAATAAAGTTTTAATAATCTGCCCGTTAATAATGGATCTTCTAGGTTTGAAAAGCAGTTTGTGCTTTTCAAATTCTTAAACATATTTTTTGGAAAGGAAATGGAACTAATTTGCAATAATTGAAATAGTAGTAGAGAGCAGATAGTTTTAACAACTATTCCGTAACAAACTATTGAAGAACTACTACAAACAGCTATATTGGAGCTATTCAAAGTTGGTGCACTTTCATTAAGTTATCCGTGTAATAACGCCATCAAAACTCATATCCTATAGCCGTGGGAGTTAGTGCTGTATCCATAAATTGCGATCACAATGCAGTCGCTGCGGACTCTAGCTGTTTTGGCATTGCGCCAAATGGCCGTGCCCCAAGGCATGCGAGATAGCGGGCATGACTTGTATAGAAATTGTTAATTTAGGTATTAATATATAAAAAGTAAAGTTAGTAGGTGTACAAATGGGCACAGATGTTCTTACTTATAGGAGTGGGAGTTTTTTTAGAGCATAGATCCTCTACAGGATCCTCTACAGGATCCTCTACTAAGGGTTTATCTAATTCACAATATTACGCACAGAATAATTCGCTTCAAGATTTTGAACTTATAGTCTGCTAATGGGAGTATCTACTTGTGAATGATCACGTCGTACACTTTTGTGGCATAAGTTTATAGGCATCCAAGTTTAACAAAACCTGAACCATCCAAGACGTCAGTCGTCGTCTTCGTCGTCGTCGCTTCAACCGATGGACATCCACTGCTAGACATAGATCTCACGTAATGACGTCCACAAGGCCCGATCTTGCGCCGCCTGGCTCTAGCAGCTACCGGCAATCCTCTTGATGTCGTCGGTCCACCTTGTAGGGTCTGCCTACACTGCGCCGCCCGGTGCGAGGTCGCCACTCCAGCACCTTTAGCTCCCAACGTTCATCGATCCTACAGACTATGTGCCCCGCCCATTGCCACTTAAGGTTCGCGATTCGTAAGACTATGTCGGTGACTCTGGTTCTACTACGGATCTCTTCATTTCTGATTCGATCACGTAAAGAAACTCAGAGCATAGGCTTCTCCAACGTACGCTGATTGACTCTGAGCTTCCGCATGAGGCCCATAGTCAGCGACCAAGTCTCAGAACCGTAGGTCATTACTGGCGACATGCACTGTTCGAAGACTTTGGTCTTCAGGCATTGAGGGATATTGGAAGAAAATGTCTGGCGTAGCTTCCCGAACGCTGCCCAACCGAGTTGGATTCGGCAGTTGACCTCCTTCTCAAAATTGGACCTACCTAGCTGGACCAGGTTGTGTAGTCGTCAACAATTTCGAGAGTTGAGTTCACAACGATGACTGGGTGTGGGCGGTACATGGATATTAGACATAATTTTCGTCTTATCCGAGTTCATATTTAGGCCCACCTGTTGAGAAACTCTGCTGAGGTCATCGAGAGTTGTCATTATTGCAGACGTCAGTAGTAAAGAAGTAATACAATTTATATTAATATTACTGTGAGAGAAATGCTTCCTCATGCATAAATACGGTTTGCAGTTTAATTCCAATCTTTTGCTATAACTTACAGAATTACTTTCAGCATATGTAGATTTTCTTCCGACGTTTTCCTTCAACGAGAAACATTAAATTTATTACAACCATTCACGGGTTTTTAAGACGTTATAAGTTAAGATGTATACTAATTACTTGTTTATTTTTTTAAGAAATGTAATTATCAAAGAGGGTAGTAAAATAGTAAATGTAAATGTGGCGGTAAAATTAAATAGGAAGTTTTCTGAATCAAAAAAACTATACGAAAAGGACGATCCTCCTTTAATATGGCAAAATGAAAGTGTATTTTAAGACATTAACAAAAGCAGAGTCAAGGTTATTCTAGATATCTCTATGTATTTTATTATGTAGCTAAAATACCCAGATGATTAAAAAAAAGTCTACTTCAGCAACGAGTTATTGCAAATCAGATTGATATTTGAAATATTTATGTTTGTTTTTCTAATATTATGAAAAAAAATTATATTTTAAAGTCAATGAAGTTACAAATTACAATTTGTTTGGACAATTTGAACATAATTTCGTAGTAAAAAGCGTCTACTAATTAAGTGATCATTATATTTATCTTTTATCTAATATCTCTAATTACTAGTAACTTAAATCAATAGGCCGTTAAGGTGAATTATCATGTCATCTGACGTTTCAAGCAATTAATTTGAATAGGAGATTAATAAGTTTAACCCGATATAAATACATCGTAGACTCACATGAATATTCTTTATCGGTAATTTTTAGCCCGTTTATTAGTTTATTCTTAAGGGACTTTCAGTGGCCGATAACTGATATTGTGTGAAGTAACTTATTACATTTTATATTCAGAAAAAAATTACCCGCAATTACGAGGATAACAGCCAGTTCTTTATTAGTATTTATTAGCAGACCCGACAGACTTAGTTCGGTCAAAAAGATTTAGAATGTGTCAGATTTCAGTTTTACGAATGATTTTTGAAATGAAATTACAGCAATATTGAATATCTATAGTTCTAACACTTTGTGACTATTCAATTTGGACGGGTGGTGACTATTCAATTAATTTTGAACTTTGTGCACCAGCAATAAAGTGCAAATCAACTCTTTGACGTTAGGAACACACCTACATTGCTTAGACATCAGTGAGTAAGTAAGTAAGTAGGAGCCCATTAACGTCCTACTGCTTAGCACAAGCCTCCTCACTCTGGGGAGCGAGGGTTTTTAGAGCATAGACCCACCACGCTGCTCCACCGCGGATTGGCAGGCATAGTACACAAGTGCACTCTCTATTCCTTCACTCTCATAGTCCGATGTGACGGGAATCCGACACGACCGAAGAGAGATCAGGCGCAGGACCGACGGCCTAACGTGCTCTCCGAGGCACGGGGGTGAATCACACCGCCAACTTCCCAACTTCGGGCAAATATTGAGAAAATCTTAATAGAAAACTCAATATTGATTTTTGAATTGGCCCGACCCGGGACTCGAACCCAGGACCTCATGACTGTAGTCGAACATGCTAACCACTAGACCAATGAGGCAGTTGTCATCAGTGAGTATTTGTAATTTATTATGAACTTTAATGAATAGCAATAAAGGTCAAATTGACACTACATTTTAGTTAGAAAACGTATGTATGGGAAACTGAAGAGGGCTGTATTTAGGGTTATTCCCTTGCAATTATTCGAACTTTTGTCGCCGTAAAAACTATACATTTGAAAAAAAGAATTGTCAAAATTGAACCAGGCATTGTTGAGTTATGCACTTATAAACACATTTTGCGAGTCATTTTGATATTATAGATTACAACAGACCGTATAGTACAAATAAAAAATCCCATTGTAGCTACAAACGCATAATTTTTGAAGCCGGTTTTGAAAACATTTTAACAGAAGATCCCAGAGTATTCCTATGAAATTTTTACTGTTCTTAAAACTGGTTCATATGCACAAGTATTTTTTTAAAGATATCTTTAACTCAGGTATTGAAAAATCATTAAAAAATTTTGTAAATAGCAGCCCATTAACGTCCCACTGCACATGTCTCGTCACTCATATGAGAAAGGCTTTTTAGAGCAAAAACACGACTTACCAATAAATGGCTTTCCCTCAAATTTCTGATATACTGCAAAAAAATATTGTGTTTCTATCTGTTATTCGCTGAATCTTTTCATTTTCCACAAGACTTTATTAAGAATATAAAATCAAGTCAAATATTACCTCTGTGAAGTTAGAATGTACTTAATTTCCCTAAGCAAATTGCCTGGCATCGTTCGCAGTAAGAAGTATCAGCTTACAGTATGTTCATCCAGTCAAACAATATGTATGTTGTCGGACATAAATTGTCCGTGTTAATTGCTAACTCTTCCGCATACAGCGAAGTGTGTTATTTCCTCGTTTAACATATATTTTGATACCTTTCAGAGATAGCATCTATAATTTAATAAACACGGCATAATTAAATTTGACGGCCTCGCTGGCGCAGTGGTGTGAGTATTCGTTTTGCTAGCAGAGGTCCTGGGCTCTCCCGAGGTCCCCGTCTGGACTGACAGGAGGACGTACCACCAAACAAAGAGATTTATGTTCAGATACGATGCTGTGTAGAAACCATAAGGGTTATATTGCCTCTTACCATCTTAGAGTGTAGAGAGTATCATCACTTACGATCAGGTGAGATCAAGCCACCGCTAAACTGTCAACAATAAAAAAAACCACACGAATTCGAAATGCTTTACGAATTTTCAGCTTTTCGAATAAGGCATTGATACTATAAGCCCGACATGAAATTGATTTTTTAATTATTAATTGAAAGTTCAACGCCACGGGAGAAAGTAAAGCATTTTCACCAAGAAGGCTCTATTTTTCGCCCTCCATGCGAAATATTGGGTAATTTAAGTCATATTGTATATTACTCACTTAGGGCGAAAAATAGAGCATTTTCGGTGAAAATCCGGATAAGGATGCTTAACTTTTCTCCCGTGATATGTACATGATTTTTTTCCTATATTAACCTATATTGGAAATTTTGATCTATTTGAGTTAAACTTTGAATTACTTATAAAAAATTACCATCTCGTATTTTCAGCTCCCTTTAACATTAGGATAAAGAAGTGGTTGCTAGGTTACTAGGAGGAAAAAGGTATTAGCATACCCACCAATGGATCTATCCGGGAGAGAACGAAGCACTTTTGTCCCGAATACAGAGGCCAAAAATTAAACTTTCATCCCACAGTAAGTAGAAATAACTTATATAAATTTGCATGAATGAGTGAGAATATAAATTCTACATCTACTTGATGTGACATATGAGCGACATTTTGACCTTGGCTGCTACGATACGACATGCGATAGATGGACGAAATATAGTATAATTTTATAATACAAGATATTTACAAAAACAAAAGACAAAGATGTTCAAAGTCTGCGACGATAAAGCACATCACGTACAAGTCTACTTTCAAACTGGTTCTTGACTAGAGGCGAGGATAACGAACTCCTGGGAGATTACCAATGTGGTAATAGCCAACCCATACTTTGACAAGTAAGATTCCTTGCAAAATATTATTTAAAAAATAAGTATAAGCGTGCCGAATTAGATATTTCAAATGCAGAGACAATGTTTTACTTATTTTAACAGATAATTATTGTTATATCGGTCTCTAAATACATCCAAACATAACGTCAGTTTAATTTATAATAATCACTCATAATTGACAATAATAAACTATAGTTCGTTCGCGTTAATAATGTAGTGAGACATCATTCAATTGGTCACTGTTAACATGACCTTGTAATTTGAAAAGAATTGATTGATTAGAGAGCTGGGCAAGGCGGGCTAACGATGATGACTCACTGCATTACTTACGCAAACGAACGGTAAATAACGATAATAAAAAACATAATTTTAAGACAATAAGATTTTGTTATGACATGGAATATGATCCGTTTTAACAAGGTAACACAAACTTTTTTGCATCAAGACAGATTATTATGTTTTACGTAGAATTTGACGCATCTGAACCTGTCATGACACTTATTGTGAAATAAAAAGAAATCATTAAATAGAAAGCAATATTACTTTTAATCTANTTAATTTTATATTATGCTCAACGTTTTGTATGTACTTTTTATAGTCCATACTAATGATAATTTCACACCTCTCACGTAGCAACTTATACTCGAGTTCATCTAAAGGGTTGCCATATTTTTTGTATAATATACGATATTTATTTTTTTCTGATAATCTTTTTCTTAAGTTTTTTGAATACCAAACCGGATATATATATATACCAATATGTATATATTGAGGCTCGTAGTTTTAAGGTGGCACAGCATATATTCTCCAAATTACGAAACCGATTTTCTTACTAACCGACTTACGCCAAACGATAATTAATAAAAATATTTGAAGCTGAGAGATCTTTAAGACTTTTGAAGTCAACGTAGTTAAGTAACTATCAGAGATAGATCATCATCACAATCAAATAGTTGGCGTTGTACTTTCGGTCCCATGTCTAAATGCACAAGAACATAGTTGCTGAAATTCCTACAAGAAGGTTTTTTGGTACTGAAAGGCCGACCATTAATAATCAAGAGCAAAGAAAGAAGAGGACGAAGTCGCGTCATTCAGCTAGTATTTTGGGCGTTAACTAATTTCGCACATTGTCTCCTTGTAAATGTAATCAATTATATCAATCAAACACCATTTATGCTAGAAAATCAGTTGGCAATAAACGTGGGCGTAAAGGTGCCGAAGTCAGAATGTGTTCATTTGAGGACAAGGAATGTGTGGGATCACCAAGGCCTCGGAATGCAACCGGCGATAATAAATCGAACTTGCGCTTGCAAATATTTCACACGGTCACGGGGCATTTATATTGAGTTTTACTGTTATTTTTAAATTTTGCCTTTACAAAACCATGGCCGAAATAAAAAATGCAATTTTTACCAAATAAATGATCTTTTTTATTATACCGTAACTTTTAAATGCTTTAAAAGATCTAGGTTTTTAAATACCGTTAGACTTTTTATTTAGGCTGTTATAATCTTTTATTTAGAAGCAATATAATTTGGAATTTTAACAATAACAGAGATGACGCCACGGTGGTAGGGAGTGGAGGGCAGTGGTCTCCTTCTGTGAAACTGTTATTTCCTTGAAGTAGGCACATGAGAGGCAGAGGGAGAACACTGTTGACGCTGCGTTACTACGGCGCATTAGGTTGGGCGATAGGAGGCGTAGATTTGTACTATTTCTTCCTCATTCTTAAGTTTCCTAGAGGAATCTTCCAGAGTGCCAGAGTAGATTGATCCTTTGGTGCTTCACAAAAGGCTGTGAAGGGCATCGCTAGATTTAAGTAGGCATTCAGGCTTGCCAAAGTCCCGATAAGGGTGTGGTTAGAAAAAGACTCAAAGACGGGATCTGTGGCAAAAAGCGCTTAGAACAGCCGACTCCAATTAAAATGAGATAAGGCTAGGAAAAAAAGGCATTTACTAAACCATTGGCCAAAGAAGTATTTTACTATATTGGTCAATTTCTGTTATCCGCCGTACCTTTGAAATGCTTGAAAAGTTTCGGATATTTACTTAACATTGGACTCCTTAGGGTGAGTTGGAAATGGTGGGAGACTAATCCTCACCTACCTCACAGGACCCGCGATCGCCCTCTCTTCTGCTCGTCACGCCGTATGAATATACCGATTGGGAGAGTTGTATAAAAGGCCTCTTCCAGGGTTTGCAGACACATTTCCCCTTAGACTCCCGAGCGGATTAGATCTCATTAGAACATTCAAGAACTCATAAATCTGCCGAACCGAAGACCGGAGCAAGAACGCGGATAACTTAAAAAAACCGAACCCAGCAGACCCAAGCACCAAACGATCCAAATCATCAAGAAACGGATGCCCTAAGAACTCCGTACAGTCCACTGAATCCGAAAGTATTCGCCAGATCCTGAATCCCTCCCCAACAGGTACTTTAAGTAACGTGTAACGTTAGGTGTGCAATAGAGATTTCCCTACTGCATCATAGGAAGTTTACCTTTGAAACGTTTACCAGTCCAGACTTTACCCACGATTACGCCAACAAAACGATACAGACTTATAAGAAAGGAAATATATTTAGAGTCGACTCCATTGATTTCGCAGTTCAAGGCAGCGCCACGTGGGAGACCACCGTGCATCGTAAATACCTAACTTAACGATCAGAGTACGTTGCGAAAAAAAGGTGAAATAAATTGTATGCGTACACTTTTTGTGTCACCGTTGCAATACTTGAGTCATACTGTGTCTTTGGGTGAGGTCAATTGCATACCACATTAGCTAATATTACGCGATACAAACGTGTGGTTTCAACTTTTTGACAGAAACTTCGTTTATTGATTACACACGAACTTTTTGCCGCTTTTCAGTGAAGTTTATGTCATAGTGACTCAATATGGGATATTTGCAATTAAAATGAAGTCATAATCTATATCAATACTAGCTATTTCCCTTGGCCTTACCCGCGTAATTCTTAAGCCTATGGAAATATGGGGAATCCGTTCTTAATAGGAGAATTGCGACAGGAATAAAAGAATAAGTATGTTTTATGTCAGTCAACTAAATTCATCAGTCAACTGCCTCATTGGTCTAACTGCCTCATTGGTCTAGTACCTGCCTCATTGGTCTAGTACCTGCCTCATTGGTCTAGTGGTTAGCATGTTCGACTACAGACATGAGGTCCTGGTTTCGAGTCTCGGGTCAAGCCAATTCAAAATCGATATTGAGTTTTCTATTAAGATTTTTTCAATATTTGCCCGAAGTTAGGAAGTTGGCGGTGTGATCCACCCCCGTGCCTCGGAGTGCACGTTAAGCCGTCGGTCCTGCGGCTGATCTCTCTCCGATCGTATCGGATTCCCGTCACATCGGACTTTGAGAGTGAAGGAATAGAGAGTGCATTTGTGTACTATGCCTGCCAATCCGCAGTGGAGCAGCGTGGTGGGTCTATGGTCTAAACACCCTCGTTCCTTAGAGCGAGGAGGCCCGTGCCCAGCAGTGGGACCTTAATGGATTGTTACTTACTATGTCAGTCGGGTGAATACTGTTGATATCTCGCAGTACTCGCTTAAATGCTCTGATTACATAGTAAATATGTATAAGTATTTTTATGTATGTATATATTTCAAGTAATATATGTTTGCCTCTTAACGTATAAACACCGCCTACCTTCTATCTCCTTTCTTTGACGGTTTCCCTATACGTTGGGTTGTCTGGAAGAGATTGCTAAATAGCGATAAGACCGCCCATTGTACACTAGAATTATTTTAAGTTAGGTCATTGTATTATTTTTTTTTTTTTGATGTTCAATACAGCATACTATTTATCTATATCTATCTATCTAAATATGAAAAGTTTCGAATATTTACATAACATTGAGCTCCTTAGGGTGTGTGTAAAATGGTGGGAGACTACCCCACACCTACACCAGGACCCGCGATCGTAATCTCTCCTTTTTTTCACGCTGGGAAATGCCTTTACGCACCCCGTTCAGACAAAATCTAAACGGGAGTGTGGGACTCTCTGGCAGTAAGTTAAAATACACCACTAAAACCCAGCGATACCCTCCCCATCCTTTAGTAGAGCACCAGAGGATCGGTTGACGCAATTTACCCTGGTACTCCGGGATACTCCCGCTGGGAAACTTACGAAGGGGGTAGGAGAAAGAAGAGAGGAGAAGAGGAGCGTCTATAGAGTCCTCCCTCTGCCTCTAATGTGCCTCCTTCAGCGAAATAACAGAGTCGTAGAAGGAGGTCACTGCCCTCCCTTTCGCTAGTAAGCATTGCATCAACTATACCCTCCATCGAAAGGTCCCTTTCGCCCTCTCTCCTACTCGTCACGCCGTATATACAAGCCAAGTGGGAGAACTTTTCGCTTACATACCCTGATTATATAGCGAATATAAGTAACTGTTTGTTACGTTTTAATGAAAATACCTTAAATATAAGCGTAATCTATGACATACACCGTTTTTGTAACTTTTAGGCTATATTTTGTAAGATAATATCTCCACTATAGGTACCTAAGAGCCTTATATACCTCTATTTTGATTATTTACGAGGACTATTTCTACGTTTTTGTTAGTCAATCAAGGTGATGGTATTATATCAACCATATAAGGAAAGAGGAATTAGTATTGACGTTTAATGGAATTTCTAAAATAATTCGTCCACGGAGAATCGATAATGATATTTCGCATTTAATTTTCTTGGACACTATTTATTATTTGCGTATTAATAATAAAATCAGCGATATCGATGTAAAAGAAATGTTTCGCATTGCATACAGTTTAATGTGAATGGTTGTGCAAAAAACGCCCTTGAGATGTGAAATTTTTTAAACTCATTAATAACTAATTTATAAAGGCGTTAGATTAAAAGCTAATTCTAAAGAAATCCTTGTTCAAAGCATTCACTATTGTGATAAAGGTTAAACTCGACACGGATTATTAATCATTGAAATGTATATTAATGATTATAACAGTTATTTTGTCTATTATTTAGTGTTTCATTTTTTTATAACCCATTTTGTTCTAGAATTTAGAAACGAATTATATGTTTAGATAAGTATAATATGAAGAAAATCTATTACGTAACGTAGTAACAGCTTTTAACTATAACTGAATAAATTTTGATGGATTTCGCTGTTAAATAACAAAGGATATTTATAAAGCAATTTAAACGAGAACGGGAAGTTCTAAAAGTATTCTCTAACGTCCAGTTGAATCACATTTTGCTAAATATAACAAGAAAAAATAAATCTTGACGGTTTATGATTTCTTTAATTCTTTCACGAGTCAGTGCGAATATAATACAATTTGAATTTAGTCTGTGACTGGGTGTAATGCGACATGTGATATATGGACGAAAAAATGTAAAATGGGTTCCAATTTTAAAAAATCTTATATAGTTTTAAAAGGTTCTAGATTTGACACTACAAATAGACACTCATGTAATATTTATATGTGTGTGGTAATAATGAAAGCTTTTAGCTTAACTTAAGCTTTAACTTATCACAGATGGACTTTATTTGTACTTATAAAATCTGTAATGTGATCCGAAGTTCGCAATGTATGTAATCTCTGGATTTAAGCCAAGGTCTTGAAGGGTCATTTTGTAAAGTTAACAGAATTAATGATACGCCCACAGTTGTTAATCAATATCGGTAGATTTAATAACACTAATTGTACGATAAATCAATGGCTCGTACGATAAAATTTACCGTTAATATATTGCACTTTTGCATATACGTAAGTGGACAGGATATTGGGTATCACATATCTTAAATTTCAATCTTAACATTTTTAGTTAAAGGTAAGAAATAGTGTGATAAGAGAACGTTGTCGTATAAAAGAAGGCGTAGTGACTAAAATTGAGAAAGGTATGCTTAGATGGTTTAAGTGTACATGTAGAGAGAATGAATGAAAGGAGACTGACAAAAAGGATTTATGAGTCAAGAGTGAATGCGAAAGTTGGAAGGGGAAGACCAAGGCGAACGTTCCTGGACCAAATCCAGGACATTTTAAATAAGGGCCAGGTCAAGAGTACTCTGAACCGACGAACTTGTATGAAAGGTTTAATGAGAATGAAAGAAGCGAAGGAGGTATGCAAGGATCGTGGCAAGTGGAAGGATGTTGTCTCTGCCTACCCCTATGGGAATGAGGCGTAATGCTATGTATGTATGTATTTTTAGTTGACTTACCAAACTTCATCTGCATACAATTTGTAGAAGTTTGATTCGAACTGAACATTTTATGCCTAACATGGTCTTTGGTTAATGGTTAAGAGTCCAGGGATTCAAATTGAAGACGAAACGTTGGAAATTTAAAAAAAATATATATTTGTATGTTAGGAATGTCCCGCGGTTCCGCGCAGATACCACTGGCGAATAATTATTTTTGTTAACCTTTTAAAATTCGTTATATATTTTGAATGGAATGTGCAATTTTAATAATTTAAAAAGTATTTTAAAGGTATTGAAACGGTCTTTAATAAAATATCATTTAATAGCAAAAGTATTAATACGGAGGTATGAATACTATGGTTTGATTATTGTCGCCAAATTTATTAACTTTTAAAAAGTAAAAAAGTAGCCATAGTGGCATAACTACAGTAGTTGGACATACGGTATCACGCACTTTTTTGTAGATATTAATATTTTCTATAGTATTGTACAACGTTTTTTTGTTCTATTATCAATATTTTCCGCAGCGCACGCGATGGCAAATTTTTGTGAGTAATTTTTTCACACCTTCGGTTACATTAATGCATTTTATTAGGGATCTCTATTTTTTTTTTGAGAAAGTAATATAACCTATGTCGCTCAGTGAAAATGCAGCTTTGTAATGTTGGAAAAATATTCAAAATCGGTCCAGTACGTTTTGTGTGAAAACGTTACAAACATATACGAGTATACATACAAAAATACAAATGTTCCCTCTTTATAATATTAGTTAGATAAAGGATAACGATGTACAAATTATCACGTGTCACTTTTCACGATAATTGTAAAGCACGCTATAGTAGAAATTTCAAACGTTTAATTTATCGCTTTCAGCAAGGAGTTTTAACATTCTTGACGCTAGATTTGCTAAGTACCATTTACACTGGAAATTCAAATAAAAATCCATTTATCTATATACAATATAAAATATTAAACACTGTTTCTACCAACGTCTCGCTGGCGTGGTGCGTAGACGGTCGCAAAGTATCCTATCCCTTAGATTGCCCATATCAACTACCGGTTGACAAGGCCGATTGACATGATACGATAGATCCGTCTCAATTCGGGCAATCAGAAATATAAGCATTTCTTACTATTCAAAACGTAATAATAATTATCTATTTCGTTTCTCGATAACTTTCGCAATAAAATGTACGTAGAGATAACACCAGACAATAGAAAAACAAAAATTTAATCACTTACAAAGTGACCGTTACTAACGGTGCGTGTGTCGCTTCGAAGGTCGTTAAGATTTATTGTGGAGTTTTATTAACTATGAGAGTTTATTAGTACTTATTTGTGTTATTGATTATATAAGTGCTGGGAATTACAATGAATACTGTCGAGGTAAGTTTTAATTTTTAAGATATGAGCGTACAAATACAAGACGGACTTTTTTATCTCAAAGTTTTGCCCAAATTGACGCTACAGCAGAGTTTTAATTTAATAAACAGAATTATAACATTTTGTAGTTTAACTATTACCAAATATAAAAATCATAACATTTTGCAGTCTTTCATGAACATTTAAGTCTCAAGAGCCAATTAAGCGTTATTTGACCGGCGGGGCAGTCGACGTAAAAACGTCCGTGCGGGGCGAGGTTATTTTCGTTAAAAAGCGCGGGCAAATTACGGGGGCCAATAAAAACGCGGTCGGACAATCTAAAGGCTATCCTAGTCCCAAGTATCCTGTAGTAAATATATATTTACTAATTAGGAGAGAGGATTTCTAGACCATAGATCCAACAGGATGTTTCTCTGTAGGTTCTGTATATGCAGATTTAGACAGATTTAGGATATATGTCCAGCAGTGGGTCGTTAAAAGGCTGCTACTCTAGATTTTTTTAAGTACTCAGGCTTAATGTAAAAGAAATGTCGAACAGCCTTTTGTATAGTATTTATGTAATGTCATTACGCAAAACAAGTGCTTATTTTTTGAGCGTACATTCGCGCAAAGAAACAAAACTGAAATTTATAATAGAGCATTAAGTAATATAATTGATGTATACATTAATTTTATAGACACGTTAAGTACTTTAATTTCTTTTATTACCTCAATTAAGAACGATTTGACTGTAGCTGTTGTGATTTTTATTTATTTTGACATATTTATGATGAATATATAAAATGTAAACCTAAAATTGTACTTGATTGGTTTACGAAATATTACTTAATACCCTTTAGATACTTTTTTTTGGTAAGAATAAAAAGTAAAAGAATAAAACTGAGGGTAGACAGGCAGCCCCTCTAGAAATAACCTTCTCTTGTCACCCTTATGTTATCACCATCAAGTTAGGGTTAGGTACCTCTAAAGGTTTCTATATATGCCCTGCTCATAATCTAACCCAGAGCCTTTGCTGAGGAAACGAGTTTTTACCCCATTGGGTCGTAATGTTGACATAATAGCATATTTGTATTTTAAGCTAAGGTAATTAGCAGACTATTATCGTCCCACTGCTGGTCACAAGCCTCCTCACTCATAGGTGAGAGAAGAGACCCTTTTTTATCGCTGGGAAATGCTTTTCCGCACCTACTATAACAGTCTACAGTTGATTGAGGGGAATAGTGGAGCGCATACCTGAATACCGCCTATTGCGACAGAGCCTCCTTCGACGTAGAGGAAGGGCATCAGCAGCATCCCCCCTTTGCCTTTGCCCTTCATTATCCTCCTTTAGCGAGATGACAGTCTCGCAAATGGAGGCAACCACCCTCCATCCAAACTCGCTAGTGAGCATCACATCAATTATAGTGAGCATCCGAAGAGACCTCTTCAAAGAGAGGTCTCTTCGGATCAGCGCTAATAAGATATGCAGCAGGGGCGCTCAAGCCGGACAATCTGCCAACGTATGGTGCACCGTATCTACAGTGGCACCACACTCAAGATAGACGAGTTTCTTCACAACCTATCCGGTGCAGATACTTACTGCAGCAACCATGCCCGGTCAGCACCTGTATCAGACGGTAGGAGAGAGATCCATGCCTCCTAGTGATTCTCCAGGTGTGGATGGATCGCTACCACCGTATTCACACTCGCAGTTGGAAAGACCCACCACACTGTCAGGCTACACATACCATGCATTTTACTTTTTGCATTTCACTCATGGCATTTAATTAATATGATTTGATATTTCCATTCGTTAAATATATTAAACCATGATTTATTTGTTTATCACGTTTGTTTCTTTTATTATTCACTATCAAAATTCACAAAAAAAAATATCAAGTAGGCTTTGATAGCACTTTTGAATCAAATACACATTTGTTTTCTTCGCAAACTGATGATGACGTTAAAGATCAACTTAATAGCTGTTATATCTGCTTTGAGAAGAAACCACTAAAACTCAGCCGAGTATTTTTATAAAGTGTTGCTTTTTTATGTCGCCTCAAATTTCTTCGTTCAACAATACCAAATGGCATTGCAACTGGTCTTTGGATAGAGGGAAAGTGACAGGCACCTGGCAGAGCAACCAATGCCAAATGGCGTCGCCCGTGGCTCGTATCTGCTGTTTTATTGCTGATGGGTTAACGTTTGACTGTTATCTCGACCGAAGGTAAATGATGATATGGTTTAAGATAGAAGGGTCTTAATCTGTTAAGAGGCAATTTACTTCTTATAGTTTCTACACAGCATCGTATCGGAACACAAATCTTTTTGATTGTTGGTACGTCTTTGCTGGTAGAGTGGTAACTAGCTACGGCCGAAGTCTCCTACCAGTCCAGATTCAGACAGAAATTGACTTCATAAAACCACACAATGTTAATATAGTCATGATTTTAAGTACATGGTCCTTTATACTATTTTGCAGGAACATCGAGTTCGCGTGATCCTTTCTTAGTAAACTTTCAACCCGTCATGCTTGTTATAAAAGCATTTCAGTAATAGATTCAAAAGCAAACAAAGTGGAAATGTAAATTGAGTTAAATACAGTATTTATCGTGATTCAAAACATGACTTTTTTCCAAATAATTTCGTCTAGAATTTGTATAAATAAATTCACATTGAGATGATGTTTTCACTCGGAAGGAAATCAGGAAATTCATCATGATTAATGCCCAGAGGGCTTTGTAATGTCGTTTTGGTGTTCTATTTAAAACGTTTACATTGTCAAAAACGTAATACATGGTAGTTTTTATTTAATGTTAGTTTTAAGGTTCGCACATTCCTTTCTTTGACTTAATTATCACTTCTCATCAGGTGTGAACGTAAGCCCGTAATCAATAAAAATTAAGACTAACCAGTCTATAATTATTCGTCACACCTATGAGGTTATGTCTTCAAAATGATGATTTAGTCGAAACTGGCTAACTCAAATTTACACACTTTTGAAAGAATCGAATTGAAGTGACACGATAGAAGTGAAAACTGCATTAATAAAAAATACAAGTATTTTATCGTTTTAAGCATATATTATAGATAAGACCGTACGTCATCACTGGCAACACGCACTGTTCGAAGACTTTGGTCTTCAGGCACTGAGGGTTATCGGACGAAAATATCTGGCGTAGCTTCCCGAACGCAACCCAACCGAGTTGGATTCGGCGATTGACCTCCTTCTCGAAATTGGACCTATCTAGCTGGACTATATGTCCTAGGTATGTGTACTCGTCGACAATTTCGAGAGCTGTTTAGTAGCTGCGTTAAGTGCTGCTACCTAATTATTTATAATCTAACATAAGGGTTAAAATAAAAGGAATATAAGAAGTTTCACGTGAATTTTGAGTTGTTACACTTTTGCCGCAATACAGCCAAATAATAATTGGCCGCGGCTTGTGATCATGGCGCCTGATTACTGCTAATGATTTACTAGACAGCCTAATGATATATGCGGCGACGCACCCACTATGACGAGGCGTTAGCGATAAATTGTTCAATTAATATTATTACGATGTTATTATATTGTCTGTTTTATAATGTTTGATGGAACTAAATATAACCACGATGTCATTATAATGTAATACTAGCTTTTAACCGCTCATTGTGTGTAGCCTCAGGTGATTTATGAAAACTGAATTATTCAAAGATGAAAAGATGATAAAAGAATAGTTTTCTGAGTGAGATATAGACTTCGTTGGCGCAGTGGTTTAGCTAGCAGGGATCCCGGGTTCTGTTGATGATTCTGAACTGGTGGGAGTTACCACCCTACCAGCAAAGACGTACCGCCAAACAAGAAAGAGACAGAGAGAAAACACTTTATTGCAAACAAGATAAAAATAAAAAGACATATAAACTTATTACTATAATATAGCGTGCAAAGGCGGTCTTATTGCTACAAGCAATCTCTTCCAGACAACCTTATTATGTAAAGAAGCAGACTAATATAAATAATAGGGCAGAACAGCGCCAGAAACTTATAATATTAATGTTAGATATAATATAAATATTATATACATAAATATCAATATATAATATCCGCCGAGGAGAAGTTTCCAAGAGATTGTGTTACAATAAAAGGGAAGGTAAGTAGCAGCCCATTAACGTCCCACAGCTGGGCATAGGCCTCCTCATTCATATGAGAGAGGGTTTTTAGAGCATAGACCCACCACGCTGCTCCACTACGGATTGGCGGGCATAGTACAAGTGCACTCTCTATTCCTTCACTCTCATACTCCAATGTGACGGGAATCCGACACGACCGGAGAGAGATCAGGCGCAGGACCGACGGCTTAACGTGCTCTCGCTCTCCGAGGCACGGGGGTGGATCACACCGCCAACTTCCCATTTTCGGGCAAATATTGAGAATATTTTAATAGAAAACTCAATATCCATTTTTGAATTGGGCCGACCCGGTACTCGAATCCAGGACCTCATGTCTGAAGTCGAACATGTTAACCAACAGGTCAATGAGGCAGTTGTGTTACAATGCTCTGTAGAAATCATTAGAGGTAAACTGCCTCCTAGCAGACCAGCGTCATCAGATATCTTTTAAATGGAAACGGTCTTTGATAAAACATTATTTAATAGGAAAGGATTAATACAGAGGTGTGAATAATATGGTTTGATTATTATCAGCACTTTTTAACTCTTAAAATGTAAAAAAGTAGTTAGTGGTTTAACTAAAGTAGTTGGATATATGATATCCTGGACTTTTTTGTAGATATTAATACGTTCTATAATATTGTAGAACGTTTTTTTGTTCCATCATCGATAGTTTTCGCAATGCACGCGACTACAGATTTTTTGTTTCACACCTTGGGTTACATTAATGCATTGTTATTAGGGATCCCTATTTTTTTTGACATAGTAATATAGCTTACGTCGCTCAGTGAAAATGCAGCTTTCTAATGGTGCAAAAATTTGTCTGAAAACGTTATAAATATACATAAAAACACAAGAGTAAATTTATATTGTATTATATTTCAGATGAACATTCAAATGTAATGTAATACCCACTTTAAAAGACCTTTTTGATTTAAAGTTATTTGAATGGTAAACGTTATTTGATTGCGAATAGACTATATAGTAAATGCACATTATTGTTCATAATAATAAAATATTAAAAAGGTTAAAAAATCAACTTAAACGACTGAACAGATTTGGTTGGAATTTGGTATACAGATAATTAATGACTTAGATATATGTATAGGACACATTTTATCTTGGTTACTGAAGTTTAAAGCTTTTTATAATAGGTGAGGCTACAGCAGCATTTATATTTAGATGAAATATGGAGTTAGTGGTTGTTTCTCTCAACTAAACTTTATAATAAATGCAAACAAAGTTTTGTTGGGAAGCTAGTATATGAATAAATACAGCTTCGTTGTTAATTCTGAATATAGGCGAAGATTTGGGCATGGTTTCCAAAGCATTTACGAAGTACACGTTGTAAACACACACGAAGTAACATTCCCTAATAAATAAAGAAAAAAAGCATATCAATTTACCATTTAAAGCAAATTTTATTATCAACTTGCACTTGACCAAGTGACAATGAATACCAAAAAAAAAGTATAACTCAACAACAGTAAATAAAGTGGGTCGAGAAAGAAGATATCAAACATTCTTTTACGTACAAAAGAAAACATATTCATTGTAATCTGCTCTAAATATGCAACGGAACTGAAAAGGTAATCACTAAACCTTATGGTCGCAAAAATAAGGGTTATACTTCCTTGGAAACAGGGTCAAAGCAAAATCTAAAGACCCGTGAAAAGATATTGAAGTCATTATGATCACGTAAAACGCTTTCATCTGATAAACGATTCTATTAGCCTTCAGTGAGCATGAATGATCCAAGCTTTTTGGACCACTTTAAAGGTGTATCAAGAAATCGATTAGTGTATAAAACGGAAATATTGAAAAGTTGTCTCTTGGATCTTATCCTATTTATTTATTCTTTTTACTTTTTTGAAAGTTTACAGATAGATTTAAGTCACATTAATTACGTATGAAAACTTAATCGACTATTTCTTTTATACATTGTACAGAAGATGTAAAAATAAATTCTATAGGTTTTAAAATTTTAATGGATCGACTGCTGGTTTCGCTGTCTTCAGGGTTAGATTTCCGTTTTACGATGGAGTTTACATACGAGTATAACTGTTAAGAAAATGACTGTTAGGTTAAGCTATATTTGCAAAGCGATGAAGGAGGAATCAATCTTCAGGAGTTGATATTTTGTCACAGGAGCCAAGCTTGAAATCCCTGAGAAGCAGATGGTAGAAGAAGCAGAAAGCTTAAAGGAAAAATTGGAGATGACTTTAGAGGGAGTAGCAGAGGTGTACTTGTAAATCTGATGATCTGCTGGTCTCTGGACTAGGAAAAAGTGGCAGTTAGATATTGTGGAGAGGTGAAAAGGTCTGCCTCAGACAGCAGGGTATGGGCACGTCTGAAGTCCGTTGTTTTATAGCGGTGGCCAAGAATCTAGCTGACTTTTGGTACGATGGAGCTCAGGTCTAAAGCAGTTGGGATGCCATCCTAGATTGAATTGCGCAGGGGAACTTCTGGTCTCCTACCCATTAGATGAAGAAGGTTCCGCTGTATTAAAGTGAGTATTTCACCTGTTCAGCGTCAAAAAAAAGCTTTATTTCCACAAATTTTTAATTAACTAAAAAAATGCCTTTTAGAAATCTCTAATAAAAAGAATGATAAGGGAAGGTAGCGGCCTATTAACGTCACTGCTATAGGCTTCCTCATTCATTAAAGTGAAGACTCACCACGCAAATCTGCAGTGGTGATCCACTGCAGATTCTCGTGGTGAGTCGCAGGCCACAGATTCCCCAGAATTTCTCCCGGTATATAGGTTTCCTCACGATGTTTTCCATCACCGAAAATGGAATGTTAAAGTATTAGCTAAATAAAAATTTGTGATGGAAGAAGTATGTTTTTAGAGTATAGACCTACCACACTGCTCCACTACGGGTTGAAAGGCATAGTACAGAATTACACTCTCCGTTCCTTCTCTCTCATAGTGGGATGTGATGGCAACCCAACACGACCGGAGTGAGATCAGTTCCAGGACAGAATGCTTAACATGCTCTCCGAGGTACGGAGGTGGAGCACACCACCAACTTCCCAACTTCAGGTAAATGTTGACAAAATATCAACAGAAAACTCAATATCGATTTTTGATTTCGCCAGTTTTTGAACCTGGGGATCACATGTCTATAGCCGAACATGCTGACCACTACATCAATGAGGCAGTCCGTGAATGACACAGTAATGGAATGTTAATAAATTATAATATTTATCAATACTTGTCATGAAATTCAATTAAACATTAATGCCTACAACTAACGAAGCAACTCGAGCTTATAATTAACACGTTTCCTTTCTAATAAAATGTTACTTTTGCTTGACTTTTTGTGAGAAATATTAGCAATAAATTTTATTTAACGCTGTACAGGTAACTGTATTTGGAATTAGACTGGGCAATTTGTTAAAAAGTAACCGTTATGTACGATTTTTTATTGCAGAGTTTTACATTTTACAAGAGAAGAAACATGCGTATGCCCTTACTTATATGATATGCTATAGGGAATGTAAGGAAAACATAGAAAAAGGACATATGCACGTGTCACGTAAATCCAAACAATAAACAATCTCCTTAAAAGTAAGTAAGTAAGTAGCAGCCCTTTAACGTCCCACTGCTGGGCACAGGCCTCCTCACTCCAAGGAGCGAGGGTTTTTAGAGCGTAGACCCACCACGCTGCTCCACTGGGGATTGGCAGGCATAGTACACAACAAGTGTACTCTCTATTCCTTCACTCTCATAGTCCGATGTGACGGGAATCCAACACGACCGGAGAGAGATCAGGTGCAGGACCGACGGCTTAACGTGCTCTCCGAGGCACGGGGGTGGATCACACCGCCAACTTCCCAACTTCGGGCAAATATTGAGAAAATCTTAATAGAAAACTCAATATTGGTTTTTGAATTGGCCCGACCTGGGACTCGAACCCAGGACCTCATGTCTGTAGTTGAACATGCTAACCACTAGACCAATGAGGCAGTTAGAACAATCTCCTTAACTGGCTCTAAATGTACTTAGGGGATCTTCTTAGCTATAGAAACAAACCTCTAAACACTAGCTCTAAATAGACTTCGAGTTGTAGAAATGACAAACACTGTGTAATCTCATTTTCTCCCACGTTAATTTTTATGAATTCAGGTGTTTGTCTCTCTTTACTGTCGCTTTTACGTTCCATCGTATCTGAACCCTGAAGATGTACTTCATAATGTCTAATATCCTAAAAATTTCAACGGTAAACGAAGATTCCATGCGTCTGACACCAGGACGCCTTTCTTATATAATATAGCAATAAACTTTAGGCTTCACGTGGAACAGTTATAATTTTTAGGGTCTTCGGTACAGTTATACTTGAATAACACAGCTTTTTTAATACTTCTTACTTTTAAACTCTCACTCTCATCAAAAGAACTGACCTCAGTAAAATACCTCGGCATTTCGAAAACTAAGCCTGTAGATATCTTTCTGCTTAAAAATTGCGTTTACGAAATTCAGAAGAACATTTTAGCACATACTTGAGACAGCGAGCTATTTAAAAGTACACTTTCAGGTGTCTCCGGGGAAACACGTGGAAAGTGGCGAACAAGCACTCCGTCTCGTCTAAGAAAATATGGTTTTCTAACTTTTCAACAGATTTTTTTTGTATGTAGGCTGTTAAGCATTTGAATGTAATCTCACCTTCCGATAAATGATGATACATTCTAGAACGGTTAGTTAATAGATGGGAGGTATATCACTTCATGTTTTGAAATGGCATTGTACCGGAATGCAAATTTTTTGCTTGACGTTTCTTTGCTGTTAAGGTAAGGTAAGCAGCAGCCTATTAACATCCAACTGCTGAGTACAAGCCTCTTCAATCATAAAAGCGAGGGTTTTATAGCATAGACCCACAATGCTATCCTACCGCGGATGGGCAAGTACATTTTTGATAATAGAGTGGTAACAGTCCAGACTTGGAGAAATAAAAAATACCATGTCCTGCAGGTTGTCAAAAAAGTTAGTTAAAACTATATTTGACAATTCAAACGTAATTGATTAGATTCCATTAATGTATCGGGTAAATAGCAGCCTACTTTCGTCCCACTGCCGGGCATACCCCTCCCTCATAGAATGCAGGATTCTAGAGCATTCAACTTTACTCCATTGCAGATTAGCAGGCTAAAAATTTGCGTGTTTTAAGAATAATTAGGCGGCCTTTAATATATTTATTGAGCATAGTAATTATAGAGATTTCAATACACAATTTCCAGAATAGGCTGTGCTGAGAATCGAATCCAGGACGTCAAATATAGAAGCAATTATTGCCGCAGTTAAGGTAACTTCATGATAGAAGACGATAACTTAATGATTGCATGAAAATCACTTAACTTGGTCATATACCCAGTTCAATAAGTTTTTGAAGATTTCCTTGGCACAATGATGACAGTATTCGCTTCGCTTGTGGAAGGACTTCAACTCCTAATAGGGCAAATGTAGGAAATTCTATTCTCTAATTTGTCTGAGTCTGGACTGCTGGAAAGCTACGACTATGGCTAGTTTCCACCTTACCAGAAAAAACATACCTCCAAGCAAAAAAAGACAGTAAGCTATCTAAGACTGTATTATCACTTGCCATCAGGTGAAATTATAAGCTGAATCCGCTAAAGTTCTAAAAGATACCAATCGTTGGTGTTCTGTAATACAATATGAAACCTGTAAAACGTTTTCTCTACTTTGAATCTTAGTATAATAATGTCACCATTAAGATTTTGTCCCCCATATGTTATTTTATGTAGACAACTTATGCGTGGGTAAACTAGCAAAAATGGCTGTATAATCATTATTTTTTGCAATTAAATACCACTTGATAAGGTCATTAATAACCAACAGTTACCAGACAGTCATTATTCTAACAATGGTCAACAGATAAATGATCGTGACTAAGTAAAGATGAAAATTAATGTCATCCTGTTGTGATGACTGACGTCATATAATAATATAGGTATTTATGCCCTTTCATCATTTTTTTTGTGTGCTTAAAATGTTTATTTATGTTGTAGTTAGAGCTGCACACTTTGTCAGGGAAACCGTTGCATTATATTCAAAAAAAATCCCTGTAAAATTCTATATAGAATAAAAAAAGATTGTTTTAATAAACACACTATGTTTCATAATCAGTAAAAAATATTTAAACTTTATAATTGTAAAAAATCCGTAAAATATTTTTATTTTTATTCAAACGTACAAATATTATAGAAAATTTATTTGTTAATAGTAATCATTTTCAGTATTTTTGAATTATATACCGACGATTCGAAACATGTACTCTTTTTTTACAAATATTTTAACAATACACTTAATAAAAATCCGTAGAATTGTTTTATCACGAACTAGATGAACAACAATGGAAAGGCTACCCGAGTCGGACTTATTTTCTTGTCATTATTAAATTCATTATATCTTTTGAAGGGAATATCCTATTTTAATAATTTAAAATGTATTTTGAAACGGTCTTTAATATTATAGATAGATAAGGCTTTTTATTTTTACGGATTATTACGGAAGTGTGAGTAATATGGTTTCATTACTATCGGTACTTTTGAAACTTTTTAAATGTCTAAAAGTAGTTATAGTGGCATAACTACAGTAGTTGGACATATGGTATCGCGGACTTTTTTGTAGATATTAATACATTTTATAATATTGTAGAACATTGTTTTGTTCTATCATCAATAGTTTTCACAGCGCACGCGATAACAGTTTTTTTGTGTCTAATTTTATCACACATTGGGTTACATTAGCTTATGTCGCTCAGTGAAAAAAAAGCTTTCTAATGCTGAATAAATTGTTGAAATCGTTCCAGTAGTTTTTGTGTGAAAGCGTTACAAAGTAATTAAATGAAAATACTGAAAATCTTATATCTTTACAAAGTATTGTAATCTTGTAATAGTTTAAGATATGCAGAACACTAACTTATTACTAAATACGTATATTGCAATTACGGAATCCTATATGACGACCCGACTCGTACTTGGCTACTATATGTTAGTTTGAACATTGATTGAAGAGTGATACCTAAATTCACTAAATCAGAAACAAAATATTAATAATTCATCTTGGTTTTACAAGCTTTATTGAATCATAAAGTCTCCCAATGGTAGTTAATTTATCACTGGTTAAGAAAAAGTGTTTTTTTATGCTCTGATACAGCATCGTAGCGGGACACAATTCTTGGTGGTAAATCTTTGCTGGTATGGTGGTATCTAACCATGGCTGAAGCCCACCAAGCCAGATTCAGACAAATTAGAAGTAAGCTAAGTAAGTAAGTAGCATCACTTTGCCAGCGAGGCCATCAAAAAGACAACTAAAGGAAACTCAGTCGCACTTTTGATGCCAATTTTTACATAAGTGACCTGTATACGAAATTGGATTCAAATCTAAATCTTTCATTGAGATATTATTTTATTTATACTGTGCTTGAACTGTATAAAGTTAAGCCAAAGGTCGATGCATATCATTAAGCATATATCACATTTGCAAATTGGAAAGAGCTTATTAGTTTTGTCAAATTCGTGTGTATGGGTTGGAGTGCCACACTCTTTAACCTCTACGTGAAGGAGTTGCTTGGCGAGCTCAGCACCACCAGGATTGGCTGCTACATTGACTGGGTCTGTGTAAATATAAGTTACGCCCGATGATATGGTGCTGTTGAGTGCGTCGATCTGTGGTCTCAGGTCACTGTTGAATATATGTGAGGCTTATGTGGAAAAACATGGTCTAACCTATAATACGAGGAAGAGCATGGTGATGGTCTTTGAAGCCGAGGGTATAGCGCCAGATAAAGTTCCACCTATCTCGCTTAAAGGCGTAACATTAGAGAAAGTACAACTTTAAGTATCTTGGGCATGTGTTGATCCCTGACCTCAAGGATTACACCGACATCGAGAGAGAACGGAGAGGGTTGTCAGTGAGAGCAAATATGCTGGCTCACAGGTTCGCACGGTGTTCTAAAGCAGTTAAAGTCTCACTAAAGTAAGTAAAGTAAGTAACAGCCCATTAACGTCCCACTGCTGGGCACAGGCCTCCCTCCTCGCTCCAGGAACGAGGGTTTTTAGAGCAAAGACCCACCACGCTGCTCCACTGCGGATTGGCAGGCATAGTAAACAACAATTCTTTCACTATCATAGTCCGATGTGACATGAATCCAGCACGACCGGAGAGAAGTCAGGCGCAGGACCGACGGCTTAACGTGCTCTCCGAGGCACTGGGTTGGATCACACCGCCAACTTCCCAACTTCGGGCAAATATTGAGAAAATCTTAATAGAAAACTCAATATCGATTTTGAATTGGCCCGACCCGGGGCTCGAATTCCGGACCTCATGTCTGTAGTCGAACATGATACAACGCTCTCCGAGTACAATATAATAATGCATTCAGGGTGCTGATGAAGCTGCCTCGCTTTTGTAGCGCGTCAGGGATGTTCGCGGAGGCGCGAGTTGACTGTTTTTACGCCACAATGCGCAAAAGATGTAGCTCGCTGATGCGGAGTTTGCGTGCCAGCACCAACAGCATCCTGAATATGATTGCTACCAGGTTGAACTGTAAATATGTGAATCACTGCTGCGCTATTTCTAACGGATTGGGCAGCAGTGACTCGCGTATCAAAACTGGAATAGGTTAGGTATATAGGTTAAGTTTTGTTTATTTGTTAAGTCACTTACATAGATTAAACGTTTTCTTTTTTACTAACACTATAATATGAGCCTCTTAATGCTTGAAATAAAGATATTATTATTATTATTTATAAGTTTTGAATGAATATTGAACATCCTATAAATAACAATCAAAAAGCCATTAACAGTCATCGATTCGCATCAAGAACAAAGTTCATTCCAGTTAACTGTTTACATAACGCGACCTTCGGTTTCACCTCTAAACAATTCGCAATTAGCGCCAAAGGTCAGGTCGCCTAATGAGATCTTGAAGAATCAATTTCTCTACCCGCGGCCTTCACGCCTCACTTTCATCTCACCTATCGTAGATTTTACACAAACAAACATACACAAGGTACTATAATACGTTAATCTTCCATCTCTTAGTATTATTTTATAAACGTGCTGTATACTTCCCTTACCAATTGTTTCGTAATCAACTACATTCATTTGGGTATTTAATAATCTCTATCAAGCTAAAACTACTTAACCGATTTAAATGAAATTTGGTACAAAGATAGTTTAAAGCCTGAGAAAGGACAAAGGACAAGGTAGACGCTCACTAAGAACGAGTTTCTCCATAATTCCAAACGATACGGATATATAAGCAAAAACGATCACTTACGGCGTGATTTCAAAAAATGTTTACCGTATTATCTTGAAATTCAGCAAAAATTATCCTTTGGCGACGTAGTCCCTTACTAAGAACGGGTTTCCCCATATTCCCACGGGATCCAGATACAAGCGAAATTTGCTGAAAGATTTCATTTATCATCAACCATCTGTTTTGACATTCGTTATATATTCGCGACGTAAACTTACACTAATAACGGGTTTTCCGTTAATCAAACATAACAAAGAGCTAGTTAAAGCTAGCTAGTAAAATTAAAAATAATCAAAGCAGTTGATTTGTTAGTTATGTTACAGACAGACACTTCTGCATTATATATAAGCATGTGGATTTATAGTTTATGGATCTCTTATAACTAATTGACAAGTCGTACAATAACTTGAAGAATAACTTAGACTATAAAAACATATGGGATTGTATGAATAGCTCTAATCGCAATAGATTACATAAGTATTACATCGTAATAACGGTGAAGATAAAAAGGGCATGCGATTGAGTTTGTTCTAGGTTTTTCTCAGAACATGGCGTAAAGAGTCTTCATAACTTTAGATTTTAAGCCCAATATATTCGACGACTCAAAAGCGCTATAAAAGCTTCCTAAAACATCATGGTGGAAAGCTTCTTTAACCATTGAATGAAACAGGAGCCCATTATATTAAGAGTATCACTATATCTGATTAATTTTATAGACAAAAGGGATCTCTACGTTATGTCCGTTTATTTTCTAAAAAATATCACAATTTAAAAATATATGCTGTTGAGATTATATGCTTATCATTATATCATTTTGCAATTGTTATAAAAAAATCATAATTACCAAACTTTTATGAACTTTTATTGAATAATCTTATGAAGTATATCAAATCAAATCAAAATATCTTTATTCAAGTAGGTATATTACAACACTTTTTATTTTTTTCTTTTCCAAACTCTAATTCTAATGTACGTCTGATGATGGTACTCAAGAACGACTTAAAATCTAAAGTTACAAGGATTCATTCGCGCCCTGATCCGAGAAGAAGCCACAACAAACTCATTCGGGTATTTTGTTTTGTTACCATCATCATTACAATATCATATTAGTTTAATATATTTCAATTCAAATAAGAGCAATTAGTTCACTCCCACGCCTTTCTATCGTCAAAATAATCTTACAACTTATAATCCGATTTTTCAATCAACTTTCTTGTAACAATGACTTTGAATTTATTAATTGACATCTCTAAAACACATTGTGGGAGTTTTGTAGGAGTTATATATATCAAAAGGGCACCACGATGTTTAAAATTTATATGCCGATTATTTATATCTTTTATTCCATTATTTATGACAACGGAGATTGGGAAAAAAATTGTTAGTTAAAAATTGAATAACTCATTGAAAAATGGTGATAAAACTTTTTTTTCTACTGAGCTCGATTCATTTAAGTGTTAAGAAGATACTCGATTCTATTAAAATTTTTAAAATGAAATTTTATGGTATAATTTTTATTTTATAAACTCTCTTTAGCGTTGACGCGCGCATGCCGTAACAGCCGTGCAGAGCCCTATTTTCAACATCAAATTAAAATAATAAATAATGGAGATAGAGTTTCGAAAGTCAAATCCTTTTTATCAGAATTTCCTTCTCTTTAACAAATTTTTTATTAAATTGCCTAAATATCAATATTTTTTGAGTTATTAAGGAAAAGTTTTTTTAGAGGTCATTTCGAATCGAATGAGGTATCTTTCATATTTTTAGGACCTTCATCTCTAATTTTCAAGTTTTTGAACTTGTTGACTAGACTCAGTTCATATTAAATCACTGTGATGAATCAAAGCTTCTAACATGCTCGTAAACGTCGTCTTCTATAGTTAAAGGGTACCTGTGTGCTTACAAAAGACAATAATATATAATTATTTATATATTATGAATCGGGTATAACAGTTTCAGTTCTACAAAATCAATTTCTCTACCCGCGGCGCATTTTACGACCGACACTTTCATTGGTGTTTTCAAATAAATAATGATTAGTGAGATCATGTGTGCCTTAAGGGGGAATTGCGTGTGAATGCAAACTTATTGTGATATACTGGTGTATGAATATTAAAAATGAGTATTGGCACAATGCTATAAATAAGTTATAAGAGGTAAATTACCCCTTATCAGCGGGCTTCGATCTTAACATGTACCATCTATTACTCTCAGAGTTAAAAGCTATCTTATTAGCAATAAAAAAACATAGCTATATCCTAGAGTTACTCCGTAATCCCCAATTTTGTGCAAATATCCGAAAATCCGTATTTAGTGATCATCTACATTGCGTGAGGAGTAATTTTGCTAAATTTCAACTCAAACTTGCTCACATGTTTTATCTGTCATTGGATGTGTCAAATTGTTGGATTACATTTAACTATATATATATATTCTTCTTCTTCTTTTCGTTCCTCTCGAATGACTGGAGGTTTGATATCAGCTGTAAGAAGTCTTGATCTCGGGTGGGGTGAAATAATTTAGCAGCGCTTGTGACACCAGTCCACTCACGTATGTTGAGGAGCCATGATGTCTTGCGGCAGTCATCACCGCGTTTTCCGACAATTTTGCACATCATTATCAGCCAAAGAAGGTCATATCTTTCGTGTCTGAAAACATGACCAAGGTAGGCAACATTCCCGATTTGGATGGTCTCAAAACCGACTCGTCTCAAAACGTCTCTGCCTTGCTGACTTTTTGGGTCCAACTGATTGACACATCCTGGGTACTTCTCAACTTTAGGGGGCCCTCCACTTCGAGGGAAGCCAGTCACCAAGCTGGTCTAGATTTGGCCCATTCAGATGAGACTCTTGTAGTCTAACAATAGGATACTCTGCTCTCACTCCCGCAGTCCACAGCGACGCATGTCCAACTGATTGAGAGCATGCGCCGAATGCCCACATTTCGAAAGCCTCATTATGCTTTCGAGTGTCTTCCTTAATACTCCACACTTCACATCCGTATAGGGCTATCGGCTAAATCTAGCACTGAAGTAGACGAGTGCGTAGGGGTATACTGATGTTAAGACTGGAAAGTATTATTCTCATTTTATTAAACCAAATTCTTTATCTCCGTTTGTAGCATTATATTTCTATTGCTGGCGCTTAACTATGATCACATTTGATGGTACGTGGTAATCGTCGTCGTCGCTTCAACCGATGGACGTCCACTGCTGGACATAGGTCTCACGTAATGACGTCCACAAGGCCCGATCTTGTGCCGCCTGGCTCCAGCGGCTACCGGCGACCCTCTTTATGTCGTCGGTCCACCTTGTGGGGGGTCTCCCTACACTGCGCCGCCCGGTGCGGGGTCGCCACTCCAGCACCTTCGGGCCCCAACGTCCATCGGTCCGTCGGACTATGTGCCCCGCCCATTGCCACTTCAGGTTCGCGATTCGTAGGGCTATGTCGGTGACTTTGGTTCTGCTACGGATCTCCTCATTTCTGATTTGATCGCGTAGAGAAATTCCGAGCATGGCCCTCTCCATCGCACGCTGAGTGACTCTGAGCTTTACGTGGTAATACCATCATCTAATTGTTGTAATAAGAGGCAATTAAACTTCTTATAGTTTCAATACAATATCGTACCGGAATATAAATCTTTTTGCTTGACGGTACGTCTTTGCTGGTTGGAAATTAGCAAAGGCTGAACCAACCCATCAGCTCAGATTTAGACAAATCAAAAAATGCAATTTCCTACCCGGGGATCCAATCCGGAACCTCACTCGAATCACAGGGAGGCTGTCACAACTATTACTATGTATTACTTGTAGCATTAAATTTTAATCTAGATATTATACAATTAAAAACAAATTAAAAGAGAGAGAGAGAGAAATAATTTCTCACTTTTTGAGGTAATATTCTTTTATTTAATTTAACTAATAATGTATCTTGTAAAAGCTTTCACACTACGATGCTCTTACCAGAACGCTAATACTTAACACGAGACCTTATTCTATTAACTTGTTAAACCTTGTCTTTTTATTAATGAAATTATATATTGTAGGTTAAGAATTGTGTGTTTAAAAACAATATGTAAAATTCGACTCATTTCCGCGTTTAAACATACCAAGGATGTTGTTTTTATATCCGGTAAAAAGTGAGTCATAATCTTCTGTATGTATAGAAAGATAATAAACTGAATTACATAAAAAGGCACATCTGGTTTGTTGGTATTTTATGGAACATTGGGAATAGTCTTTTTATTTTTTTGGTGGAAATTATATTACCCAACCAATCTCCACTAAAATCTAGAAGTCATTCTCTATCTTTGAAAAATCAGTAGTGGGTCCCAAATGTCGAGACTCTCGTGTCGTATACGCACGCCTCCCGATAGCCAGTGCATTAGTACGTCGGAAGGCTTACAGGTGGCGCGAGTACGCTCCTTCCGAGGTACCAATGGTTGGCGCCAGATTGCGCGAACAGCGACTAGCAATTTATTTGAAAATACAATCCTAAGGAGGTGGCAGCAGATAAAAAGTAAGGAAAATTTAACTGAAGATAAATATATAGATGTTTCACATTCCGTTAATCTTCATATGTATATTTTTGCTTGAGTATTTGAAGCTGATATTAAAGCAACAATCAAATATGAAGTGAAAATAAATACAAACTGAAACTGAATGATAATTGCAGAATGTTTTAACTTTAGTAACAAATGTGGTCAAAACTTAAGCGGAACAAAAAGACTTCGTAAACAATAAACGAAACCTTTACGCTTATATTTCCGCCAAACTCCGTAAAATAGAGTTACGACCAGAAATTGTTGGTTGGAAATGTCAAATGTCAAAAACAAATGGAAAAAAAGTATTCCTTTATATTATATTTGATTTCTGAACGACGGGACGAATGTCTGGACTTCAAATCCCAAATGAGTCCAGTTCTCGAGTAGCGAGACCAACGAACAGCAACGTAGATTTATATATATATGCCGGAGTGCAATAGTCTGTGGAACGCTGGCGCCATCTGTCTATCGGCGTGTGGCAGAGTCAATAAGTGGTAGTCCACGCGTCTATGGGTAGTTCTCGGGTGACGGACCGCCGGTGCGGTCGTCTTTTGAAACTGTCGCGTTCCTTGCTATTATTGTTAATGAGTTTGTGTAAACTGATATCGGGAACATTAAGTGAGTAACAATATAATCCGAGTTAATTAATAGTGTTTGATTGCACCAACATTACCCACGGACGGCCACAGTATGGAAATTATGGACGCCATTAATGACGATGTCTGCGGAGAACCCTACGCCCCTTTGCTTTACCAAAATATGTAATATTAAAATAGAAAACATTAAATTAAATTTCAAATAACTTTGCAATAAATCATTTTTAATTTGAGGATGTTGACATTTCACTTTTACTTGATATAGAGATTAAATATCGATATAGAATCATTTAAACGTCCGAGGGTACGATTCATATAAATGATTAGAGAATTTCTAGTATTACCTTGATAATGTATGTAGTATAGATAATTATAGGTAATTAGGTGTCTTAGTAAATGAACTTGAGATTAAAAGCAATACACTTAATGAGTTAAATACCGGATTACTTAATAATTATCTTGAAGTCTATTCAGCTGAATCCACAGGTGTTGATTCAAAACTAGTCATGAAATTAAATCTGTTGACTCCGACAGTCTTACGCGGAATCAACAAAGGCATTCAAACAATACGGATCGTTACATAAGAAAGATGTTTGGACACATTGTACAACGCAGTCCTTGAATCTTGATAACCTTTATAGCCAATTCCGAAATTATCCACGCCAATTTGAATGAGATCCGCCGCTATCATCTTTGATCGCTCCGTGACACGGGCTTCGTGAAGTTACATCGTGATGCTGCTTCGTGACCTGACGTGGGGAGACCTTACAGATGGCCAACGACAGATTTTTGACCTCAGGTCGCGGAAACTGCGGTAATACTTTCGTTTCCATCGGCAAGGTCAACGCTCTACAACTAGTACCGAAATCGCTCGAATATGGCCCAAAAATTACAATAGTACAAGAGACTAAGAGGAAAAGATAATTACGAGTAATACACAACCTATATTAATTTTAATGAGATCTTTTACTGCAGATAAAAAATATAGAGACTTAGGAATTATGAATTTCATATTTGATGTTCATGTATGGTTTTGTTGAAATATTATAATGCATATGATGATCGTGCATAATATTTTTAAACATATCGATAAATTACGAAACAAACACACGTTAAATGGTCATATGTTAATACCGACGCTGAAAGCAAACACGTGGTAACCGCAAATTCAAAATTATTCATCAGTATACAAAAACTTTTTTCGAGTTTCATTTTATTTTATGACAATGTTTTTTATATTTTCATGCGAAACAGATTGACTTTCGCGACATTATGTTAAAGCAATGTTTTGCAGGTTACTATGCATTACCTTTCTAGCGTTGATGTGACTACTAATTGAAATCTGATTGTTTTATATCTAAAATCAAACACAAAATGCCTCTTATGAATTTCAAAATGAAATAATTGGGTTAGACAAACATCGGCATGTCAAAATTGTGAAATTAGTGTCTTTGTCTTTGTCCTACACCTTAACATTACCGGTAGCCCTATCTTCTAACCAACTCGATAGATTTAATTGTAATACAATTTGAAACTTATATATAAAAAATATTAAAGTAGATGGTTGATTTGGTCGGAGAATGATTAAGAATATAAAACGAAGGTACTAAGTGTAAATAATTAAGTACACAACATACTTTACAGGTTAGATATAGTTAAAAAGTTATTGACAAATAATTTGATTCTTTTCGAACGAAGTGAATAATATTCTTTATTAAAATAGTTATCACTTACTCTCAGACTATAACGAATAAGAATACAAGCGAAATCATCGGACTATGAAATCAGATTCGTTCATTCCATACAGTGTTATTTATGCATTCCCTAAATGAAAGCAGATTGACAGTTCCTTTGTGATAGCTGTATTGATCGTCTTTTACTTATTTCTCGTTTATGATTTATTATAATAAAGACTTCAATAACATAATGCACAAGTATATAAAAGGCTGTGTATGTCCGGGAACGAACAAATAATATTTAAACTTTATGAATAGAAACGCTTATTGAAAAAACATATAATAATTTTAAGGATTAGTTAAAAGATGGGAGCGAGAGTGAATAAATTACTCTAAGCTTAGTAAAATAAATCAAATTGTATTGCACTGATGATAAAAGAAGAATAGTTGATCGACTTCATCGTTCTTTAATATCATTATTGAAACACAGGAAATAATATGTGGAAAAATCACTTCATAAAAACTTTACTGGACGACTGAAAAGTTCTGTAAAGGCTTATTTATATAACTGTAACCTGAATATTGTATTGCTTCAAATAAAAATAGATAGTCGACTGAATTTGTTTTGCTTTTTCTGTACATTGTAATACTAAGTGGACTTTTAAAAATCAAATCTTCATTTGATGATTTTATGCTTAAAAAGTCTACATGAATGCAAATTTTTTATTTATTTTTGATTTGTTTAAACCACAGTTCAAATACTAACAGATGGAATGGCAAAAGAGTTTTCTAGAAAAACATTGACCAATAAAAATGTGTCATAAAAATATAAAACTAAAACCTTAATCTTAACTGTATTTATCATAAAAAGAAGGTTATAATTTTAAAGAGTTAATATAGGGATGTGTCTCAGTAGTAGCAAATGACCACAGATAGATAGTTAAAAATGTTGGTAGATAGTACTTTAAATGGCTTAAAGGGCTCGCGAAACTGCAGCTTGGTTGGTCAATGCTCTAAAAACCTTCTTTCCTATAAGTTCGAAAGGTCTTTGTCCAGCAGTGGGATTTCAGTAGGCTGCCAGTTAATATTTGTGAGAAATAAATGGGCATAAGATATAATGTAATCAATTCATGGATTGAATTGAATGAATTTTGAATTGACCGACTTTTTGAGCAAGCATTTTAGCCAATTTTTCACATTTATGTTTCTGACTAAAATACCAGAGAAATTCCAGAAGAATTGGACTGTCAATGGCAATATCAGCAGATCAAAATATACAAGTAAATAACCTAGTGTCCGGCAGTAAGATGTTCACAAGATTGTTACCTAACAATTTTCGTTTCTCACAATCTTTAAGAAGTTTAATCAATAAGCCCAATACATCGTAGAAAGTGAATTTTCTAATCGAGATCAAATCGCTATTTGTTTCCTGTGTTGTTACACCCACATACTGTTTATGTGTTAGTCTACCCGCGTCAATTTAACGCACAATAATTATTCGCTTAACTTGATTGATACAATTAGCTATAAAATTAAGCCATTACATTAAATTGCATCCGTTAAAAACGAATTAAAAATGTGCCTATACATGAATGCCTATTACTGTAAGGTGATTGCCTCATAAGTGTAATGATCAGCAGATTCTGTTGCAGATCATGAGGATAGTGGGTTTCTTGTTTAGAAATCTTTGACTGTCTCGATGATACAAGTGGTGGAAATACCAGCTTAGATAGGGAGAGGTTCTGAATTCGATCACCGGCATGATATATTTCGAGAATTACATTTCTAATTACGGACAGGATAACTTTCAGTCGGACTCGTTAATCCTCAGATGTCCCAATAAAGGATGAAGATTGATCCACATTGCCGACCCTATAACCAGGGTGCGTAAATGAAACTCTCAACTGAAAAAAAGGCTCGACAACCGCCAGTTTCCACCAAACCAGAGAAAGACGTACAACTCAGCAATAAAATTGCATTTGGGTACGATGCTGTATAGAAACTACCTTCAGCAGAGATCAGAGTCAATCTCATCTGTTAGGAAACTAGTCGATCATGGGCCTGACATCCCTCCAATTAAGTTTAAGCTTTTACTGCAGCATTAAAATCTGCTAAGCAAATGAGATTGGCCTTCATAGCTCAAATTTGATTTGGAGAAATATTATATAAGAGGTAAAGCTTACCTTTGTCTTTAAAGTTATCTCATATTTCGTTTTGCTTTAGTTATATTTAGTTCGATTGGTTCGAATTGAGCTTCAAAGATAAATGTAGCAAAAACAGGAGGCATATATTAAAAGCCGTTACATACACAAAATATACGTTGGTATTGTTGGTAATCTAATTTCTTCTCTCTCTCCTTCACTCTCTTATGAAACAGACAAACCTTTCTCGTTCCTGAGATTAAACAAAAAACAAGCTTTATAATCTAACATAAACGAAACGGTTTGAGCGATTTTTAAGATTATCATTATATTACATATTCATCTTGTACCACATTTTAGCTAGTATTAGTATAAATTAAAGATGAATTAGAGAACCAAGCTTAGTAAAGTACAAATGTGTTAACAAGATACCATCGTTATGATTTAGGAAATAGAAAATATCGCTGCCACTGGGAACTGGAGCGAGATGGCCGATTCTATTGTTGGCATCGCATTCGTTATAATTTCTTTTAACCTAATAGAAACCTCTCGTTTTTTGTCGCTTTTACTTTCTATATAATATCATCGATATCAATCACGCGTTTTAAATCCTTTTTTTGTGTTAGTGATTAAGATAGATCCATATTTGTAGAAGGATCTAGCCGCGGCACTTTTTTCAAAGTTAAATAACGTCAATCAATCATTTGTTGATATTTCTGTGTGTCGGCGGATTTGTTTATCGGTAATACGATATTGAGTACCGAAGAGAAGCAGCAAAGTATTATTTTTCAAGAAATTAAGATCTAGTTACGTGACTGTCTTAATGATATATTTGTATTTGTTATTGTTTTTAAAAATTATAATAACTTAGAACTGCTCGCGATTTCGACCGCGTGGAATAGTGTCGGTAGCATTTTTTATCATTTAGGCCAATTATTTAACAAATAAGATACAAATATATGAGTTATTTGAAGTATTTTGCTATGTTTCACTGTGTTTTTTACACCCATGAAAACTTTTAACTTTGACAAACTTTCAATGTCATATTTATTTACATCGAATCAACAGCCTATAAAATAAAGTAGCTTCAGTCTTCTAGCTCAAAATATTACGATATTTCCAGCCTTTACAACCCTTTTTTCGCTTTAAAAAGTATTCTATTTCTTTTATCAACCTATAGACTATCTCTGCACCAAATTTCATTTAAATCTGTTCAGTAGTTTTAACGTAAAAGCGCGACACACAGAGTTACTTTCGCTTTATAATCTTAGTAAGGATTTTTTCAGGGTATTAACAATTTTTAATGGCACATAACATAAACCGTCGTTAGTTTTCATCGATCGTGTTAACCCAATTAAGAACTACAATGATTTACTACAAAAATACTCGAATAAAACAAGCATTGGATTGAAAATACCAAAAATATTCTGCCATAATAGTTTCGAGTGTTAAATGACAATTAAATGTCCAAGTTTTGGAAACTTTTACTCATCAGGTTAACGACTGTGGGAAAAAGGTTACTTAACCAACTTTGAAGAGGTGTACGTGTAGGTGTCAACACATGTGTGTGGGTTACGATGTTTACAAGTGTTTGCCTAAACTAACAGTTTCTAGGAAAAAGCTTTTTAGGAAATATCGTGTCGATTGCAATCTCCTTCTGGCGAAACAACGTGGGTTTTGTCTAACGTTTTCTAATTTTGGCATAACATCGTATGTACCGTATTTTTTTTTATTTAAATTCAACCTCAATAACTCTAATCTGATTTGCTTTCACTCGAGAATAACTTTATTACAACCGTTTTCCGATATCCGATTAAAGTTAACTCCATCCGATTTTATTTTGACATGACAAATGCGTTACCAAAACGAGACTGTGCTTGCGTTTTTTTGTCGATATTATTTATAGGCGAATTAACTGGAATTACCTAACTAAATCCGTAGAGATATAGTCATTACACGACTGATTTTTTGCTAAGAGAAGTAAATAAGTGAGATCGAATCGGAAGCAATTCTGTATATTATTCAGTCTGTATTACATAAACGATTGTCGTAGTTTGTCAGTCTAAAATTTTGACGAATTATATAAAATTACAACGTAAATTCTGTTTGAAATTTGCATGACATCAATTGCAAGATTTATCTGTGCTAATTTGACGAGACCCAGAAGAACAAGACATATTTCTTTTCGCGAGAGTATAAGTGCAAAAAATATAGAACATTTCTACGCTTTGATTAATTATTGATGATCTATATATGTTTTTTTTCAAATAATGATCTTCTAAAGTCATATCTAATAATCTATATTTCCGAAGCGCTGATAAATTTTTCATAATAGGCTTTGCCATTAGATGTGACAATATAATAGCTCTTTATAACATCAAATTAACAATCTTTTTACAAATTACACACACGTATTAACGACTGCCTCGATTTAACAAATTTTTCGTAATACCCTTGAGTTATCCATAAGAGTCAGTGTAAATAACAGCTTTATATAACGATTTTTTTTACAAACTCTTTATAGCTTATATATATTTTCAACTATCAAATAAATAAAAAATGTAACAAAAAAAGAATATATTAATATGCTCTAAAAAGTAAGAAATAATTGTGTATTCTTTTATAGTGTTCTTCGTATTCTTACTTTTTAGAGCATATTAATATATTTCTAAGTCTGTATTGAAGGCGGTTCTCTTTTTATTAAAATTTTTAATTATTTTTTGATTTTTAGTGAATCTGAAGTAAACGTATTGCAATGCAGCAACAAACGTAAGCTCATTGGTATTTGATTACAGACACTTATATTTTCTGCCTTAAACCGCACCCTCACTGTAAGCCATTGAGGAGAACCGTTGGTCTTCATATTTAACTACGACTAGCACTAGACCATACCGAAGTTACGGCAGGCGACTTAAATATCTGGATAGCTTATAGAAGAATCTGCCGAGTATAGTTGATTTGCTTCTAAGAATTGAAGAGTTCCGTCACTTTGTCATGGAATCCATCATCAGAACCTAGCCCTTGAAGTATATCCTTTCCAATTAAAAAAATCATCGAAATCGGTCGGCGTGATCTTGAGTTATTCATCCACCGCTTTTCTCATGGATGCCATAATCAGAACTGAATTTTAAAAAAAAATGGGACCCCATGACGAGCGCCACCGTTCATTTAAAAAAAATCATCAAAATCGGTCCACCCAGTCGGGAGATATGAAGTAACAAACATAAAAAAAGATACAGATCAAATGATAACCTCCTCCTTTTTTTGAAGTCGGTTAAAAAGTGTACATACTTCTAATTAAAGAATTTTTTCAACGTGTTATGGCAAATAATGTAAAAAGTGCTGCTTTAAAAAGGGAGATTTGAGTGAAAAAATATATTGTTAGCGATCATTTTTTGTGGATTGCTAATTAATTGCTATATTTTTTATTATGCTGAGGTCTTTGTAATTATATCAGTGAAACGTACACTCACTGCATCCGGTTTAACGCTGTTCCGGAAATTCTCTAATTTATTAAACTCTGTTTAGTCGTCGTTTTCACGACGACCTGTGATTGGTGGACTTATTATTTTTGAGTGGGGCGGTTGTTATAAGAGGGGTAGCACAGGGGAATGAAGTAATATAGTGACAGTTTTTAGTTTGTATCAACATTAGCATTGTGTTATAATTCATTCAAAGTATGTAATATAATAATGAAAAATATGAGAATAGTATTACTTAACCTGCAAATTAGTGAGCAACTCTAAAAATATTACCAATCCAATTGTTGCCTAGCCTAGCCTAGCCCTATATTCACATATTGGCTGTCTGTTCATCTGACGAGCAACAGAAAATGATGCCTAGGGACAATCCTCAGCTAGTATATAAGACGTCTTTATATTTACAGTATTTTCACGTTTGTTTAATTGATAGTCGTTTGATTTTAATTTGATTTGATTTAATTTTATAATTTTGTTTTGAAATTTAATTGTTTTTAATTTAATTTAGTTTAATTTCTTTCATNGTTGGGGGGTCTTCCTACACTGCGTCGTCCAGTGCGGGGTCGCCATTCCAGCACTTTCCGACCCCAACGCCCATCGGTTTCGTCGGACTATGTGCCCCGCCCATTGCCACTTCAGGCGATCGTAGGGCTATGTCGGTGACTTTGGTTCTGCTATGGATCTCCTCATTTCTGATTTGACCGCGTAGTGAAACTCCGAGCATAGCCCTCTCCATCGCACGCTGAATGACTCTGAGCTTTCGAATAAGGCCCATAGTCAGCCACCACGTTTCCGATCCGTAGGTAAGCACTGGCAACACGCACTGTTCAAAGACTTTCAGGCACTGAGGGATATTGGACGAAAAAGTCTTCCGGAACTTCCCGAACGCTGCCCAACCGAGTTGGAATGTACTAATTACCACCGGATTTGTTGTATCGCGATCGCACTGTATACCTAAATACTTATACAAAAACTCTTTGCTTGCTGTCCATTAATTTCTGAAACTCCTGAACCGATTTTAGCAGCATGGTGGTTAAATAAATACACAACAAAGGTTATGAAAGTAATTGAGATGAGAACGGGATATTCTGACCATATAATTAAAGCAAAGACCGTCTTTAATAAATAAAAGATAGATCATCGTTAGCATACGACCATCACTAGCACGGGTCAAGTGAACACTCAATCATTTTGTCATATTACTTGAAATGTTTCTAATAATTCAGAAAAGTGCACTTAAAAGCTATCGAAACAAATCAAATAAAGCTCAATCTTAAATTCAATTCAATGCAAACACTAATAGAATGTTTATTTAATCCTAACTTGAATATTTAGCGAATTAAAACAAGTTCTCTTATTCACGTTATCATAGAGTGAAGTTAGCAATTGACCGTAATCTCACATGATTGTAAAGAAATTCTGGGATATGAGACAGTAATCTATGGAATTCAAAGCCTTCTACAGATAAGTAACAATACTTATATGATTAATATTGACATTGGAAGACAAGACCACGAGCTAGAATCCTGGCTACATCGCCAAGTTCTGTTTGTAAAACTCGTCACTTCTTCAAAAAGAAAGAAAACATGAGGAATCTTACATATCGTTGGAGCAATACTAAAATATGTGCTACTGGATGAAGGAGTAAGTTTGTGTTCTGCTGTGGAATGTTATTAGCCTGATGGTAATGAGGTAAATTACTTTTTAGTGGTAGGATGATAACTAAACGCGGCAGCTGTCTCCCAATGCTCACTACAGTTTCTTAAATATGTCATGACGGGATTTGAACCCAGGAAATCTTCTAGCACAGCAAGTACAAAGGCAGTTTAGAAGTTTAGAAGACAGTATTAAACAATAACTATTATAAAGAAAATATAGTAGTTGACGGTACAATTTTCTAAAATCCACCTGTTTAACTACTAGACAATTATGCCAGTCAGTAAACTCTAATAAAAATAAATAATATTTATCGATGCCAATGCCATGCTCTGGTACGAAAGAGTACTTAATAATATTTCTGTCATACAAAATAATTAAACTCTCTTAATGTATTGACCGGAAGCGACGCCACTTTGAAAGTAAATTAAACAAATAACACCTCTAACTGGTTATTTGGGAATTGGGCTGATGAAAGTCAATGCCAAGGTCTAGATCTCATTGCTCTTGTAAAAGTTTCTGAGCAAACAGTGAAATGTGAGAATGCGCCTTTTTATTTATATTGAAGTCATTTTAATGGAACTGAGAATGGGGTACACTTTTCTTTTTGCGTGAATTGTTTGCTAATTGAATATACTTGTATTAATAATAAACCGTAATCTATTAGAGTATCAAATGTGATTTAATTAAAAATAGACGAAAATTCAATTGAACTTTCTCCTAGGTCTTTTAATTATTGCTGAAGATTGTAGTGCTACCTAGATCTTAGACCGGATCAAATTAAATCAAAGCTTCTCATGAAATTTGACAGAGAAACCACAAAATCATTCGGAACGTGTAGGGTGATTTAAATATTATAAATAACTTTAATGAAGCTGGTTCACAAGGCAATACAGAGACTTACTACTGAAACCAATACCAATTTCGTAAAAAGTTTAATTGCCTAGGATCTACTAAACGTTTTTACCTTACAAGGTTATATTACTATGCAAATCTAGGTAAGGTTGAAACAAGTTATAAATAAATTCGCTACATGGACAAACAATGGAAATACATATCTATTATAATAATACAAGTAGTTAGTTATCGTGTTTATTTATTTAAAAAAATTGCCATTTTAGCTCAGAAGAGAAAGCTGAAATCGCAACACCACAATCCTCTATGGAGTTGAGATAGACCAGACATAGTTCTTGAACTATTCTCTCTATCTATCTCTTCTATCGCTGCTCTGAATCAAAGTTAGGCTTTTATCCTTGTTATCAACAAATTTTGAATTATTTTGTATACATCGCGATGCGACAGGACACACTCTGAAAAAGAGCTCAGTCGTTCACCAACACTGACCAGCTGAGCGAGATCAAGCAAGCGATTAAGATTCCACCAGGACCATTATCTTCAGACCTGAAGGAACGGTTAATGAGTGAGAGAACTCTTAAACATTTTGGCGATATGGCGATAAAAATTTATAATAAGCTGCCAGAAAATATTAGAACATTGCCTCCTAAAAAATACAGAATTTAATTTAAAAAATGGCTATTAAAGAAAAAATATTATTCAACATTATTACATTATTGTAATACGCTATGTCTTCAACACCTTGATGGGGCTTCTCTTGTACTTGTACACGCTAAAAGCAATAAATAAATAAAAATAGACAAATTGATGAAGTACTTAAATAAACTGATGACCTACATGTAGTTGCAAAGAGTACCACTGGGTTTTAATAGGTTGTACGGAGTTTCTCTTCCACCGAATCCCACATTTTCAACTTGAAAAAAAGCAATTTAAACAATGAATGGAGTTGTAACATAAACCTTGACCCGTATGACCGTCGTCTTCATGTATCTAGAAACTTTGTATCAAATGAAGAGTTAAACATACTCTAAGATATCGGTTTGCGGTTGTAACACAATACAAGGTCACGCTGGGTGATTCTATGCTTACTGAACGGTGAAACGGTATGAGACCTAAAACGTTTCATATATGGACCACATTCTACAATCGATATTTAGTCATTGATATTCTGTATCGTTATAATTATAACATTTAACAGCTTTGCTGAAATTTTCATTATTCAAGGACGTATCATGAGAATTAAAAAATTGTCTATTAATGTACATATTGTAATCGTTTGACTTTTATTACAGTTATAGATAATTTTTTCACCCTACATATATAAATACATACCAAGCATCATGCCTCATACCCATAGGGTTAGACCGTAGATCACGTCCTTCTACTTATCATGATCCTTGCATATAAATAAATAAATAAAAACCTTTTATTCGATCCAGTCACACATAACTACATACAATACACAATACAATAGACAAATATACTAGATACATTATAGATAAAATTTTATTATAGTTAAATGTGACACCGACCTGGGAGCACCGCTCAGCTATTAATGTTGGACTTTAGACCAACGCTGGTTTTCAGCGGCAACCCTAAACATATCCTATTATAAATAAATATACTATATAAAGATAAATAAATGCTAATAAACAAATAAATTAAACGGAAAAAGTCGGTATATCTCCTTCGCTTCTTTCATTCTCATTAAACCCTTCAAACAAGTTCGTCCTCTTGACCGGGCCTATATTTAACATATCCAGGATTTGGTCCAGGAACGTTCACCTTGGTCTTCTCCTTCCAACTTTCCTATTCACTCTTAACTCATAAATCCTTTTTGTTATTGTGCTTTCATTAATACTCTCTACGTGCCCAAACCATCTAAGCATACCTTTCTCACATATACCTTTCTCTTCAATCATAGTCACTACATCTTCTTTTATTCCTCAACATTCTGTTTTCACCCTACCAAGGATAAGTGTTAATACCTTGAAAATAAGTAAAACTTCGCTTTATTAAAATTACAAGAATGTTCGCTCAAATTCCCTGTATTTTGAGTTCTCTCTAGATCTATCTTTTGTTTAACCAATATTTCACTTTGTTATCTTCCTTGTCTTCTTCATACTTTTAATGCATTCTTATAAAAACCTTCTACATTCAAAATGAACTCTATTTTTAACATTTACACAAAAATAAGACATTTGACAATATTTGGAAAACCAAAATCATTCCATCATTTTTTTGTAGTTTAACATTATGAATTTATAACTTCCACAAGAATATGTCTTATACTGGAATATAGGATTTTTAAACTATTTTCTTTCAACTAAACCCTGTGGCTGATTCCCAATTGGGTAATTTTAAGAATTTGCGATATCTAATTCATCTATATAGTACTAGCTGGAATGTTTTTGGGTGGCATTTTCATTAATTAGGGCAAATTGTTTTACAAATAAGAAACATACGTTTGCCCCCGCCCCGTAACCTTTCTTGCGGGTGGAATTTCTTAAAATCCGTTCTTAGCTGACCTCTAATCGGCAAAAGGAATATTCCTACCAACTTTCTAGTCTCTACGCCTCTGCAGGTGTGGTCACGGTTGCAGCGGTGCGTCCATTCTTGGAAGATTGGCTTGCCAGGGGGCACGGTACGCTAACCAACAGGCTGGTGCAAGTGTTAACTGGACATGGTTGCTTCGGCAAGTATCTGCACCAGATTGTAGGCCGAGAAGAGACGCCTGCTTGCCGTATTTGTGGGGCGGCCGTAGACACTGCGCACCACACAGTAGCAAATTGTCAGGCTTGGGGACCTCAGCGTCACATCTTGACATCGCTGATTGGGAGTGACCTCTCACTCCCCAGCATTTAGGGCGCTATGATTGGCGATGAGTCAAGTTGGAGAGCAGTGACGTCTTTTTGCGAGGCTGTCATCTTGCAGGAGTTACTAAACAGGCAAAGGCGCAATTTTGCTCGCCTGCTCTCCCTCTAACTAAACCCTTAAGTCGGATTCATCCGGGGCGCCAGAGCTGAATGCGCCAGCGAACATCTGGACCCCAACACCTGGATGAAGAAGGTTCCGCTGAGTTTTAGTGGGTATCCTGGTAAGACCAGCGATTCCCACACTCCCGGATGTTTACACTTCATCCGGCGTGCATAAAGCATTTCCTAGCGAAAAAAAAAAGTCTACGCCTAATGGTTCCAGAGATATCGTGATGAGTCAATAGATACCTATATATAGATTTGACAATGTCCTATGTTGTGTAAATGCTAACAAATTTTTCACATCCAACGGATTAGAGTGTCATCATATAAAATTAGTTGAGATCATGGATAAGCGGTAATCTGTACGCAATAAGTAAATGGATTACGATGCTATTGACTAAAATACTTAGACAATAGTTTAACTAATCGACATGCATTGCAACGATCACGATGCATCAATTAAAGCATTCACAATAGTTCTACAGATAATCTCGTATGATAAAATATAAGTTGCATTTCATAATTTAGAAATGTGATGAAAAGTGGCTCGTCTCAGTTCAGCCTAAATAAAACAATTGCAGTACGTAACAAAAGAATGACAAGTTAGATAGAATACTCCATCTTGTCAGTTCTCAGAGTAGTCATAATGTGAGGAAATCACTGTGAAGAACGCTCGCACTAACAACAGCAATTTTGTAATATACTTGTTCCCTATGAAAGTGTGTTATATACATTTGATCTGGCAATATGCTTACGGTAAACGATTGTTGTTTTACTCTAGTTCCTATAAAGTATGATATGTATACTCTGTTCTGGATTTGCCTGAACATAATTTTAAGAAATATGTGTCCAACATTCCCGTGCACACTCTAGAGTGCACAAATGTTTGGACTTGATTCCAGCTGCACAATGAAAACAAATAAAACCCAGTGCTTTACAGAACAACTACTTAATTCTGGAGAGAGTGGATTATCATAATCCATGGTACATTCATAACCAACGGAAGGAGTATTAACTATTCAAAATTGTTAATTTAGCCTGATTGGATAAAGAGTTTTTGGACAAAATTCTGTTATTATAATTGGCAAAGTAATTGATATCAAACACCTAAGAGTAGCAATCAATGAAGGTGAATATGAATGAAAAATATAAAACAGAAGATTGAAGTTTGTTTGGCATTGATGCTATAAACGAGAACGTAACTTTGATGTTATGTTTTCATGTAAATATCCCTAAACCATTTTCCAATAATTTTGAAATGAAGATAAATTTAAGAAATTCACTAAGAATTTTATTTATGAACAAGGTAAGAGTAAGGGTTTTAAATAATGTAAGTGACATTATATTAAACAGAAATATAAATACTGATGACTTTGAAACATAATATCCTTTGAAATTTGAGGCAAGGCTTAGAAAACAATGTACCATTTTCATAGCATACTCGAGAGAAAGTTTAGGGGCAATTTCATATGGAAGATAGAAAATTAGATAGGATTGTTAACCGTTAATTTTGGTACGTATGTGACCAGACAAAGAAAGGCACGGGTCAATGATACAGCCAGCTAACGGTGTCCGGATGTCAACCTCAAGCAAACCCGTTTAAACTTGGCAAACTACTGTAGCAATCGTAAAATAAACGACTCAATGAATTATATCCATTTCATTTAAGGCAAAGTTGAATTTACTACAATTTATATAATGTGAAAATTGCACGTTGAAATTCTCACGGTTTAACTAAATCTAAAAAATTTTTTGATACGTGATACGTTTATAGTTGATTGTTTCAAAATAAATCAAATCAAAAATTGACAAATATAGTTTTAAGATTAGCATAAGATTAACAACTCATTTAAGGGTAACTGTATACGTTTCTATAATAAACTCCCACAAGACGTTCTAAAGATGTCAATTAATAAATTCAAAGTCTTTGTTAAAAGAAAGTTGATAGAAAAATCGTATTATAAGTTGCAAGATTACCTAGACGATAGAAACGCCTGGGAGTGAACGAATTGCTCTAATTTTAATTAAAATATAGTAACCTAATATGATATTGTAATGATGATGGGAAAAAAAAAAATACCCGACTGAGTTTGTTGTGGGTTCTTCTCGGATCAGGGCGCGAAGGAACCCTCGCAACTTTAGATTTTAAGCCGTTCTTGAGTACCATCATCAGATGTATATTAGAATCAGAGTGAGGAAAAAAATATATAATTTGACGATTCAAAAGTGCTGTAATATGCCTACTTGAATAAAGATATTTTTGATTTTGATTTTATTTTCATATATTAATAACGATACAATGGGTGATGATCTAATAAGATCCGATTTACTAGAAAAATTCACGATGAGTATATTATTTTCTTGTTTTATCCAGACACTTGATTATGGTATCATATCTATAATTTTACACTAATAGTGAAATTATAAATAAAAAATTGTCACCTTTAGATCATCTAGAGGTCTTAGAGCTAGAGCCAGGTTAAAACCGTATATATTAGTGATACAAAAGTACAATTGAATTCTAAGTAGAAATAATCCTACACTTATTGTCGTCTTGATCATACAGATTTAAAAAATAGCAGAGATCGCAGATAATTATTACTAAACCCACTTCAATTCCAGCGTCATAAGATAAACATCTATTGGTCAAATGATACCAATTAGAAACGTCTATTAGGTTTTTTTTACTGTGTGAAGATTTGCGATTGACTGACATCTCACCTGATGGTAGTTATGATCTAAGATGTCAACACGCTAACCTTGTAATAGGTCATTTAAACATATATAGTTTTTACACAGCATTGGGACATAGCTGTTGATTTAAACTACCAGAAATCGAATCCAGGGTCACTGATAGTAAGTCGGATACTTACCTCAGTGACATTGTCGAAAATGCTGAGAGATTTAATAACAATTTAAAGTAAATTTTCAATACAAAAAATCTAACGATTACAAATATCGTCGTATATCGAAAGCTTCAAACAAAACTGCCAATTGTTTTCTCTTCTACTCCAAGAACAAAATTGAAATAGTATACTTGAATTCCGTTTACGATTGTCATAAAGCTTTATAATTAAGTCATTTTCCTGTATCCTAATGTTACCGATGAATCTGAATTGTTCAGATAACCTAATAGCAAGCAGAACTCCGTTGCATCTTTATCGTCTTAATGGTTAACCTTTGCTTTCTTTACTGTCTATCGAATTTCACATTCACTTTCGTATATATCGATTACGGCTGCCTTTATGTCAGATCGATAACCATCAACATCAATTCGGCGTTCGTCAACTACTGTTCTAACGATACATTTACGTAAGTTCTCTAATTCTGATTGAATTACTACTGGCATAAGACTATTAGAAATAAGATCTAAAATACTATAACAGTAACGATCGTCAGTAATCTTAAATTGGTGGTGTAACATCATCAACGTATTTTATTTTGTCTCTATACGTTGTTATGCCATTTATGGACAGTGGAAATTTCTAAGAAGCAATATTTCCTAATTGCATTTAAAGCATTGAAATAGTGGCCTAACCAAGTTTATATAGGAATGGATCAATAAATTTTATATAATTTAATCTAACTATAACAAAACTTTAAGCTGTAGCTCAGCAGTATTTTAGACATCGAGAGATCTAGATGATGTAGTAGATGTTCTAAAAAACATTTAATTTTTAATAATAACAAACAACACAAAACATAAAAAATTGATTTCAAGTGAGCCTTAATAAAACAAATGATTTTAAAACATCATAATAATGAGTGCAATTATGTTTATCGCTTGTTAATTTACACTTAGTAAATTAAAGTCCCGTTGTTGCTTTTAATTGATGTATATATACGTGTTTGAACATTAATGAAGTGATATGAAATCTTTATTTATTTATTTTTCTCATTTGGTAAATTGTAAGCTTATTTAATTTAAATTCTTATCTTCGCAATATATACATACATTATTTAACACGGTTAATATTTATCATTTTAGCTGATGTCAAATGGTCTGGTTGGTAGAAAACATAGGTTCTCATCAAAGACAACAATGTTAGCAAACATCTAAACAATTACTCAGGCAAGGTCGTCAAAACAACTATATCCTAAATCTAAAATCATTGTAAATTCTTCTCTTCTCTAATTCGACTTAAGTTTAACGAACTGATACAACTTCGCCAATTGAAATTGAAAGTATTTAATTTTAAGCAATTGTTTTTTATCTTACCAAGGACGCATTTAATTACATATTCGCTATTGCCTCTTTGTAAATGCCGCTGCTGTCATCTTCTTTTTGTATTCCAATCAAACCGTCGATCGAATTCATTACGGCTCCATTTGCAGATTTGAAGATATCGCTATTACTTGGTACACTTGTATATTTTTTATTCAGTACTATTTATATATTAATTAAATTATTTCTGACAACCATTCACACATAAGAATGTACATGCCGTGTACACCTTTTGTTTTTAACCCTTTATTTGACATCAAGGGCTCATTCAATTACGTGCCAATTATGACAGTCAACATGGGATTTTTTATTATATATATCCGTATCCGTTTATCCAATTTTACAAGGTCCGTATTTTACGTGACTATTTTTTATGAATATATCCCAATTAATCATCATTTGCAAACTCCCAAGCGTTTTGCTTTTTTCGGACACTTCCAAGAATTATCGTCTATATTACAACAAATATACATATAACCTTGACAAAGGTCAAACCTGAACTTTGAATCAATATATTAATTACAACAGTAGTTTTTGAGTGATCGCATTGCAAACAGATAGTCAGACGCAGCACAGGACATTGTCTTATAATGTGTAAGAAAATGGAATAAAACTTTGATAAAAATAATTATTCGAAATGAAATATAACTTTCAACGAGCAAATTTCTTTTGCCGTAAATGGATTTTTTTATTAATAATAATTTGACATGAACATCACTGGGAAAGTTAATACTTGTAAAGAACAATTTTCCTAATTATCAGATTCTGAGAATGTTGATACAGGTGTAAGTAAATTCGGTACAATTACTGTGACTTTCTCGTCAGGGATCGTTTTCAATGGTAATAAGCTCCGGGGTCACACATGATACAGTCGTGATGAATTTACTTTTATGGAGTCGCTAGTTATTGTTTACGGTTACTGTCGAGAACCAGGCTAATGTATGTGACATTGTTGAGTTTATAGCGGAATTCCCAAAACTCAACTAGATCTTTGAAATAGTTCCGGCAAAAAAGTTCTGGCGTGGTTCTGGGACCATCGCGAAAAGAATGTGGACATTTTTATAATAAAAAAATTCAAATATGAGAAAGGAATAGTTCCGTGAAATAAACAATTATTTGTGGTTTAATTTTAAGCGACTGAATACGTTCACGAGATTGTCTCGCAGAACTTTACTTGTAACTTATTCTGGGATTGGAATTTCGGAGAATTTATATAGCTGCAACTAATTTAGTAAATGCCGATTTTTAACTTTAGAGTATAATAGAAAAAAGAAAGTAATGAAAGTTTAAAACGCCTGTTTCGGTAACGGAAAAAATAACTTTATTAGCTTCCTTATTGTTTGCCTCAGATTATGTGAAGTGTTCTAATTATTCCGTCATATCTGGGACATGTATATTAAATGTAGCGTCATTAGGATGTAATTACTTGGATTTTAATAAAGGCAGGTTGTTTTCCAATGTGAAAGTTTTAATCGTCAACCAAAACAATCTTTTTTAACAATGTGTTGTTGATAAAAGAAAGTTTCTCTAGTTAACTAACATTGAATAACAATCTGGTCATATCGCTATGTAATTCCATTCATACAAGATCAAATGAACTGCTTAATTGAACACCACGTCTGGACCCCTTATCTGGACTCTTTCAATCACATATCACGGCTAATACGTCTAAACGAGACAAAAGCTTCGGCTAATTTCCTTGTCAGTACAAAATAATCAACATCGATCTAGGCGTCGTAGTTTGCTTGCGTACGCACAATTGTCCTCGAAGACAAACGACTGTGAACTCTAACGCAAAGTTTATAGGATTTCCAACCGAAGTCTATAATGCAGTTAAATTTGAACGCTGTTACAATAGCGTACATTCTACTTCAGAATAACCTGTATGATGATCTGTTGAAGACGTAAGAGTGTCAAATGAACGTCAATTTGGAGATTTGGAGCTGGTGTATGGCGATGGCGTCTATAGCCCGAGGTGCAACTCATTAAGAATACTTTCGCTGCACTCATGACGTGCTATACTCGTTCTTTTATCGTAGTCGAATAACATCCGATCTGGCTTTGGTTGGGAAACAAATTCACAGAACGTCTGTTCGATCATCTGTTACTTACATACAGTTATATATTAGTTCGATTTTGCTAAATGAAAATGGTTTATTGGGGTGCCTATCTTGCTGATCAGCAAATATAAGTGTAGCAAATATCTCATAAAATAAAAATCAAAATCAAGAACAACCTTTAAGGTAATTTTGCATATATATTTGTTGCAAAATTAATATCTAGTCAAATTGGCTTCGGTTCTTTCTACAGATAAGATTATTTCTTTGTATATAATACAGCTAATAACATGTCTTCTCTCAGCAAAATTTTTTTGAACCAGTATATCCATTAAAAAAATCTGAAATGTGCAAAATGCAAAATAATATATATTTAATTCAGTCTAATTTTAAAGATACCGTTTACATTTTAATACAATGTATCCCCGTAACTAAAACGCATTTGACCATAAAATCTTCAAAGTGACATAAATACTAAATCTCAACCTATTGAAGAACATGTTATTGGTTATTTTTGTATTTGCTTATGTCTAGGAAACAATACAACTCTAAATAGACAATCAGCGGTGATTTCAGAGATCAAAGAAGCATTTTGTGACCAGAAGTCACGATCAGATGCTATCTTGGTTATAATAAAAACGACGTGCGCCCATCTACTGTAGCGGATGTCAAACGCTTTAAGAAACAAATTTAATTTACGATTATGAACTTTACATCAATGATCTGAAAAGACAATTTTGAATAAGATTACCTGCATAATTGTAATGTCTTGATTGATTACTTTGCAGTAAAAATGACAACAGGTGATCCACGATTCCCAGGTGGCATAGAGAATGAACTGATGCTTAACAATTATATGTCGTATAGACTTGAAGTTAAAAATGTGGTTGTAGTTTTAATTAATAATGATTAAATGACCCTGCACATGATTTATCGTCCTGTGTTTGATATCTCCTGTCAGTTATTGTTAACGCCTTGTTTGCACGCTTATATAATAGTAAATTTTGAAATTATATGCCTGATGTAATAAAGAGACTCTTTGATTATTGACTTTAGGATTGGTTATACATACATACATAGCATCACGCCTCATTCCCATAGGAGTAGGCAAAGACAAAATCNAGAGTACTCTTGACCTGGCCGTTATTTAAAATGTCCTGGATTTGGTCCAGGAACGTTCGCCTTGGTCTTCCCCTTCCAACTTTCGCATTCACTCTTGACTCATAAATCCTTTTTGACAGTCTCCTTTCATTCATTCTCTCTACATGCCCATCTAAGCATACCTTTCTCAATTTTAGTCACAACATCTTCTTTGATACCACAACGTTCTCTTATTGATTGTTGTTCTTAAGAGGATTGGTTATAACTATTTTAATTCAAAAATTACGAGAAAAATCGTAATGAGAAACAACATTCTTAAATACATGTAATGTATCCGCTAATTTTGTTTTCGCCAATGTCAAAAGGTCCCTGGAAGAGATCAACTTGAAGAGAAAAGAAATCTACACCATCTGTCGTTTATTGAATAAAAAAAATACGTCGATAAAATATATTTCGCAAAAGCCTACCCGAGCAAAGGCTTATGAGCCATGATATTCGGCCTTTTAAACACTTTGTCGTCATTGTCAAAATACATAATGTATTTTCACTTATTCCGTTCATAAACAATCAATAGTCAATTCAAAAAGTAATATCCCAGGTGGTTATGGTACTCAAAAATTTTCTGCATGAGCGAAGCCACAAGCCTGAGTAGTTGTAAAAGCCTCAACAATAGTTGACGTCACGAACTCGATCAATAATCGAATTTGATCCGCTCTCGATCACTTGTCGAACTCACGAAATACTCAAAAAAAATCTCCCATGTATGGGAGAGAGAAAGCATGCTGATTGCAAGCACCTTCTAGGCGAGAGTGAGTAGACAGCAACTAAATATGGTAATCCAACTTGAGTTATTTTTAGTGCGTCAGTGAAAAACTTACAGCGATTTTGAAACAAGTGTTCCTACGCCGTGTTTTCTTCAATTGTATCGGTATTTCACTCTGTTTTCAATACGACATACTCACGACGTCACTTTTCAAAGATATGAAACGTTGAAAGATTCTGTCCCTGCCATTTCAACTTGGTACTCGAATCAAAACACAGCAGTCTCATCGCAATCACTCCCCATGCAATTGGATTGAAATATTAATAAATTATATAAAAACCACAAAATATATATTGATGAACCACCGAAAGTTTAAATTTTTAGTGTTGATTCGAGTTGGTAAAAATCACAAGTATTAGCATATTAGTATTACCATATTGCCTTCGGTTATGTTTTCAGATACAATAAATCTGTTGCAGCTTATAATACGTAAAATGGCCGGAGAATACGAAATGGCTAAGAAAACGGTAAAGCAGTCGTAGCTTTGTGAAATGCGAGAGTTCAGCTTAAAGTAGAAAGACAAGGCGGTTTAGCTATCTGACTCTAAAAGAAGAAAGTTTTCCATTAATTATAGACAAACATAAAGAAACTTAGATTAGAGAGAAAATAGTTACTAGATTACATTTACAGTACCAGCACAACTGCCAATGCTTTTTGAGTTAAAATTACACATATAAGAAGTGAAACTTTTTTGGCGAAATAATTTTTAAACCTACTTTATATTTATATAAATCTAAAACTTTAGATTTTCGAGACTTCGAGGGAGGGAAAAAGGAAGATGTGTTAGGAATTTAATTGTCATTTAAAAATGAAAAATGTCGAAAATTATTACAAATAATTTATTGTAATCTCAAAGGAACTGTAAATAAAAACGTCACGTGTTTTTGTCAATATTAGAAATTATTAATAAAATTGATTTTAAAATTTAGTAAGGAGAATTTATGAAAAATTTTTATTTTATATTTTATGAAAAATAGTATATTATGTGTTATTTGTAAATATTTTAAATACCTAACCTTCAAAAGAGTAAGCATAGAAAACGCTGCACATCTTCGTGACGCTGATCATGCGTTTAACTAGAAAAGGGATTGTTTAAATCTCCAACATAATATAATGATAGAATTACTCATTCGTATTACTCCCGCTTGAGTTTTACACTTGAACCAACCTCCTTAGAGTGGGCGAATCAAACGTTTCATTGACATTACGATATGCAAATAAAAACTAGAGTAAGCGGTAGAAGTAGTAAACTTTCTGCGTTGAATAATGACTCTTTATTAACTTACATTAGATAGTCATTGAAAGTAAAATGAAATTTCTGAGAGGCCTTTGTCAGAGGGATAGTATGGACTTAGATGAAATAATACAGCAATTTGTTTTATTTTCTAACGAGCGTACTTTGCTGTAATTTCCTATTTCCATTAAAAATACCGATATAAAACCTAGTCTATTTTATTCCTCGTAAGTTCAGCTATCTGCCGTTGAAAATGACAGTGAAAATTTCTTTTATAATATATATTTTTAAGAAGAAACGATTATATAAGTAATTACCAACACTGACTGTCGTGGGATACTATAAGACTGGAATTTGTTAATAGTCCTTGACATGAAATTGATATCTTCTTTTTATTTACTATATTATACTACCACTCCGGTTTTTCCCGATCCTGTAGAAATATGAGGAAATCTGTACTTAGTGATCCGCTATAACATCATCTCCGCATACATTTCTAAAAAAAAACCAATTTGTGGTAGATCGTTTGTGTGATTTTATAGTTTATAAAAGACATACAATCGAAATAGAATATGATGATATCGTTTATAACGACATATTGGTTATAATAACCGAATGCCAAGGTCCCGGCCGAGTCTCTATAAAAAACTAATTAGTAAACATACAGTCTTTAACGATATCGCTTCCAACGATATATTAATATTAATAGGCCATAATGACCAATCGTTTACTTGTACCTGGAAAAAGGAGACATGTCTTGGCTGAAAAATTCAGACTAAAGCGACCGATTGATGATTTTTAAGTCTAGCCTAGTCTAGGAAATGTACTGATATTTATTCATAATAAACTTTTTGAAGTTATAATTCTTTTGGCGCGTTAGGGAGAAATGATGAGAGTATTACGCTGTCAGTTTCGGCGCCTCAGTGTTTATAAAAGATAACTCTACACTGGCTAGAAACTTAGTTTATTAAATGTTATTATAGTTCTTTCAACTTTGACAGTTCACTAGAATCACTTTATTCCGCAACTCGTGAGGACCTTCAAAATACCTATCTGCATCTATAAGGGCTGGACCTCAGCCTCATCGCTAATCCAGACCGGCAGGCAGAAACCGGGTCCGTAGTCTTGTACAGTAATTCGACTAATTACCAGAATAACTAACTATTTGAAAGAGAGCTACGGTTTTTATAGCAATATATCGCTGACTGATTGTTTACACCTTGACTGACATAGCAGTCGATAGTTGCAGGTCAGCATTATTAATATAGAATTTAGGGATGTCACAGCGTGCACACCGTCACAAAAAACCGACACCCCGAAATGAGCTATAGTTTTTATGACATTTAGATATACTTTGTTTAACTTGATACTGCATTATAATAAAACTTTCAATTTATTAAATAGAATAAGGCCAAAGATATTTTTTTTTAAAGATTTTTATCTTGTTACGCCAAAGAAGTATAATTTTTAATGCGTGTACATAAGTACATACACACACAAACTTTTTTCACATTTTATTTTAAAACAAGCTCACAAAAGTTACCAACATAAACATACATATAACTGTTAATATAACTACTTGTGTATATTGCTTATAACAAATATAGGTCAACGTCCGAAATATACAGTCCCTTCAATGTCGTTATAACCGGTTTTTACTGTAATTAACCTTTTTTATATAATATATATAAAAACATTTTAGAGGCATGCATTTCCAGTTTGTCTGTTCCTTTTTAAATAGAATTAAGCTTAGATAATGTATTGTGTAAAGCCAAAAGTGAACAGACTTGTAGATTTAATAGAAATTTATTAAATCTGTTGGTCTTTTCATTTCCATTGACCTTAAGACCCGCTAGATCCTGGCGCACCTCAAGACACGACTCCGACTTAATATGTTAACATAAAATATGTAGAAAGGTTCGAAGGTCATATTATATGTATCTTGTGAGCTTTAAGCTTACAGCATGTGTTAGTAAAATCTAAATTTCAATATAAATACATTTTATGTATGAAATTTAATATAGCAAAATATCAGAACTGGGATAAAAATATTTGCTATATTTGAAAGACATTAAAGCGTTAAAATGTTAAGATACGAGAAAGCTTCTATGTTTTTAAGAGAACTGTTGTATATGTGTCTCAGTTAGGTACTTTCTTATCTTTGGTAGGGCTTCTGGAAGAAGTTTCCTTTAGATATGTAGTAAGTAGCAGCCCAGTAACGTCCCATTGCTGGGCACAGGCCTCCTCACTCACATAAGAGAGGGTTTTTAGAGCATAGACCCACCACGCTGCTCCACTGCGTATTTGGCAGGCATAGTATACAAGTGCACTCTCTATTCCTTCACTCTCATAGTCCGACGTGACGGCAAACCAACACGACCAGAGACAAATCAGGCGCAGGACAAATCAGGTGCTCTCCGGGGGTGGATCACACCGCCAAACTTTTCCCCACTTCGGGCAAATATTGAAAAAAAATCTTAATAGAAAACTCAATATCGCTTTCGAATTGGCCCGACCCAGGACTCGAACCGAGAACCTCATGTCTGTAGTCGAACATGCTAACCACTAAACCAATGAGGCAATTACATATATAAATAAAATATAATCCATTAAATCAAGATTTACAATAAATTATAAGAAAAATATGTAAATTTAAAGAGTCATATCCACATTCTAGATTAAAAAGTAGGATTGCGCTTATATTTAAAGTTTTAACTTTGATTAAAGAAGAAATTGTGTTATAACATTAAACTGTTCATTGCAAAGTTAATTCGTTACTTGTTACCGTAACTTTGTAAGTCAAAATTAAATTGACACTTTACATGTCACGAATTTAATCAAATAAAAAAAAAGTAGTGATAAAAATTTGAAATAACAAAGCAGTTGCACACGTAATTCAACTTACTCAGAAAAACTTTACAATCGGGCACACTTCGCAAGAAAAAAGTTACAATTTAAAACATTCTACACTTCATATAACTGTAAAATACCAATTAAGTATACGTGCACTTTTGTTCAGCACATTTCCCACTGTATTTTGACATATTACATTTTTTTTATAAAATGAAATCAAACGTCGCGCGAAACTAAATGTAAATTTGAAAGGAAAACTCTTTACAACTAACTATAGTTTATAATTAAACTAGCAATGGCACGCGATTTCACCCACGTATAATTAGTATCCTTGGAAAATGAGCTAACTCACCAGTCGCAGGGCCAGTTATAAGGGTCGGAACAATTTTCTTTAGATTGACATTTTTAAATTCGTTATATCTTTTGAATGGAAGGTTCGATTTTAATAATTTAAAAAGTATTTTAACGGTATTGAAACGGTCTTTAATAAAATATGAAATAAGATAAGGATTAATACAGAGGTATGAATAATATGGTTTGATTATCCTCGCCACTTTTATAAAACTTTTATAAGTTAAAAAAAGTTGTTATAGTGGTATAACTACAGTAGTTGGATATATGGTACCCTACATTTTTTTGTAGATATTAATACGTTCTATAATACTGTAAAACATTTTTTTTCTATCAGCAATAGTTTCCGCAGCGCAAGCGATGTTTTGTTTCACGCCTTAAGTTACATTAATGCATTATTTATTATTTTGTGAAAGTAATATAGCTTATGTAGCTTAATGAAAATGCAGCTTTCAAATGACGAAAACAATTATCGAAACGGTCAAGTAGTTTTTGTGTGAAAACGTTACAAACATATATACAAAAACACAAATGTTTCTTCTTTAAATTATGAATTAAGATTGAAAAGGAAAACATAACGACCGCAAATTGTTTACAGCATTATATAATTCGTTTAGCAAAATTTGTATAATATTACAAAAAGAGTTGCATAAGCGGCCATTTTATAGTGCGCATGCCATTTTCTAGAGCGAGAGATTCAGCGCGTGCGCAACGCAAGGTCCATGAAGGTCGTAACGGTGAAAGCAGGCAGTGAATTTAAGGCGCCTTTACACGAGTGCACTGTATAGCAAGATTACGTCGTTAATAATGCAGAAAGCCTTTTAGTTTCATTATAGGGTCCAAGAGAGTCGCTAAGAAACAAATTCAAGGCAGTTAACATAATGACAGTTCACTGCGTATACATATTAGAAAACTTGTTGTACGTACACAAAAACATTGACTCTTTTAATAAAAAGAGTGAATGTATATCATATAACTTACGAAACAAAAACAAACTTGTTGTAAATTCTAGTAGGCTGCATAAAATTAACAACTCATTTAAGGGTAACTGTATACGTTTCTATAATAAACTCCCACAAGACGTTTTAGAAATGTCAATTAATAAATTCAAAGTCTTTGTTAAAAGAAAGTTGATAGAAAAATCGTATTATAAGTTGCAAGAGTACTTAGACGATAGAAACGCGTGGGAGTGAACGAACTGCTCTAATTTGAATTGAAATATATTAAACTAACATGATATTGTAATGATGATGATAACAAAAAAAACAGAATACCCGACTGAGTTTGTTGTGGGCTCTTCTCGGATCGGGGCGCGAAGGAACCCTCGTAACTTTAGATTTTAAGTCGTTCTGGAGTATCATCATCAGACGTTTTATTAGAATTAGAGTGTGGAAAGGAAAAGAAAAAACAAAAATTTGACGATTCAAAAGTGCTGTAATATGCCTACTTGAATAAAGATATTTTGATTGATTTTGATAATTAAAGATTATAACGACTCCTAATTATGAAGAGTCAAGTATAAAACCGCTAAATTTATTTCTTCAAGTAATATTTCTTTACGCACACCTGACCTGGTGATTGTATGAAAAGAGTTATACATAAGCATGCCTCATTGCCTCATTGCAAACTGCCTCATTGGTCTAGTGGTTAGCATGGTCGACAGACATGAGGCCCTGGGTTCGAGTCCCGGGTCGCGCCAATTCAAAAAAAATGAATATTGAGTTTCCTATTAAGATTTTCTCAATATTTGCTCGAAGTTGGGAAGTTGGCGGTGTGATCCACCCCCGTGCCTCGGAGAGCACGTTAAGCCGTTGGGCCTGCGCCTGATTTCTCTCCGGTCGTGTCGGATTTCCGTCACATCGGACTATGAGAGCGAAGGAATAGAGAGTGCACTTATTGTGTACTATGCCTGCCAATCCGCAGTGGAGCAGCGTGGTGAGTCTATGCTCTAAAAACCCTCGCTTCTCGGAGTGAGGAGGCCTGTGCCCAGCAGTGGGACGATAAAGGGCTGCTACTTACTTTTTACTTACTATGCCTCATTGGTCCTGTGTGCAGCTTTTTTGGCTTTTTTGGATACGAGGTCCAGGGTTCGAGTCCTGTGTCGAGCGAATTGAAATATGGATAGGCAATTTATTTTTGTTAAGAAATTCTCAGTATTAGCTTAAAGTTGGGAAGTTGGTGGTGTATTCCATCCCAGTGCCTTAGAAAGCACGTTAAGCCTGCGTTCGATCTCTCTTCGGACGTCTCGTATTGCCGTCCCATCAGATTGTAAGAGTGAAGGAATAGAAGGTGCACTTGTGTACTAAGCCTTTTTTTAAGCTGGGAAATGCCTTTACGCAACCCCATCAGACCTACAATCTTAGCAGGAGTGTGGGACTCGTTGGTAAGCCAGAATACCCAGGAAAATCCGGCAATTTCCACATCCTTTTGTAGAGCACCAGACAATTGGTAGACGCACCTACCCTGTCTTTGTTTAATAAGACTGCCACATCGCAGTGGAGTCGTGTGAGTCTATGCTCTATAAACTCTTTCTCCTGTGAGTGAGGAAATCTGTGTCCAGCAATGGAACGTTAAGGGATGGCTGTTTATCTTACCTTACTATTTTAAGATTACGTCGTTATTGATGCAGAAAGCGTTTTAATTCCTTTTAAAAGCTTTTCACTGATAGGACAGGAGACGTTTAAGAACAAAGACCCTGCAATGTACACAAGATCAAAGTCAAGTGGTAATGTGTTGGGCACAGGCCTCCTCATTCAAAGTAGAGAAGGTTTCAAGTGCATAGACCCTTTACGTTTGTAGGGTTACTCTCGGCATACTCAGGTGTCCTCATGACATATTTCTTCATTGAAAAGCGAAACGATAATCTTTAAAAGAATAGTTCTCCAAATTTTACGCAGCGGTAACACAGGTACTGATCATAAATTGGTGGAAGTAGACCGTAAGCTCTAGATCCAACCCTAATGCTAATAACAATCTTCAGAAATGAAAGAGCGACATAAGAAAAAGAGAAGCACTTAAGCTGCTTTTAATAAAGCTGAGCTTCAATATAATTATGAAAATCTAAGACCCCTACGTATAAAGAGTCAAATATAAAATCTCTAATTTTATTCGTTGAAGTAAAATTTCTTTACATACACTTGACTGTTGAGAGTAAGTTGGTGAATTCAAGACAAGAGCGTTACGAAAAATGTTAATAAAAATATGTCCTTATAGCTCCTGGTAAAGCTTTAGCAGATTATCGGGATTATATTTCAGGCACCTATATAATATCTAGCTCGTTATAATTTTTGACTAATTTCATTCTAAAATGCAGAATTAATTTAAAAACATACAAAGCATCTTACATTTTTAGGTAAATGAGTAATCTCATCATTAATTGTGTTTTAATGATAGTAATTATTCTCGACTATTTAGTTTTGGTATCACTATAAAAGAGTGACTTTTAATTATTTATTATATCTTTGAAGTTAAAAGTCTACTAAAACAGTTTAAACCAATAACATATTTAATAAAATATATTTAAGAAAACTCCGTGTTATTTGTTAATAATTTAAACCGCAATAACATTGAATACATTATCCAAATAAATTGTTCCAACTCGGATGTAATTAGAAGTGTCAAAATTGTTTTGCCATATCAATTACCATATGTAATTGTACTGACATATCTCTTGAGAATAAATTAAGAATAAAACATTTTTAACTATCAGATGAATACATAAATAAACATAATATAAATAATTACAAGTAAATGTAAAAACTTCGAAAAAGAGATCAACCGCCGAATCCAACTCGGATGGGCAGCGTTCGGAATATTACGGGACATCTTTTCATCCATAATTCCTCAGTGCCTGAAGACTAAGGTCTTGGAACAGTGCGTGTTGCCAGCGATTACATATGGTTCCGAGACATGGCCACTGACTATGGGGCTCGTAAGAACACTCAGAGTCACTCAGCCGGCAGTGGAGAGGGCTATGCTCGGAGTTTCCCTGCGTAATCAAATCAGAAATGAGGAGATCCGTAGGAGAACTAAAGTCACCGACGTAGCCTACTGAATTGCAAAGCTGAAGTGGCACATAGTTTGCAGAACCGATGAACGTTGGGGTCCGAAGGTGCTAGAGTGGTGGCCTCGAACCGGAAAACGCAGCGTCGGCAGACCTTCCACCAGGTGGACCGATGACATCAGGCGGGTCGCTGGCAGCCGCTGGATAGAAGCGGCGCAAGATCGGGCCCATTGGAATTCATTAAGAGAGACCTTTGTCCAGCAGTGGACGTCTATCTGTTGAGACGTCGACGGCGACGACGAAATGTAACAAGGAGTGATGTTATTGACTATTTAAACCTCAAAATCGTGACAACTATAACAGCCCGATTATAATAGACGGTGACCTTTCATTACTATAGCTATTTTTTGGTAGCATATTTCATAGTTTAGGCTAATTATTTAACAAATAATACACATATATTTATGAGTTTTTTTGCAGTATTTCACCGCAAAGAGCTTATTATCCTTACTGAGGCTCTAGACTTTTTGTATCTCAAATTTCAGTAAAATTGGATCAATAGTTTTGGCATGAAAGCGCCACAGAATTCCTTTCTCATTTATAATATGTATTAGAAGAATTCTTTTGGAAATAAAACTTTTACAAACTTTGTATGTTATATTTATTAATATCAAATCAACAGCCTTATAATAAATTTTAAGCTTCTAACTCAAAAATGACGACACTTTCATTCTTTACAACACTTTTTTCGCATTTAAAAGTAACCTATGTCCTTTCTCATGCTTTAAACTATCTGTGTACCAAATTTCATTTAAATTTGATCAATAGTTTTGGCATGAAAGCTCAACAAACAGAGTTACTTTCACATTTAAAATATTAATAAAGATTTTGTATCAAGTTTGTCTGGTGTTTGAACCTATATATGAATTTACCATCATGTTCTAATAGGTGAGTTCCTTCTAAATACATTCAGATTAATATAAATATCAACTGTACAAAAAAAACTACATTGCTAATCATTTAAGCGGCAAAAAAATTTAATATATTACCTTGATATATTTCTAACAGCTCAGATAAAATTAGGTGTGACTATTGTTATGTCAATTTTATAATTATATTGACATATTCCTTGATAGTTTATTAAAAGCAAATCGTTTTCCCACGCCTTATCAGCATATATCACAGCCAGGGCCAACAGTATTAGGTATCGTTATTATTTCGCTTGTGTAATAATCAACAGTAAGGTTAAAGATCTACTGTATTTATTATAATGACTACAGTTACTTCAGTTTAATGTGTTTTTTAATGAGGTTTATTGTTTGATTTTAATGTTTACAACTTAAGCAAATGTTGTATGCGATTACTAATCTGGTTTTTAATGTTCTGTCCATGTTTTACCTGCTTATAGGATCTGATTCATATACTTTGTTTTGTGACATCATTATAACAGCTGGAATCTAAATTAAGTAAATTATTATCGAATTTGAGCTTAGCACGGATAGTAAAGCTATCACAAATGTAGGGGTTGCATTCAACTGTCCTATGTCTACAGCTCTTTAAATATTTTAATGAATAATGTAGATTTTATAAACATTAAAAGAAACACGGTAATTTTGCAATAAATTTTAAGATTCTCATTTAGATTATTGTTATAAAAGATCATAATGGTGAAGATGAAATGCTTAATTCAATCATTTAAAGAAAGAGAAAATTTATCAAGTCTAATTAATATTACCTTTGCAATTTAAATTTGTAAAATAACTTTTTCTTCATTTTCGATGAAAGCTTTTAGGAAACATACTTTTTTTCGACACCTTCAACAATTATCTTTATATTTTAACCAATTTAAATAAAACTAAAACAAATTATACACATAAACCTTCCTCATGAAACACTTTTTATATTAATCTAATAGAAATTATTAAATTATAATTATTTAGAGGCTCTATTAACTTGACACAATGTAACAAGACAAAATAATACTATAAATCAAAATATACTAGCGACATAAATATTTTATTCCTTTCACAGAATCTCGCAAGTAAACTTATAAATTTTATCGAATGTGACAGAATTGTACTAAGTAGCGCAATCTATGTCCATCGTTTATCAATATGTGACAGAAGCAACACGTTCAAACACCATGTAAAGGATGCTTCAATAATAAATATACGCCACACTTAACCCAACCTGCAAAAACTCAGTAGTTACACTTTTAAAATATTTATTATCAATGTAGGTTTTGTGACATCAGTGGCGTATTCATCGAAAGTTGCATTTTCTTATTCAACCAGGTCTGGACTGGTAGGAGCTTGGTTAGTTACCACCCTACCAGTAAAGCAAAAGTAATGCATTCTAGTACAATTCTCTGTAGATAAACTACATTTTTTTTATCTTTGACTACATCATCAACTATAATCAGGCCTCTTCATTCATAGGAGAGAAGGTTTCAAAAGACACACTACGCTTCTAGGACTACCCTTGTCACCTCATGATATTTTCCTTCATTGGAAGGCAAAAGGACACCCATATAATATCTAGCTCGTTATAATTTTTCACTAATTTCATTCTAAAATGCAGAATTTATTTAAAAACATACAAAGCACCTTACACTTTTAGGAAATTAAATATTCTCATCAATAATTGTATTGATAGGACCCATTACGCTTTTAGGACTACCTTTATTACCTCATGATATTTTCCTTCATTGGAAGGCAAAAAGGTGATGTTTAAAAACAATTCTATAATATTTACGCAGCGATAAAACAGGTGCTGATCATATATTGGTGGAAGTAGAACGTACGCTCCAGATGGCAACCCTAATGCTAATCACAATCTGCAGACATGAACGAGCGACCCAAGAACTCTCTTTCTTCAACTTAAATTGCTTTTAATAAAGCTGATCAACATAGTGTTTACCTTGTATTTAAAATAGTGGCTTTTTGTACAAGAAATCACATATCTTACCACTAGACCTTTATAGCTGTTTTAAAGTTGTTTACCCATCCGTTTTTATCTTGATCAAGCTCGAAGGGTCGTATTAATGTAGTTCAACAGCATCCTTCGTACTTGATTTATGCTTCCGTTATCCAAGGACGGATGTCTGTCAGTGTGCCCAGTTCCTAGTTCTAAACGAGAACGCAATCCGTTAATCCATTTTCTCACGGAGACAAGATTTATAAAGCTAGGTGTTTTCGATAAAACTCAGTCATGTGACAGATCGTAATCTACCTCATTGTTTTTTAAACAGAATTTATCTCTATTACTGCTATCAATAGGTTTTTATCACACGGATGTTATTTTGTTGAATTTCTCATGGTTTCCCTTTTTTATTTGTTCTTTATAATTTATCATTCGGAAAATCGTAAGTTAGCTATAACTTATTATATTATTGAGTCATTTGTACTTTCTTACGATTTATACAAGTGGCGTTCTCCAGTACGCTCCCAGGTTGTTTAAGCTTTATTATTACAACCAATTTGGATGTTTCTGTCTCTTTAATCTATTCATTTATTCTTTTTGTTTTAGATTTCAAAAAAGTGTACGAAATTTCATTATTAATTGCCATTAGTTTATGGCTCATTTTGGTAAGCGTCGGACTGACATCTTCACTTCTTTTTACATAATCGTCTCAATGATTAATTAACTTAGGATCAATTAAACACAAGTGCGTAATAATAAAGAGTATTCATTTCAAATAAACGGAAACCAGGAAGTATTAATATTCATCACAAAACGAGTCCGCTTCTCGATTTCCTACATTTACTCTCAAATGTTCTCAGGATGTCGTTACTGCTTCAGGAAACCTATGCAAACTGCCACAAACCGTAACTCTTTCTTATACCTGTCACTGATTTCCCGTTTTCATGTAAAACGAGCGTACATAGATAATTTATCTGAATCAGCAACGTTTTTGATAATGCCTTTAATCTTGGCAAAGGTGGACCTTACTATAATACCATTTTTCATTAGCACTTTAATTGTCTTTAATAATATTGACATTCTTTTAATTTAATCCAGTGTTAACCCCATCATTGACAAAGCTTTTAAAATTCAATTTAGAAGTTATTCTATATATTATATTAATATAGATCATTTTTTTATCAATTTTGGCAGGCAATTAATTTATTTCAATGGTGACATCATTTTAGATTTTAGAGAAGTTTTTATCTGGTAGATTAATGCTGTCGTTTATGTCATTTATGCTGTCTTTCTACTACTATTTTGTTTGGATAAAATTAAGAAAATTAACTAATTCCAACTAAACTAAAGATCTTTGTCTACTATTTGCGTTTTTTTATATAAATACCTGTTTTATATACTAAGATTCACACTAGTATCTATTTCTATATAATTCATTCTATCAGGAACCTTTCTTACCACAACTCTAAACAGCCTGTGACCTTGGTGATTAACGATGGAAAATAACGATTAGAAGACCTTTATTAATATCATAACTTAAGGATTTACATGGGCATTGCAAAAAAGAAAACGTCTCCCAAGGGTTAAGGTAGTTTTTTCGACATAAAATATCGGTGAATCCCCCTCTGCTGTGCGCGATGTGTTACAGTCCTTAATTAACCTAATAAATTCTTTGATTCTTTAGCTATTCAGTGGTATAATTGCATTTCGTATGAAGTTGATAAATATATATAACTACAACATCAAACTGTACTGTTCTGCACGAAATATAAAACTGATTTTGTTATCATTGTTTTTTTTGGATTGCCTCTCTATAGATGCGATTTAAAAGACCTATTCACGTCAAAATTAGAAAGAGGAACTGGTAATTCTAACGCCAACTGCTATTTGCTGAGCAATTTAGCGGTGCCAAACAATACGCGTTCTAACTCTTAAAGCGGTCGACAAACAGTTTGTTTGAATTTCGTGGTCAAAGAGACAAAACCATGTCTTCCGCTGTATAATAAATATTGGTTGTCTCCATAAATGTCTTTGTTGGTGATAAATATACAACAGACTAGTCTATTTTCACACAAGACTTAAACAAGTCATCTTGTATATCCTTAGCGAATAACTTCAACTAATACCCTGTTTACAAGTAGCACATGATCACTTGTTTTAGTAATTAAATATAGTTCTGATACAAAAGGCTTTTATATTCAAATAATATGAAACTGCTTTTGGAGTTACCTAACTGACAGGCCACAACTTTCACAAATAGCAAGGAAATTCAATACGCTCATTATAACTTGAATAATCCACATAATATTAATTCTCAAATTGTTTTCTATACTGTTATTAAAGAGTAAAAACAAAGGTACATTTAAGATATATTAAATGCGGAACCCTGAACTTGTTTGTAACGATTTAATCCTTAGCAGTTATGTTGACGAAAGGTAATGTTATCTATTAATACGAGCATACATAAAAATGAATCCCAATATCCCTTGTCACGCCACGAGAAAACCGCTGGACCATTTTCGCTAATTCTTCTTTTATTCTGTTCGTAATAGTCACGTGAAAAAAGAAGAAGAAAAACTTAACCACAATAGTAACTTTTCTATTGTAACCGCCTTATTGCTTTTACAATATAATAAACTTTTTTTAATATAACCTTATGGTGTTTATGCAAATAAATAATTAACATATTGGTATATATTACAAAGTATACGGCGATAAATAAATCGCTGGAGCAGTCGCTAAGTGTTTGTGGCATGTCGTCAGCTCCCGTGACAGAATACCAACTGGCAAGATGCAATACTCAGCAGTGAGCAGGCCTGAAGAGCAGTTGCCTCCTCTTGCGAGACTACTATCTCACTAAAGGACGAGCGTGAATGCCGTCGAAACACTTCAGCCCCGACGGGGAGGAGTAGGAAACAGGAGTCGAAGTTTCATACAAATCCTCCCTCTGTAGAGAATCTGTGAGTCGGCTTCAACCGAGAGGCCAGAGAAAAATGCCTCAACGAACCCCTGGCTCCCCATTTACGGTTGACGACGGACCCTCTGGGTTTTAGTGGGTATTGCGAGTTCTTCCTGCTCACGGACTCCATACTCCGGACCCCACAGTCGTGGTGCGTAAATACATCAGCAACAAATAATCTAAAACAGTCTTTATTATGGCCTTCCTAATTTAACTGGTTCGGGGCACATCAATTGAATGATTTCAAAGTTAAATGGGTAGAAACAATTTTCCTTTTTCATATATATGACACGCAATGCGAGAGAATGAAGGCCATATGACCAAGTCTGTATTAAACGCAATTGAAGGGAAGAACAGCCGTAGACACCCCCAACCACTTGGATGAGCACTATTAATAGAGACATAAAGACACGGTCTGATCTACCATTTCTCTCTTGGGAAAATAGTGCAGTGGCTTTCCCTTGCCTTCTGCACCAGACATTTAAGGAGTTATTTATACTCCAAGGTCGCTGCAGCGTCTTCCACCTGTTTTCCCAGACGGCTCTTTGAGTATCCCGCCCTTGCTCGGTCGCCAGAGCCTCGCGTTGTCTAGCAGGGGGCACCGCGTGCAGGTAAGGTTGACATTTGGGGTCGAATATATGTTGCTGTCGTTCAGACGGAAAAAGATCTCGAGGCCGTTCCCCGACACGACGGGCTGACCAATTGAGCAAGAACAAACAAACTACTTTTTATAACCTAGTCAAGATGGTCACCAACAGAAGTGTAAAGCGTGGATCCGTTTGCAATAAGGATCTTACCAGGACCACGACCTCCAGTCATGAAGGAGTGATTGGAGAGAGAAACGGCCTCACTGGCGCAGTGGTGCGAGTATTCGCTTTGCCAGCGGAGGTCCCGGGTTCGATCCCCGGTAGGACGAAATTTGGAAATTGTATTTTCTAATTTGTTTGAGTCTGGACTGGTGGGAGGCTTCGGCCGTGGCTAGTTACCACCCTACCAGCAAAAACGTACCGCCAAACAAAGAGATTTGTGTTCCGGTACGATGCTGTGTAGAAACCGTAAGGGGTATATCGCCTCTTAACAGATTAGCGCGCTTCCATCTTAGACTGTATCATCACTTAACATCCGGTGGGATCACAGTCAAGCGCTAACCTGTCAGCAATAAAACAAAAAAACAAAGCGAGTCTGCCCAGAATTTGCATTCGACTGCAATAAAAGTCGCAGTTAGTAGGTAGTGAAAATAAACACTTTATTATCCGGCTAATTGCCCAATCATTTACCTTCTTATGCCGTATTGTTTTGAAAGCATTAGATGCTTTGTATTGTCAATACAGCCGCGATCAATTTTCGATATGTCATATGCTATCGTTGTCCATCGGGGGAGAATTGATTATGCTTATCGTGACAACAATCGGCAACACGGATGTATTGTACGTGTGTTTAAAGGTATGTTTCAGAAGCAAGTTATGAATTTGTACCTCGTGGTAAATTGTTACTTTGTGCGACATATCTTTAAAGTAAAAAAAGCGCAGCCCATTAACGTCCCACTGCTGGGCACAGGCCTCCGCACTCGCATGAGAGAGGCTTTTTAGAGCATAGACCCACCACGCTGCTCCACTGCGGATTGGCAGGCATAGTACACAAGTGCACTCTCTATTCCTTCACTCTCATAGTCCGGTGTGACGGGAATCCGACACGACCGGAGAGAGATCAGGCGCAGGACCGACGGCTTATCGTGCTCTCCGAGGTATGGGGGTGGATCACACCGCCAACTTCCCAACTTCGAGCAAATGTTGAGAAAATCTTAATAGAAAACTTAATATTGATTTTTGAATTGGCCCGACCCGGGACTCCAACCCAGGACTTCATGTCTGTAGGCGAACATGCTAACCGCTAGACCAATTAGAAAAAATTTTGTTGCGTTTATCTTAGTTCGTGGTGAGTTTTACGCAGTCAAACTATATTTAGAAGAAACCTATCCATTACAGGACGAGCGACTGAGTTTTTATCCCGACTGAGTTTGTTGTGGGCTCTTCTCAGATCAGGGCGCGAAGGAACCCTCGTAACTTTAGATTTGAAGTCGTTCTTGAGTACCATTAGAATTAGAGTGTGAAAAATATTTGACGATTCAAAAGTGCTGTAATATGCCTACTTGAACAAAGATATTTTGATTTGATTTATGCTGTTAAGTATTTTCTGTATTCTCGTCATTGTCGTGTTACATTGGATGTCATCCAATTATTTACGTACGTAGTTTTTACGTTAGAGGGAAGGAAATGTTAGGAATTTAATGAATTTTACTGTCGATAAAATATTAACAGTGTCGAAAGTTAAAACAAAAAAATTATTGAAATCTCAAATGACGAATTGTAAATAAAAATGCCACGTGTTTTTTGTCAATTAGAAATTATTAATTAAATTTTGTTTCGAATTTACAATTTAGAAAAGGGAATTTATGATTTATTTTATGAAAAATAGTATATTAAATGATTTGGTGACGAGTGCCAAATTCAAATGCCACATGGTATTTCTAAATATTAAAACTAACTAAACATTCAAATGAGCATTAAAAACACTGCACATCTTCGTGACGCTAATAGTTTCATGGGTAAAAGTTCAAGCCTTAGGAAGTTTCACTTCAAAAATGCCAATAATGCCAATATATTCACGATATTTTTATTTAACTTTTTAAATTCTGAGTTACGAAAATAGTTATTCTGGTACATAGTTGCTAAGAAGTATTTCGTTGCTTAACCGAACCGTACCTTAAAACATTTGTTATGAAATGATAAGGAAAAGTTAAGAATACTTGTCTAGAGTGCAGTTAAACCCAAGCAATTTGCCAATATTATATTTACAGATATCGATCTAAATACGAGCAATTCTCGTCCATTAATAAATACTTTGATCATTTTTATCTCTGCAAATGTACACTATACGCTATATTAACTTATATATTACATTCTAACATCTGTTTTCGATATTGGTAAAATAACATCAAATTGGTTTCTATATGTAGGTTCGTCTGTCTTTCTTATTACCTTAATAAGATATTAATTGGAATCTCTGCTTTAACTTTTTTTTTGTCGCTGGGTAATGCATTTACGTACCCCACCTGTGAGACAGACGGGAGTGTGGTTCTCGCCAGTAGTACCAGAATAAAACCCAGCGTAGCCCTCATCATTTGGGAATGGAAGGACCAGAGGTTCGTTGTGGCATTCCACTCCGGCCCCTCCGAATGAAGCCGCCTCAAAAATACACTACAGGGGCCTCCCCCTGTATAAATAGTTGAATAAACCTCCGTCTCTTGTTTCCTATTCCCCTCCGTCCGGGGTACTGTGCTTCAGCTGAATTAACCCTCGCTCTTTGCCGTGCCTCCTTAAGCGAAATGACAGTTTCGCAGAAGGTGGCAAAAGCATGCCAGGCATTGCACCTATAATATTTGCCAGCGAGAGGCTGACGCTGAGGTCCCCAAACAGGACATCAGCCACCGAATTCTGGTTTAACTGCCATTATAAACAATAACACATTTTTCTATAGATCTTATTTTCATTTAACTCTGGGTCTATTACGCAGTAAAATCACCTGTTTCTTTATCATTATACATGTTACTTATTCAGATAATCTATTACATTTTCGTCATGGTGTAGAAGTATCCGTTTAGTCTAACACAAGTTATACCTTAATTTCACGAAAGCGGTAATAATACGAGTAGATGTTTGCCATTTTAGTTTCTTGTTACATGCTAGGGTAATACATAAATCACTAGAAACTGATGAAAGGTGTAACAGTGTTATGAAATGTAAATTATTTAGCATCAACTCGCACGCGACAAAGCGGTCAGAGCTTTACTCAGACTTTCGTGCCGTGTTAAAGCAATCACGCATAATTAAAGCAGTGGGTTAGTGTTGATCTTATTCATTTATGTTTTAAAAAGTTTCACTTTTATTTATATTGAAAACTTAAGAATATTAGTACTTTGGCAATGAGTGTTTAAGAGGAAGGAGTAAGAAGTCAAGCCACAAAGCGATTAATGGCTTCTAAACTTTATATTTTTAATAGCAAGTCTTTACTAGTTATGTGGAAACTATCCAATGCTGAAGTCTCATACCACTGTAGATTTAAACAATTAAGAAAATGCAATTATAGACCTAGTATGATAAAAGATAGGCCTGCCACTTATTCGTAACAAGCTCCCAACAGAATCCTGGCTACACAGATAAATCCAAGACTTCCATGGCAGATTTGTTAAGATAATTGTCTAATCAGTGTTCTTTGATGTTTGACTTGATAACTGATAACACCTGAAGTACCACCTCAGGACCATGTCAGAATGATCATCATATATACTGATTTATTTTCATATAACATTAAAAATTTTAAAAAGATAGATTTCTATGTAAGTCGTCATATTTAACTTAATACATGTTTTGATAGATTACTTCTTATCCACAATTTTCTCTCTAACGTTAATTTTTTGCACGCTTATAATAGAAACATACAGAATCCTAAAACAATGTATCTTAGTCATAAAACAACACAGCATTTAAATAAGTTCTTTTCGGTAAGATTTAACAAGAAGAAATTGGTGTTTACTGGATAGTAAAAACAAAGGAAACTACGAAAAGGAAAGCTGAGGAATAAGAATTTAGTAATCTTTGAATTGATCGAAAATACTAATACAGATTAATGAGGTACTTATAACTAAGCACCCGCTGGGCCACTATTCATACAGATGGGCGGAATAGAACCTGTTATTCACCATTCTAATCTGTCGCCAGATAAATAGAATCCAATATTGTATTAAACGATCTTAATGGGCCGTGGGCGAACATGTCTAAGCGACTTGTAACTGTCGCTCATCGAAATCTAATAAAGAACCATAATAAAAATGTAATTGGAGTAGAAAAATTACTTATCATTATCCGTTGTTATCGTGGTTTTTGGAATAAACATAATACCAGGTATATTTATTCAAATAAAAAACTTTAGCATTACCTTAGTACGACATATTGCTATACAATGTCTTATTATATAGAAAACTACGATTACATAAAAATGGGTAAAAATGGCCAAAAAGCTTCACTAAAAATACTCAACTATCACTTTCTGTAGTGGTCTGCCCAGTGCATTACGATTTTATCTATTTCATATATACCATTACAAAAGTTTCGCAATTCATTATATATTTTATTAATATTCTTTATGTGAGAGACGTTTTAAACTAAATTATAATTGTGTATAAAAATGTACGTGAAGTCAGCGGTTTCATTCAATCTAACCTATTAAAACATAGTTGAACTGCAATTTTTCATTGTGTTTCAGAAACACAAAATAAAATTGTCCAAATTCTGAAATTCTATCGTCGTGAAAACATCTTATGATAAATAAATATTCGTTAATAGATAAATGTTTCATGTCCTAAATTGTCAAAATCGCTACCTAAAGAATAGCAGACGAATCATAAACTTTTCATACAATAGCTAAATAAAACAACAGTATCTTGTGCAGTTATTGATGAGAATGCAAGTTTATGGAGACCCGTAATATATTTTAAATGAAATGTGTTTAAAAATATATCGAAGAATTTATTATAAAATGCAAGACCTTTCATCGAATATGTAAATATGGACGCCAGGCTAAGAACACGACCAACAATTCAATGAATTATCGATCGCATTTCGATTTCAGTGTATCGATTTCTTTTGCCAATAATGGGAGAAATTAATTGTATGTATTTCTGGAGGAACCGGAGGCCCTTAAACTTCAAAAGAAAGTAAATGCAAAATATATGATAACCAGTTTGTATTAAAGTTATGCAGTTCCGCTCCACATCTAGTGTATTGATAATGTAGATCATGTATTTAAAGAACAGCTGTTCGTTGTTCGTGTAAAACGTTGTCGTAATTCGAAGGCCACTTTGAATGAAAACAGGTATTTTTTTTAAAATCGATTTCACTACTGTCGAACTCATTAAACGAAATAAAAATGAACTTGAAGCGAAAGTGAAGTCTATAAGTGCAGTCGTGTGTCATGATAAAGTCAACCACAAATAAAGTTAAACTCTTTTTATTGCATCAAAGTTTATAATAGCTTAAACCATTAGGTGTTATTAGATTTTTTGGAATGTAGCTCGTCAGAGAATGGAACAGGCTATGCAGGCTGAGGAGGTCTACGCTAGGAGACAGGGTTAAAGACTAATGTTCATCTAGCTGCTTGGTTGTGGATTATCTGTTTTCATTACAATTTTAACCTTAATCCAAACAATGATGAATTTTATAAAACAATCAAATACATAAACATATTTTTAAGAGATCTTAGTAGTGACTACTCAGAACTTGATGAATTTCTTTCGAATAATTCAGGTCTTTTACCAATAGACCGTAATAGCATTACCAGGAATCAATCAAATGTTGGAAAACATGGCTTACGCTTAGATGAATGGTATTATGAAAGAACTTAATGGCTTCTTTATAATACAATATGTTGCAGTTAGATTTCATTACCGATCGACTATTTTTACCTGGTATTCAAAATTTCCTTTTTTGTTTCATTTTTATAGCTTATCAACTGATTATAAATGATCACTTTTTGGCACCGGGTTTGCGATTTACCATCAGCAAAGTACATAATAACGCAACGATATAAACATTTCCCTCATTAAATTTCGGCATTAATGTATTGGTAGCAAGATAGTTTACATCTAATTCTTCTTGCTTTATTACACAAGCGAAGTTATGAATTGAAGATAACGAGAGCTGTATCTATGCACTGCTTTCACAGCATTATTTCTATTTACTTTTTTTAGATATACATCATATTATAAACAGGCTGTCAAGCAATGGACTTTAAAAAGAAGATTTATTTGAAAACTTGTTAAGAACACAATACGGAAATGAAATGCGACCGCATTTCATTTCCGTTCGACCATTTGTTAAAACCGTGTCTTCTAAATACTCTTTACCTTTTCGCGAACAATGTGTTTGTTGGACAAATATTTCAAAGTGGTCTGCAACGTGCAAGTTTCATGTACAAGTGATTTATTGTTTTCAATTTGCAATAACAGTTTCAAACGCTCGTTCTACTATACTGGACTTGGAACCGTTTTAATGTAAAGATCATTATTTTTAGTATAAAACTTCATTGACATTATTTATGAGAGTTTTTGTACATGTTAAAACATTTCGGATAATTGTTCATGCAGCTATGTTTAAATTATCTGTCAATATACATTGAATTGTAGTAGACATAAGAATATAAAAAACAGTAAAAGTTGTATTGTTTTATCAGTTAAATGAATTACAAATGCAACACTCGTGGATGTCTTACATTTTAAATTTCAATCATTTTTTTCTCAATTAGGTAGGTAGCTGTGTTTATGTAGAATTAAATGGTATTACATTAGATCATTGAATTTTATTTTAATGGATGATATTTGCTAAATAAGATGCCAAATATCGTATTATTACTGGATATTTTTGAATAGACTTTTATTCCCATTTTATTTGTTTTTTAGGTGTGAAAGTTGAGCACACACAACTTCGCCAGTATCATGAATTGAAGAAGGTATACTTCACTTCCTTCAATTTATGTTTTCGCAATGAAAAGCAGCTAATGTCTTCTTTTAAAGCCTTTTATCTATCTACCTTTATACCAAAATTTATCAAAATTGTCCAACGATTTAAACGTGAAAACATAACAGACAGATTGAGTTTTATTCGCATTTATAAAATTAGTATCAAGTACGCTTGGAACTTTAATTCATTACCTTGACATGTATGACAGTTTAAGCATATTCAACCCTACAGTACCTGTTTGTTTGGTTGAAAAATAAATTAAGTAGTTCAAAGCTGTAATATAATTACATTAAGCGTCCTTGCAAGGCCGTGGGTTGAATGCGTAGGAACAAATAGCAGTGCACCTTTATTGTTAACGCAGTAGGTAAACGGGCTTTATGAAGACCAGTCGAACTTGACCTTAACCGGTTCATAATTAATTCCTAGACGAGTTGTATTCAGGTTTTTGATGCATTGAATACCACATGTGCCGTTTCGTGTGACAAAATTGCGCAATGCGATGTAAGTTAAATAAACCGACAGAACGGGTGTAAGCAATCATTTAGATACAAAGTTATTTTCGTAAATTATTCAAATCTTATCTTGTACCATCTTGCCACCATTATAATATCACGTAACCCTTACTTCTCATTAATATATCCTCTATTACAGGTTTCAACTCCTTCTTCAAATATAGTTAGAAGGGTTCTTATTCTCTTTGTAAAAATGTCTTCCATAACATGTGAATCATTCTCCACATCATCCAATTCATCTTCCGGAACAACTTACTTCTTTCATAATTGACCCTATTGTTTTTAGGTTCAAACATATATATAGATGGTTTGGGCATGTAGAGAAAATGAATGAAAGGAGACTGACAAAAAGGATTTATGAGTCAAGAGTGAATGCGATGAAAGAAGGTAATGAGAATGAAAGAAGCGAAGGAGATATGCAAGGATCGTGGCAAGTGGAAGAATGTTGTCTCTGCCTACCCCTATGGGAATGAGGCCTGATGCTATGTATGTATGTATTCAAACATATAATCCCAATTATTAGATGATCTACTGTCCATCCTTTCGTTGTCAATATTTGGGACGTCTAAAGTCTGTTAATTGACGTGAATTCATCAGCACGTTATTTTCCACATTTATTTAATTCTATTTATTATTGATAGGTTAAGGCTTGCCTATAATCTAACGTGATGCCAAGTGATGCACCATATACGTGCAATAACCAGGTAAGATGTTTAAATTACACTAAAGCTCAGCATTGTATTAAAGTTTAATTTCTTTGTTTGACATCAGCACTTTACACATTATATCACGGCGTATATATTAGAAAACTTGTTGTATAACTTGAGAAATAACAATAAAATTCTAGTAGGCTACATAAAATTGACACTTTATTTAAGGGTAACTGTATACGTTTCTATAATAAACTCCCAGAACATCCATCCCAACTCTCAATCAGTCGTACATTGATATAATATATTAAAAAAACTATATTTAACGATTCATAAGTGCTGTAAAGGCCTTCTTGAATAAAGATATTTTAAATTTGAATATATTTAATATTGTAATACTATATAAATCAAAATATTTTACAGATTTTTATTGGACTTCTTGGTACATACAATGTAACATTTCCCTAAACGCACCCTTTTTATGTATCTGTGTAAGTATTAAGCTTGCGTACTTCGTATAATTATCATCCGAGGGGTTCTTTTGTTGAAAAATGATACCGTATTTAAGGGCACAAAAATCGTATCTCCTTCCGGCATATTGAAAATGCGACAATAAGTGAAATGGCTGAATATGGTACTACACATTTTTCAGGAGCATTATGAAAGTCTCCCCTAAAGTATCACAGTCGGTAGGAACTGATTATTGATGTACACCTTGGTCCAGTGGTTAGATTGTCTGCCTGGAAGTCAGTTCGAAAAAAGGGTCTTTGCCTTCTTTCTGAACGATTAAAACATATTGTTGTAAAATTAGGAGTTGCTACACCTCTTTACATTTTACGCTCGAAGTATTGTTCTATACACATATCAAACAATTTATTTTTCAATATATTATATTGAAAGAAGGATATTACAATAGAAACGGACTTATACAAATTGTAACTTGCTGTAAATTTATAAAGTTATAAGATCTACCAAGTTCGCTGCTGTGTTACCTTTATAAGATAATTTATTTACAATAAAAAAGTTGACCGTGAGTAATCATTTACTTGATGGTTTGTTTAAGGCACCATTCTTAATTATTTCTTCTAGAAAAACTGATTTCAATACGTTTTAACATTAATTACATTTGTATATTTATTTCGCTTGCTAATTTGAATTTTTATCGCTATTATTGCCATCAGAATATTATCATAATTGGTTATCAGAGTGGGATGCGAAAGCGGACTTATTCAGTGAAGTCCCAGTCCTGATCGGAGTATATACAACTCTTAACGCGCGATAAAAAAAGCGTATATTTTAAAACACAAACTTACCAAGCCCGCAAATGAGGTAAGTCGGTGGTGGCTTCAGTACTGAGCGAGAGTAAGCCCCCCGAACGGTCTCTAGGGCCCTCGGGGCTCCAGCTACCAGTAGGACCCCGGGAGACACGTAGCCGGCGTAGCGAAGCTCTGCGGTAGCGGCCGCGAGGGCCCCCGCCCACCAGCATTTGGCGTTTGCTGCCAGGAAACTCTGCAAAAGAAATTAATCACAATTAATTTTGGTTTACAAGGTGACTAATACTATGTCCGTGTCTATTCCTATTAGCATTAGCATCTGTTTGCTAAACACAGGTTTCCTCGTGGCTTCATGAGCCGGATACTTCTGGCTACATGAAAAAGAAAATCATTGAAGATTGAGAAAATCATGATTCATAAAAAAAGTGGAAATAAATATTAATGCGTAGGAGTCTGACTACGAACAAAACAAGTATGGTGTCCCACAGGGCAGTATTTTAAGGCCCTTATTATTTCTATTACATATTAATGATCTCTCTCATTATATCACATTACAGAAAAGAAACGCGGGCACCTCTGTCTACCCAGGCCTCGTCTAACACAAAGCTCCAAGTTGCCAAATGTATAATAATTTACAAAAAAATTACATCGTCTTTAAAGTTAACGAAAAAACAATCACTTAAACAATGTCTCTTTCGATGGTAGTGTGACAAAACATTTCTTTCTATGTCCGAATTTTTTTTATGATTATAATTAAACAGATCGAAGCTTTAAAAACGTAATTTGTAATAACTACCTCATATAAGAGATAACAAGGTATCTATTGAGTCATCACGATATCTCTGGAAATATTGGTTGGGACATTCCTTTTGCCGAGTAGTCATCTTCCTTCTTTGTTAAACAATTAATGAAATTGCTACCCAAAAAACATTTGACGAAGTCGCGGGTTCAGCTAGTAAATTGGGCATATTATATATAATAAAATCTTAAAATTCACATATAATTTAAACACATATTATTATATCGGTTCGGAAAGTTGAATCCGATGAGAAGAAACCAGCAAGAAACCCAACGGTTACTCTTTTACAGATATTTGTGAATATTACAATGAGTAATATCTTGCTTATATTTGCAAATGGAGTCAAGTCCAAACATTTGCATCGCTCAAATAATCTTCAACATTATAATACGCATTTTATAAAAGTATGTTTTTGATATATTTCTTAAAACTATGCGGAGGCAGATCTAAGACTGATTGCGGTATCTTATTAAAAATACGTATGCTCAACCCGACAAATGATTTCTTTGTTGTTTGTTTTCATTTCACGAGATCAGTTGTATGCGTTAAAAATTAGGAGATAGATACTAAATTAATAAAAGTGAGTGCTAATTTCCCCACGATATTTGCAACACCTTGACCCGAAGCTTTTGCCATTTCGTATGACGAAATATCGCACTTTGCCCTGCACTCGGCGAATTGCAATTACAACACTGTCCAAACATTACTCACCATTTTGTGAACGAGTTAATTAAGACAGAGCAGGGGGCTGCGATAGCATCTTGGTGTTAAAATAACAGCTTACTGATAACTTGTGTGGTAATGTACTAATTCTTTTTGTTAACAAACGCCAATTGCAACATTGCCGAAAATACGTCTCTAAGTAACATTTAACTTGTGATTTTTTTTGGAAGACTGAACCTTTTCAATATCTTTTTATGAGCTTCACTGTATTTAAATATTTGTGTGTGTAACGGAATTCAATATACTATTTTTCATAAAATTTAAAATACCAAAACAAAATTTAATTAATAATTTATAATATTGACAAAACACACGTGGCAATTTTATTAACAATTCGTCATTTCATGTCATAACTAATTAAATACTTTAATGACATTAACTTCAAACATATCTCACTTTTTCCCTTCCTCTTAGCCTCGAAGTTTTAGATTTGTATAAATATAAACAAAACTTAAAAATTAGTTTACCAAAAAAGTTTCACTTCTGACATGTGTACCTTGTACGCACGCACTTTTTAACTTTTTTTTAGATTAATTCTAATATTATGTTGGATTATTATGCATTTTTATCAAAACCGATGACAATATAATAATTAAAAGTTTATCTCATTATCTATACCAGGCGTGTGTAATTATATCATATTACAATAAACTAACTATATCCCTCGGTTTCACCCACGTAGATACCGATCTCGTGGCAATGGAAGGTCTACTAAGTCGGACTTCATTTCTTAGATTGACATTTTAAAATTCGTTATATCTTTTGAATGGAACATCCGATTTTAATTACGTAAAAAGTATTTTACAAGTGTTGAAACTATCTTTAATAAAATATAATTCATTAGGATAGGGGTTAATACAGACGTAAAAATAATATGGTTTGAATATTATAGACACTTACATGAATTTTAAAATGTAAAAAAGTTATTGTAGTGACATAATTACAGTAGTTGGACATATGGTAACACAGACCTTTTTGTGGTTATTAATATGTTCTATAATATTGTAGATTTTTTATGTTCTATCATCAATAGTTTTCGCAGCGCACGCGATAACAGATTTTTTGTTTCACACCTTGCGTTACATTAATTCATTTTTCTTAGGGATCCCTATTTTCTTTAAGAAAGTAGTATAATCTACGTCGCCCAGTGAAAATGCAGCTTTCTAATGGTGAAAAAATATGAGAATTGGTTCATCATTTGTTGTTTGAAAACGTTACAAACATACAAAAACACAAATGTTTCCTCTTAATAATATTGGTTTAGGTCATGTGGATTATAGTTTAAATAATCGCTAAGACAGTAAAAAAGCACTGTCTCTTGCGGTTAAGACGTTGATATGTATCAATGTATATGTTTATATTATTGCCAACTTTCTTTCTTCGCTTACAGATTCTTTTAACTCAAGGTTTGCACTTATGCTTTTTGAAAGAGATGAATCTATGGTGAATGGCAATATTTTGATTGATGGGGAACAAGTGGAAGAGGTGAAAGAATTTGTATACTTGGGATCTAAATTTACAAAAGATGNCTTATGTATGGTAGACTAGCAGTGCATGCTGGAGTGTTGGTGCCAACACTTATGTATGCGGTAGAGATGAGAGCGTTGAGAAGCATGAGTGGATTAAAACTGAGTTAGAGAGTAAGAAACAGTGTGATAAGAGAACGTTGTGGTATTAAAGAAGACGTAGTGACTAGAATTGAGAAAGGTATGCTTAGATGGTTTGGGCATGTAGAGAGAATGAATGAAAGGAGACTGACAAAAAGGATTTATGAGTCAAGAGTGAATGCGAAAGTTGGAAGGGGAAGACCAAGGCGAACGTTCCTGGACCAAATCCAGGACATTTTAAATAACGGCCAGGTCAAGAGTACTCTAAACCGACGAACTTGTATGAAAGGTTTAATGAGAATGAAAGAAGCGAAGGAGATATGCAAGGATCGTGGCAAGTGGAAGGATATTGTCTCTGGGCCTATCCCTATGGGAATGAGGCGTGATGCTATGTATGTATGTATTGCCTGCACGAAAGCGATGTCAAGCGATAAGACCGCCTGTTCTACTTTCCTTTTCTATTTAGTTAAGTTTATCACAATGTATTCCTTTTAAGGTGCAATAAACTTGACAATAAATCATGTATCTATGTAATTAAATATAATGAAAGAACAATTGTATAAAAAAAATCGCTTTAATGTTAAACCAAACGAAAATGAACAAAATAAACCTATACTTTACACTAACAAATTCAGCAAAATTAAAAGAAAAACATCATTTTTATCGGTTGAGTTCATCGCGGTCAAACACTGACAGGGAAATATTATACATATAGCTTTTCTACTTGTCCTGTCTTCTTTTATATATTTGCATGTTTTGTTTCCTATCTGTTAAAGTGCAAACGAGGTTTTCTATTACCATCAATCTAGGCAACGAGCGCTTGTTAAATCGATTTACAACGTTTTAGAATTGATGCAGTAACGCGATGAAAGCAGCTTGTAGTTTTTGAACAGCGATCTGTCGTTATTACAGACAATTTTGTTGGGTTATTTACAAGTTGCACGCGAGCTTACATTTATTTTGAACAGAATATTAAATAGTAATACGTCCTCCACCAGTAAATACCGAATATATTAATTCAACTAGCAATGCCAAGCGGTTTCACCCGCGTAGACACCAATCTTCTGGCAGTGGAAAGTCTACTAAGGCGGACTATACATTTATTAACATAATAGTTGTATTTCACTAAGTTTTTAATAACCTCCTTTCAGATTATTAGACACACACTTAAATGTATAATCTAATCAATCTACTTGCAAAAGGAGGCTGCAGCACCCTGCTTCACTTGCGACCATTGCACGTGCAATGCTGGTCAGCGACAGGTCTTGACCAATCGACGACACCAGGAGATGCCCCTGGGATACCCACGCCGAGCATTCTTGCGACAGCATGGTACGCCGCATCGACGGGGGCGATTCCTCCCGACCCGCAATATGATGCAGGTAATTCCGGAAACAGCCATGTCCATAAAGCACCTGCACCAATTTATAGGAGAGCGTTCCATGGCTTCTGCACAACCACTGTTTTAGTAGAAGGAGGAAACGCCTCCACTGTCGTCCCACGTAGTATGGGAGTTTCGAGATCCTCCCTCCATTTTATTATCAGAGTCTTTTCAGCTAGGATTCTGCGAGCCTCGTCATTACCAGGCGTTCCTCCTCTAGTCCTTGTATCTTGTCTGCATCGATACATATCATATACATACATGGAGGGTCACCCGCCAGGAGTGTTGCTGTCGTCCAAAACACCCACTTATCCACGAATCGCCCTAACCGCTATTACCCTCTCCGCTCTTCCCAAGATAGCTATTCTATGTTGTACCCTATAACATAAGCCGTATAACAATAAAATTTCAATCAAAACCGGTAAATCCGTTTTCGAAATCGGCTGCCACAAACAGATAGATATTTTAAGTAATTTTGACAAAGCAATGGTTCTTCTTCTAATTAGTATAGGTATTTTCTAATTACTATAGGTATTCTATCTTCTAATTAGTATAGGTGTTGTATCTTCTAATTAGTGTATATATTGTATCATTGAATAAGTATATGTGTTGTATCTTCTAATTAGTATAGGTGTTGATACTGGAGGCTTGGGTTACAACCCTACTAGAACAAACGTACCTTTAAGGAAAAAAAATTGCGTTCCAGTAAGATGCTTTGCAGAAACCATTAAGATTTAAATTACCTTCTGTCAATTATCAGGTAATACCACAGTTTTACCTGTAAGCAAAAAAAATCTCCTAAAAGAAAGTCAGTGCAGTAAATCAATTCATTCCCTGGAGACCGAAGGACATAACTGCAATGCGGGTTAACTAATAATACAGGAGTAAAGTTTCGTACACGTCTCAAAATATACTTTATTACCATCGGTTAAGGTCTTAATTAATTTTCTAATAATCCAGCGACTATTATACGTAGTTTTACAGCAGCTTTTATTGCATTACTTAATTTCTTTAAACAAGTTTTCGTAGAGTTTATGATGAGAAGTTATCGCTTTTAATAAATATTTAATAAAATAAAACTTTAAGAATTCAAAAGCTGTTTCATACTGCGCTTTAGTGTTAAGTTCTTCATTTCGTTAATTTTCCTTATTTATTTCTTTACTTGTTAGGTTATTGTTAAGGATAAGCAGATTTTTTGTCACGGGGTTTACCATTTACCTATAAAAGAAAGCTTCAAACTTTTTACATGTTAAAGTGCTGTAGTTAAGGAAATGATTAAAGAGGTATATGATTTAGAATAAGTTAACGGGTTACAATTTACACTTGTGAAATATTTTACTATATTGAATGACAAGTCTTAACATCATAACGCTATTTAAGACGATTCAGGAACCTAAGAAGTAAATAACCCAATTTAAATATATGTGAAATGTTTATAAGGTTTCAAAAATGGTTTAAAATCAGTTATTACCAAAGTGGTCCAGGTGTTCCCCCAGGGGTCCATGAGAGATTCGATAGGGACAAAGAAATGGTGCACAATAAGTAAGCGGCGGTCTATGAAAATTGGTCTATTTTCAATTGAGTTTTGGGAATATGGTAGTATCGAACAAAGAAGGGGGTCCACCGGAACTACGAAACCTTTGAAAGGGGTCTATGAGAAAAAAAGCTTGGGAACCTCTATCTAATTTCTCTATATTAATACGGAATCTGGCATTATACGAAGGATATTTTCAGGCACAGCAAGTCTTAATATAAAAGTCTTAGATACTATTATATTTGACTGAATTTCTTCTAAACAACTGCTTTAAACTGGCAATTCAAACTGTATTTTCCCATATTTCCACGGGATCAATAACTACTTGGATAAAACTATCAGGCACAAATAGAATATTTAAAGATGACAAAAAAGTTATAAATTCAACAAAAGACAAGTATTTGTTAGAAAAAGGAGTTTGAAAGGCTCAAATTATATATTTGCCAGTCATTGTAATATCTTTAACTAAACAAAATATTACCTCGTTTTATAACATTATAGTTATGTGAACGACCTTATGACCACAACACCGTGGAACTTAGAAATGCTTGTAAACCATGACATCATCTAAATTCGAGGTATCATTACAATTTAATGTAAAGTTTGTTAAATTTGTCAAATAAACTCATTGAATTTACGTCTTTCAATCTATATATAATAAGGCTAGAATAGCATGAAATATTTAAAAGTTAAGCTTTTACTTGATATGCTGCTATATGCCTGACTTGTTTAATGCTCAAAACATGACCAATGGTTCTTTTTTATAAATGTAAGATTTCGTTAAAGCTTTATGTCTGTGTAGTATAAGCCATTTATAGTTCAGCGTTTTGCAAACGTATTTGGTTCAAAAAGTCTAAATTAAAACACTTTTTATTCATTAGCAAGTCCAACTTCTTTCGATTCAAGTCTATCTCTTCTTGGTAATATCTTCAGTACGAAAGAATCAAACGCTGAGATATCAGCTAGCACCTCAGTATTTGCCTATCGTTTGATAACAACTTTTACATTAACGATATTTAACATAATGTTATATATATTTAAAAAAGACTCAAATCCAATCAGTTTTGTCATGGATATTTCTCAACTATATTATAAACTGTAGGTATAAGAGTGCTCTTTGTGCTTGAACTTATATAGGTAAGTCCAAGATATATTTTTAGACCTTGTATAGTATTCATAGTGTTACCTAATTAATATTTCTCTTTGTGTGAACAATTGTACAATACAGAATATTCCAAATTTTATTTAAGAATACAGTAGAAATCAGAATAATCTATATTTTCTTGTGAATCAAAGCTAACAAAATCGACAAAAACTACGATTGATTTAAACGTTTTGTATCGTTAACAAGGTTTCCTATAAAAGTAGCTTTTTTGAATTGTATTCTTGACATTATATTTAGTTCACAGCCTTCCTATACATCGTGTTCAAATTTTGCATTGTTAATAAAATTATTTTTATCATCAAGTTCAAATACATTGCCTTAAACTTCAAAATTTGGTCAATTAACAATCGCATATGCAGGAAACTGTACAACGTCATCTATTGAAAGCTCATGAGATAACTTTAAAGGTTTTTAAAGTGAAACAGGTTTTTCTTTAAGCCCATAATAATATTTCATTAATACTTTCTAATATTGACAAAAACACGTGGCACTTTTATTTACAATTCGTCATATAGGATTTCAATAAATCATTTGTATTAATTTTAGACACTTTTAATATTTCAATGAAAATTAAATTGCTATCGTATATTCTTGTTCCTGACATTATACTTAGTTCACAGTCTTCTTATACATCTTGTTCAAATTTTGCATTGTTAATAAATTTATTTTTATCACCAAGTTCATATATATTGTCTTAAAGTTCTAAATTTAGTTAATTAACAATCGTATGTGCAGGAAACTGTACAGCGTCATCTATTGAAAGCTCATGAGTAAGCTGTAAAGGTTTTTTTAATGTAATTAGTTTAGTTAGTGCAAAACGGCTTTGGAATTGTCTTGATTTTTTTATATTTTTTTGTTATTGCATCGTATTACATTGCGTAATTATTGGTTGTTATGCCACTAGCGATGCGTTAAGTCAAAATACGGTTCAAATGGCCTGGCATTTACAATGACCAGTTAGTACGATTGAGATTTACGAGGCATTGCGTACTCGCAGATTTGATTTTATCGCTACTTCAGTTTCGACGAACGATAATAGAGATTTATTGATGCTTACTTGTTTATTGACATTGTGTTGCACAGTTCTATAATTTAATTTATTACGTTTGATTACATTATTGTTGTAAATTTCCTTTTAATTTTGTTCTTTTAAATTATAATGCCAATTATCATTGTGAAGCATTTGTAGTTGCTTAATATTTTATTAGCATTATTTTAGGTGATCAAAACTTCATCTACATCGACGTCTGTTCCATATCATTGAAATGCTGTTAAGGCAAGTTTTACATAAAGTAGCCTAGTAAATAACACACATTTTTTGTAATCAGTATAATATAAAAATGGTGACTGTGGGTCATAGTTTAGAGTTTAATGTATACCATTACGGATTTACGACAGCACAATACAAATCTTTGATGTTTTTGAATTGTCTGTGCTATATTATATATGTATTATATATAAAAACATTCCTCTAGAATCTCTTTATCTATCCATTGCTGATAATTGAAGCATTTTTTTATATTGAGCTAAGACTAAAGCTAAGGCTAAATTATCAAGTAAACTTAATGTCTTGAATTTGGTAAATATTTTTTGGTGATTTTCATTACATAGATATATGGCAATATAATAAGAATGTATTAAAAAGCAAAGTAACCGTCGATTAATAAGCTATTACTGTATTCTAAAATCATTTTGGAGTGTTATGGAATGTTGCCGACGTTGTTTTCTAAATAAATGTGGATGCTCTTTTTGGGAACTTTACGCACATGTAACATAACACTGCTTTGCTTTTAACGAGCACGTGGCTTCGTTCGTTTTCTTTTTAACCCCTCACAAATTAAAAATTGTAGAAATAGAACTTACATATTTGAAAGATATTTCTTTTACTTTTGCTTTGGTATAATTTATATTGAGCACTAGTGAGGTGTTTTGGTATTTTTGATGACTTTCGCTTTTGTTTGTTGAAATACTGTATAAGTGACTATTGTTTATAAAAAAATAAATAATATTCAACAGAAATCGCAAGGAATTGATGTTTTTTCTATTTCTTTCATAGAGCATATACATAACTAGCCGATTAAAGCAATTCCGTCCGATAAGGGAGACAAAAATGGAACAATTTAGGTTAGAATAAAAAATGTTATAGCGAGCCAACCTTAAAAGATAGGTACTTGTTATTTATGACATTTTTTTAGAAATTTTAATGGGGAACATATCTGTAATACATAATTTTTGTGAATGGTTAACCGTTTAAGCAGTTCACGCAGTTAAAGCTCTAAAAAGAAAGAAATCCCCAATTTTGAAACATTATTCCTTGTTGCATCGCTCTTATTGATTAAAACGTAATGATATATAACCCATAGGCTTCCTCGATAAATAGCCTGTCTAAGACTGAAAGAATTTTTCAAATCGAACCAGTAGTTTCTGAAATCAGCGCATTTAAGCAAACAAACTCTTCACACAGTAAGCCAAAAACAGCATATCAGCAGTTATTTTAATGGCTCTCTTATTCGTAATACATCCATATCTTTAAACATTGTTTTACCTGTAATAATAGCTCTAATGTTTTTGTTTTACACCTGTTATGCTGTACCGGCGCTAATTATAATACAATACGATTAATTAACCGTGGAACTCGGAAATGAATGTTTCGTTATCGTCGACATCTTGGGAGTTCGCAGCTTTTACTTGAATATAAACACAAGCACATTGTGTACTTCACGCTTGACGGCGGTTCCCGTGAGAGTGGATTCGAATCCAGGATTGTGCATCATTTTCTTATTGTTATAAACATTGCGTGCATATGTAGAGGCATTATTATTTTCTTACAAAAATTCCCTGTTTCTTTGCATGAGAATTCATATTTATAACTATCGGTTTAGTAAAAATTGATTTTACATTTGAAAAGGTAGATACTATCTATGTAAATAATGTTGAAGATTATGTTTGCAATGGTAAAATACTTATAGTAATGAGGAATTTCATGAAATGTTGTCTTTTTAAAAGATTAGATCGATTTTATAGGACTCTCGTTGCAGATGATATACAGGAACTTTAAACGAAAAGGAACTTTATAACATTGACTATCTACAAATGAAAATTCCATCAAAATCAAGCCGTTTCAAGTATTAATGAGAACAAAAAGATTGATAGTAAAACTTATATCGTTTGTAGAAGCAAATCAAGAAAAATAAAAGAAAAAACATTGAAAGTTGTTTCGAAGTTCATCGGCGTCAAACACCAAGAAAAAAAGTTTTATTTATGTACATCATAGACGAATTCAGGAACCACTGGAACGAAAAGAAAAATTCTTTCAGTATCAAAAAGCCTATTCACCTTTGAAGGCTATAAGCTATATATCATCAGACTTAGACCAATAGAAGCGGAACAATGACAAAAAAAAAAAAAATCGGGGAGGTTTTTCCTTTTGGGAGTTTCCGTTGCGTGCACTTTTAAAAGTTCTAAAAAACAAGTCTACGACAGCCTATGTCTTTTAATATTGGCTCACTGTAACCTTTTTTGTGATAACCAAATTTATTCAAAAACATTGCATTAATTGGAAAGGTGTTATAAAGACATCAATCCTTAAAACTACGTATAGTTAAAGACAGATAGATGGATAGATGTCACATTTACAATGAAAATTATAAATATGTTGATATTATGCACAATAAAATGGATGTATTTAAGGATGATGTATATCAATGTTTAGTATAAAATTATTTGTTATACTAGTTCTCATTCTTTTTAATTGCCATTAGAGCATAGACCCACCGCGCTGCTCGACTGCGGATTGGCAGGCATAGTACACAACCAGTGTACTCTCTATTCCTTCACTCTCATAGTCCGAAGTGACGAGAATGCGACACGACCGGAGACATGTCAGGCGCAGGACCGATGGCTTAACGTACTCTTCGGGGATGGATCACACCGCCAACTTCCCAACTTCGGGCAAATATTGATTATTATATATATATATATATATATATAGTGTCGGAGTGCAATAATCTGTGGATCGCTGGTCCGCGTGCAATGGTCTGTGGAACGCTGGCGCCATCAGTCTATCGGCGCGGGGTAGAGTCAATCAGTGGCAGTCTGGCGCGTCTCTCGGTAGTTCTCGGGTGACGGCCCGCCGGTGTTGTCGACTTTTGAAACTGTCGCGTTTCTAGCTATTATTGTTAATGAGTTTGTGTAAATTGATATCGGGAACATTATAATCTGAGTTATTTAATAAAGTGTTTGACTGCACCAACATTACCCATCAGCGCCTATAGTATGGAATTATGGATGCTACTAATGACGATGTCGGCGGAGAACCCCATGCCCTTGTGCTTTATGTCTCCTTCTCTCTTATTCTCAGACATATATATTAGTTATATTTACATTTGTACATATTTTTCAGTCAGTAAATATGGGTATGCAGTAGTTTCTCATATCGCACGGGATACCATTTCACGCCGTAACAATGATGTCGATTGTATGCAAAACGCGTATTGTTAAAAGTTTTTTTCACACGTTGAAAGAATATCCTTACACATTGCAGTCCTTCAGATGTTGCCGACTGCAGTTTATATGGAAGTTTATATACGAAACACTCAGCGGAATAATTGAATTGACAAATTTATTTCGCTTTACACCACACGTACAATGCATTGTTATGTGTGAAATATAATAAAAACGACGTTGGTCAATACTGATAAGGTTTTGTAATACATTATGGAAAGCTCGTTGTCGTGGCTTGTTTGCAAATTAGCGCGATCCTACGATCCTTAAATCATCACTCAGCCAACAACAATCAACGCTCAATGCAGAGTAGCCGCGAGAACTAAAGGGGAATTACCAGACGCCGACGAGGTTAGGAGGATCAAGGTTCTATCCAGAGCCTTGATCCAAGGACGAAAGGAAGACCTTGAGTCTCCAGTAGCCGGCAGGGCCATTGTGGGAGCGATTCGCTCTCATCTGGAGAAATGGTTGGGCAGAGGGCACGGATCACTTTCCTACAGATTGGTACAGGTGCTTACCAGTCACGGTTGCTTCAGCAAATACCTTTCAAAATTGTAGGATGGAAAGAAAGACCGGCCATCTGCCACGAGTGCGGTGCCCCTGTAGGCACAATGCACCGCACGGTGGCAGAATGTCTAGCCTGGGCCTGGACCTCTCACTAGTAGGTATTGTTGATACAATACTCGTCAGTGAGCAGGACTGGAGAGCGGTTGCCTCTTGCAAGACCATCATCTCGGTAAAGGAGGCACGGCAAAGGGAGAGAGTGAATGCCGCCGAGGCACTCCAGTCGCATCGGAGGGGAGTGGCAACCAGAAGACGGAGGTTCCTACAAACTCTCCCCTTATAGAGAATCTGTAAGCCGGCCTCACCCGGTGAGCCAGAGATGAATGCACCACCGACCCTCTGGCTCCCCATGCATGGATGACGACGGGCCCCGTTGGGTTTAAGTAGGTATTCTGGCAATGCCAAAAAAAATATTCAAACGCTCATTTACTTATTTATAAAAAAAATAGTTAATATTTCATAGGGCAGACTATTTCTTCTATTTTCGCATGGAATTGCTTTATGCGCGTCGGATGCAGTATAAACTTTCATCCAGGAGTGTGGGACTCGCTGTCTGTTCCAGAATGCCCACTAAAGCCCAGCGGAACCATCTTCATCTAGTTGTTGGGGTCTGGATGGATATTTAAATATATATCAAGTATTTGCGGACTTCTAAATGTATATGTATTTAAAACCACTTCAGAGAACAGAGCTTTCATTTAAACACCCCCATTTTAGGAAATGCTAATTCAAATAGAAAAATAGGTTTAGGATAATTTAAAGATGTGTATCTTATGTATCTTTAAAGGTGGACTCACTAAATCCTTGTTTATAGCAAACAAAATTGTACTGACTTATGTGAAATATGGGAAAACTCGGTCTTAGTGAGCGTCTACGTTGTCTACGTTAAAAATGTCCTTTATCAGGCTCTGGACTGTCTGTGTTCCAAATTTCATTTAAATCCGTTCAATAGTTTTGGCTTGAAAGCGCCACAGAGTTATTTTCGCATATATAATAATAGTAAGGATAAATTCTGCAAATATCTACTAGTTTATCGGTTTATTTTTCTATAAAAGAAAATTCTTTATATAACAACTTCCGTTGCATTATTGGCAAATGTATTTGCAACAGATCTACAAAACGGTTCGCAGTACGAATCAATGGAAAGTGATTTCATTGAATATCTATGAATGGGCGTAAGAACTTGACTGGAACCTGTCAAAATAGCATGCCCATAAAATGGCTAAAGATTTTATAATTGTTTGATTGCGTAAAGTAAAAGCCTGTTTGTTAATCACACTCGGTGTTTTGTACATAAAAGCTATTGTACGATGATATTCAATAATTCATTATGTTAAATGAATAAATATAAGGTCAACTGAATTATAAACTATATTAAATATGCTGAGTAATACATGATGGAGCCATCACCGATTCAAAAGTGCATTTGAGCCTACTTAATTAATTGAATATTACGCATATAAGGGCAAAAAATATGACATCGCAGCTCGAGAGTGATAAAGACGCGGGTGGCAATGCCATACTTCCGTCCCGTGGTGCGTGCACAAGACCTGATCAAAAGCTCGATAAAATAATAAGCCTTTATTCACTATTACGCATAGAAATGTCAAGTTGATAGAATATTTCCCAGTACAATTGATATATTATATAAAAAAAAATAAATTTTAATGTCAATAAATACATTCTTGATGTATTTAATATTTAGTCAAATTAGTCTGGCGTAAAAGCCGCCTCTTCGGCGTAGGCCTTCCCGAAATTCTTCCAGGTTGCCCTATTGAAGTCCCGATCTACTCTTTCCCTAAAGATATTCCTCCATCTTATCCTATTTCGCCTTCTTTTTCTTTTTTCGTCTCTGGGAATCCATTCTATCACCTTCTTAGTCCATCTTGTCTCAATTAGTCTGAATACATGTCCTGCCCATTTCTATTTGAATGCTCTTATAATTTTTATTTCATCTTTTAATTCGGTTCTTTTTCGTGTTATTTTGTCATTTATTCTGTCTTTGATTCTTAATCATAGCATGCTTCTTTCGACGTAAAAATGTAAATAATAAAGTTTAAAATAATGTGACTACGTAACCAAGCAACGAGGTGTCAACTCATTTATTTGTTATAACTTTCAAACACAAACTAGATTATGCAATTAAAACACATTAAATCAGCGAAACTTAGTAAAATATTTTAAATAACTTAAAAACGATGAGTTCTAATTAAGCGTAAGAAGAATGAAGTGTAGAATTGAATCAAAACAAATTGTCTAATAGTTAGACATATAAAACAAGTGCGCATGCGTCGGAAATCTGACCCATGCGCGCTAATTTACGCATTTATTTAATTGGAAAGCAATGTAGCACTAACATCACTCAAAATAGCGCCGAAATTACTAACTTTCGATACAGTAGAAGGATGAAAGGAATATTTTGATTTTGAATTGCCTGGCTTGCGTGATGGTGCAACTCACTTCGTTAGTAGATCCTGATTTTCCAATAGGGCAAATTGAATATATTGTATTTTATAACTTACTTAAATCTGGATTTAATCAATGGCTGAGGCTACTTACAGTTTTTGCCAGCAGGTGAGACCATACAATACAATAGAATACTCTTTATTGTACATCCAATACACAAAATAAAAATAAAAGAAAGTATGTATGGGTTAAGAATGAATGAATTACTCATCAAATGTTTACTCTACGCTGATGGTCAAGTAATACTTGCGTCATCCGCTAACGAGCTTCAGGAGATGCTAAATATTATGAATGAAGCTTTGAAAGGGAAAGGAATGAAAGTGAATGTAAACAAAACGAAAGTTATGCTTTTTGAACGAGATGAATCTATGATGAATGGCAATATTTTGATAGATGGGGAACAAGTGGAAGAGGTGAAAGAATTTGTATACTTGGGATCTAAATTTACAAAAGATGGAACATGTGAAAGTGATATCGAAAGGAGAGTGAATGCAGGGAATATGGTAAATGGTGCTCTGCATGCTTTTATGAATAGCCAGATGGTGTCTCAAAGGGCTAGACTGGCAGTGCATGCTGGAGTGTTGGTGCCAACACTTATGTATGGTAGTGAAAGTTGGGTATGGCAGAAGAATCACAAAAGTAAAATAAATGCGGTAGAGATGAGAGCGTTGAGAAGCATGAGTGGATTAAAACTGAGTGACAGAGTAAGAAATAGTGTGATAAGAGAACGTTGTGGTATAAAAGAAGACGTAGTGACTAAAATTGAGAAAGGTATGCTTAGATGGTTTGGGCATGTAGAGAGAATGAATGAAAGGAGACTGACAAAAAGGATTTATGAGTCAAGAGTGAATGCGAAAGTTGGAAGGGGAAGACCGAGGCGAACGTTCCTGGACCAAATCCAGGACATTTTAAATAACGGCCAGGTCAAGAGTACTCTAAACCGACGAACTTGTATGAAAGGTTTAATGAGATTGAAAGAAGCGAAGGAGATATGCAAGGATCGTGGCAAGTGGAAGGATGTTGTCTCTGCCTACCCCTATGGGAATGAGGCGTGATGCTATGTATATGTATGTATACACAAAACAAACAATAGACATAAACATATACATTATGGAGTACAATAAGCGATCTCTTCCAGACAACCAAAAAAGCTTAAAAGGACACGAAAAAGAAGCAGAAAATTATAACACTCATAGTAATTAATAACAACAGTGTCAATTAATCAATTTTCTTGGACAGGAAGTACTCATTTACCATCTTTTTAAGTAAACTGACTGAGAATATGAGCAGCTTGAACTGAAAACCATTATGAAAAAAAAAAGAGATAGAGTGAGGTGTTTTTAGAACGAAGTTTTATACATACATACATATATAGCATCACGCCTCATTTCCAATGGGGGTAGGCAGAGACCACGTCTTTCCACTTGCCACGATCCTTGCATATGTCCTTCGCTTCTTTCATTCTCATTAAACCTTTCATACAAGTTCGTCTATTTAGAGTACTCTTGGCCTGGCTCTTATTTAAAATGTCCTGGATTTGGTCCAGGAACGTTCGCCTTGGTCTTCTCCCTCCAACTTTCGCATTCACTTTTGACTCATAAATCCTTTTTGTCAGTCTCCTTCCATTCATTTTCTCTACGTGCCCAAACCATCCTATTCTATCCATCATAAGCATACCTTTCTCGATTTTAGTCACTACATCTTCTTTTATACCACAACGTTCTCATAATAAAGTTCTAAGCAAAATAAAGACTTATAATTCTCGCATTTCAATTTGAAGTTTGTAAACATATTTTCCAGCAAAAGAAGTTTCTTTATCTATTATATCAACGTTCTAAAATACTTGTACCTTTATTTAAGGTCTAGATAACCTATTTGGATGATAAATGAAAACGAAAGTATATCCGTTCGAGTAGCCTTTTACACTGGATAAGGTTGAAACCACAGTGTTTTTACGTTCGTAATATTTTTCAAGGAAATTTTACATTTCTGTACAATGTTAATAATTATGTAACTCTATGATTTTTCCTTGATGACGAATAATGAACGTTGATGTTGATATATTTTAATTAATTTAATAGGATAAGGATTAATATAGTATGGGTATGAATAATATGGTTTGATTATTGTCGGCACTTTTATTAACTTTTAAAATGTAAAAAAATAGTTATAGTGGCATAACTATAGTAGTTACATTTTAATATGTTCTGTAATATTGTAGAACTATGTCATCTTCAATAGTTTAAGCAGCGCACGCGATAATAGATTTTTTGATTCACGCCGTGGGTTACATAAATGCATTTTTCTTAAGGATCCCAATTTTTTTGAGAAAGTAATATAGCCTATATCGCTCAGTGAAAATCCAGCTTTCTAATGGTGAAAAAATTTCCGAAATCGGTTCAGTAGTTTTTCTGTGAAAACGTACAAACATACATACAAAAACGCAAATGTTTCCTGTTTATAATATTAGTTTAGGTTAATATGAATACATTAGTTAGTAAAATTACAGCCATATGTGCGAAATTAGAAATCGTTTTTGCGTTTTTTTTTATTATTCTTTTTTTCTTATAAAAACCCATACATAGATATTATTGGAATCTTTAACGTCCTATTTTTTAAGCAAAACGCGACGAATGTATGCTTGATTTGATTTATGATGTAATATAATTTGACATTGTACCACATTTGAATCGACAACTACCTTTCTCAATTATGTATTACCCTTTTTCACAATCTGCTTTGCAAATACCACTTTATTAGCTTTTAGGTAATCTGGTATCAGGATGACGTAAATCAAACCGCAAAACCAGTCGTGGGCGCCACGAATTGCTGTCCCCATAATAAAATTTATAATTTATTAGTGTCACTTTTATATAATAATAATGAAATTATTTGATATTTACAATTAACCGACTCCAAATATTGTTTTGAAATACTTCAGATACGTGTGTTAAGCCAGTGAAATGAGTTCTGCTCATAAGTCTAATTATATTTATAACAAAATTAATTATTTTTAGGTTCTTGACAAGTTAGAGCTTGTCTGTAATCTCAACTGATAATAAATGATGATATAGTTTAAGATGAAAGCTCGCTAATCTGGTAAGAGGTAATTTACCATTTATGGTTTCTTCACAGCGTTGGTCCAGATTGTAGTGTTAACCATTAAAACCACGAACTCAAATTAACTAACAACTTTTATTCTCTTCATTATTTAAATATACACAATATGCACTATACTATTAATTACTTCATTAATTTAATTTATATAATTTAGCATTCGTCGTCGTCGTCGCTTCAACCGATGGACGTCCACTGCTGGACATATTTCTCACGTAATGACCTCCACAAGGCCCGATCTTGCGCCGCCTGGCTCCAGCGGCTACCACCCTCTTTATGACGCTGAGTAACTCTGAGCTTCCGCTTAAGACCCATAGTCAGCGGCCACGTCTCAGAACCGTAGGAACCACTGGCAACGCGCACTGTTCGAAGAGTTTGGTCTTCAGGCACTGCGGGATATCGGACGAAAATATCTGGTGTAGTTTCCCGAATGCTGCCCAATCGCCTAGGATTCGACATTCTATAATTTAGCATTGCTTCTCTTAATACAACTACTTCACGAGACACAGTTTGAAATACTGTTGACAAAGTTGTCCGTTCGTTAATGTTACCTCGTATTGCACAACATTTCGTAATATTGCACAATGTCCCTGGTATTTTTAAGTGTTGCCACTATACCACTCAATAACTCCCAACATTTCAGAGCCACTCAACAAGGCAAAGTTTGACATTACTTAGCGCGGCCCTTGACAAATCTAATTCCCTAAATCTGCCCTATTAGGAATTTAAACTAAGATTTCAGCTTGTGAAGCAATTAGGCCATTGCGCCAGGAAGACTTCTATAAGTACCCTGCTACAAAATGAAATGAATGACTGTGGATTTCATTAATAACGACCTCGGTTGTAACGACTTTTTGGTAATAGTGACGGTACACTTACTTTAGTACGAAATTCATACGGTAATAGCGTCTTTGGATGTAGCGTCAATTTCGAGTATAGCGACTTATTTTTATAAACCGCTAGCAGACTCGACAGACTTCGTTCTGTCAAAAAGATTTGGAATGTGGCCGATTTCAGTTTTACGAATGATTTTCGAAATGAAATTACAGCAGTACNCATATTGCCCCACTCTCAGCTCTGCCCCACTTCGTTCGCCGAGTTTTGCGTTAAAATCTCCCATCACAACATTGTAGAATGTCCCAGAGGTATGCATGGCCCTGGATATGTCCTCATACATAACCTCTACATCCTCATCCGGATGTGATGATGTGGGTGCGTAAACCTGGATGACCTTCAGCGAATACCGTTTGGTGATTCTGAGTATCAGGTACGCTACCCTGTTGGACACGCTGTTAATTTCTACAATGCTGTTGACGAGGGATTTGTGGACAAGGAATCCGACACCACCTTGAGATTGAACTTCACCTTCCCGGTAGTAAAACAAGTTACCGGATTCGAGGATTATCGTGTCCTCCCCCTCTCTACGGACTTCGGACAATCCTATAATATCCCAGTGTAACTTGTTTACTGCTTCTTCCAGTTCGAAGATCTTTTCGTCGGTCCTCAAAGTGCGTGCGTTGTATGTTGCCAGGTCAACATTAGTGTGTGTGTTTGTGAATTTGTGATTGTGTATGTTTGTGTGGGTGATAGAGAGGGTGTATGTTGTTCTAATGAATATTACACCTTAGACCTAACTAAGTCTTCAGTTATCCCATAATTAAGTATATTATGGTGAACATCTACAATTTCTGTTACAGTACGATCAATAACTATCTAGGCTATAAATTATTTTAAAATTATGTTATGGGCATATTAATATTACATCATTTATAAAACCACCCAAAACCGACTACGATTTGCTACTATTCAATATGATATTTCTTGCAGGTCTTAAATATCAGGTTCTCTTATGCAACCCCTAATAAAAGTAACTAAATTGCTTTAAATGTCCTATCAACATTGGTCCAGTTGTCTGAGATTAGAAGGTAAGAATAAAATAGATTTTGCGAGAATAAATAAGGACCAGAAAGCCCAAATGTAAGAGACACCTATCTAGACCAAACTAAGATCGTTGGGATACACAGATTTTAATGGATAGCGTGGGTGACCCTACATTCTCCATTAATGTCTATGCTTTAATAAAAGTCACCGGAAATGCCTGCTTTCAAACTACACAAGAGGACTGGTAGAAGAATTAAGCCACTAATGTACACGACTTGAGAAGGAAGCAAAAGTTGAACTGTATCAAAGTAACATCCTATCAAGAACACTAAAGAAGACTGCCTCTCAAAGCAGTAGTGTCTCCTCGAGTTGGAGATACAGTAATAGATCTACTTAATGAAGTAAAAACCCAAAAGAAAAAATTAGATGCTCACCATGGAGTACAGCAACTGTTAGAGTCTCATGCAATGAATTAAGTGGTTTTTAATACGTTAAAATCCGACATCACCTGAATGTTGAATGAATGTTTCCCATAGGACAAGATCAAGAAAATCAATTATGCATTCCGCTATGTTTGTCTAAATTTGTTCGGATTAATCCTAAATCTTTATTAGGTGCAGTTTTTACAAATTTACTGTGTCATTCTGATCTCTAAACTAGGAAAACCTGTATTAAGAGGCCTTTACATGTCCAAAACATTGTATATGGAAATGAAGAAATCAAGCCTATTTAAATAGTATTTCTCACAGAAATAGTAGATAAAAAAATGACTATTAACAGAAATCATTGACCTTTTTTTTTTGACGCTGGAAATGCATTTACGCACCCCGACTGTGGGGTCGGGAGTGTGGGACTCGGCGGGGGGGGAAGAACTCGCAATACCCACTAAAACCCAGCGGGACCGTCGTCAACCATGAGTGGGGAGCCAGAGGCTCGTTGAGGCATTCCTCTCTGACCCCTCGGTTGAATTCGGCTCACAGATATTCTACAGGGGGAGGAGTTGCATGAACCTCCGCCTCCTGTTTCCTACTCCCCTTCGTCTGGGCCGGAGTGTCTCAGCGGCATTCACCCTCTCCCTTTGTCGTGCCTCCTTAAGCGAGATGACAGTCTCGCAAAAGGAGGCAACCGCTCTCCAGGCCTGCTCACTGATGAGCATTACATCTATAATATTAGCCAGTGAGAGGTTTGTGCCGATCAGCGACGTCAAAATGAGTCGCTGAGAACCCCAGGCGGGACATTCTGCCACCGTGTGGTAAGCTGTATCTAACGAGGCACCACACTCGTAACAGCTGGCCGACGGCTCACAGCCAACAGTTTGATACAGGTATTTACCGAAGCAACCATGACTGGTAAGCACCTGTACCAACCTGTAGGAGAGCGATCCGTGCTCTCTGCCCAGCCACTTATCCAGATGAGGGCGGATCGCCTCTACTATAGCCACGCCCGCCGCTGGGGACCCGAGATCCTCCTGCCACCTTTGGGTCAAAGCTCTGTCAGCTAGAACCCTGACCCTTCTTACTTCATCAGCGTCTGGTAATTCCCCTCTGGTTCTCGCGGCTACTCTGCACTGGTAAGCAGTCGTGAGAACTTCCGCCCTGAATTGAAATAGACCTAAAATGTAATATATGAATGACAGATTGCAATGACGCAAGGTACTCACATTCATTATTTGCTCTATGCTTAATTACAACTTGTAGAAGTCTCATAGGTTTAGTGGCAAGTGTGTAACTTTTAAGCATCGACCTTTCCGGAATTCTGTCTCAACTCGGGCAATCAGAAATATAAGCATCTCTTTTTAAGTCATAATAATATAATGTTATATATTTCGCTTTTCAATAACTGTCGTAATAAAATATGCGTAGGAATAACACCAGACAATAGCGATAACACCAAAAAAAAAAAATCAGTTACAAAGTGACTATTACTCAACTTTGCGTGTTAATTAGTGATTATTTGTGTTTTTGATTATATAAGTGATGTGAATAACAATCACAACCCTAGAGGTAAGTTTTAATTATAAAGATATGAGCCTATAAATAAATGATAGACTTTTGTCACCATCTTAAAGTTTAGCGCAACATGACGCTTCACCAAAGTCTTAATTTAATAAACAAAAGATAACATTGTATAGTTTAATTAGTAGCAAACATAAAATCATAATATTTGGTACTCTTTCATAAACATTTAAGTTCCTAGAGTCGTAAAAAAACGTTCGTGCGGATTACGGTTACGGATGCCAATAAAAAACGCGGCCGGACAATCTAAGGGTAAGGTATTTTATCCCTTTAATTTACAAGCAAAAATTCACACTACTGTTCGCAGTTGGCAGCACAAAAAGTTGTAAAACAAGTTTCACTAACAGCATTATGATTAATACAAGAAGTTCTTCCTACTGATATAATTTATTAGGCATTTAATGTTACCTGTATCGGGTCGAAGGTCAATTATATAATCTGTAGATTGATGTAACGCAGTAGATAATTTGTACAGTTAATGCGGTTGTTAGGTAGAAAGCTTAATTGTGCATTTAATTTCGAAAGCGCTAAGCGGAGGTCTTGTTAAGTTTATTGTGTTATAGCCCAGCTGTGGACGTTTGGACTTAGAAATAGTATTTTTATTATATTATAATATATCCAAGGATTTTAGGGAGTTGTGGTCTGAAAGAGATTATTATCTAGTAATAAGATTACACGTAGTATAGCCAAAAGTCATGTTGACTTAGTTAGTGGTTGGATTCATGGATTCTCATTTATTTCCAATCCAGCAGTGTTTTTCGGTAAAGTAAAATATCGTTAGTAAATTGGAAATCTGCAAATCCTGGGAGTAATTCCGGGGTATGTGTAGCCTCGTAGTGGAGCTGAATGGTGGTACTGTACTCTAAAAACCTCTCTCCTATGATTGAGGAGGTCTATGCTCAGCAGTGAGAGGTTAATGAGCTGCTACTTACCTTTACGGATACCTGTTGCACGCTTTCTGTATATATTTTCTTAAATTTATAATATTAATTCACATTCTAATATATTTTGTTCAAATTCCAATCGTCAATATACATTTTTGTGTCAAATGACTTTCTCATAATAATAATTTATTAATTAAATATATTTTGAGAAAAACCTTTAAAGCTTCCTCTATTGAAAGCTCAAGTAATAGGCTTAAAACTTTTTAATGAGTGAGATACTGCCTCATTGGTTAGCATGTTCGACTACAGATATGAGGTCCTGGGTTCGAGTCCCGGGTCGGGCCAATTCAAAAATCTATATTGAGTTTTCTATTAAGATTTTCTCAATATTTTCCCGAAGTTGGGAAATTGGCGGTGTGATCCACTCCGCGCCTCGGAGAGCACGTTAAGCCGTCGGTCCTGCGCCTGATCTCTCTCCGGTCGTGGCGGATTCCCGTCACATCGGATTATGAGAGTGAAGTGTGAATCCGCAGTGGAGTAGCGTGGTGGATCTATGCTCTAAAAACGCTCGCTCCTCGGAGTGAGGAGGCCTGTGCCCAGCAGTGGGACCTTTAAGGGCTGCTACTTACTTACTTACTAATGAGTAAGATGTTAGTGCTAGATGCCGTAGATTGACTATAATTTTATTTGTTTATATTACGTATATTTAGTTATTTAAAGTAACGTATTATACAATAAGGAATTTATTATATATGTCTATCTGGAATTAAAATGTTATATATTTATTTATTTAAAGAAGGGCACCAACAGGATACATCTTAAAGTAAATTACAAATAAATCTTAAAGAAAACAAATTTTAGAACTAGAAGTAAACCTACTTACTGGTAGCCTCAACATGCTTATGGAAATATTATAAAATATAATATAAAATTACACTAAAGGAAAAAAACATATTAAATAAAATGAAAAACAGAATTATGGCCAAAACCAAAATGACAACAAACTTAGACATTTAATAATAACAAAGTAACAAAGTAAAATATAAAATAAAAGGAAGCTGAGGAAGATGAAGCTAGTATTGGGCGAAAAGAAGAATTTTTTGAATTTGTTTTTAAAGTTTTTTAATTAAAATGGTAATTTCTCAAGGCTCGATAATTGTCACCAAATTTCGTCTTAAAGAATGCAATATTCAAGTTCATAGCATATAATGGTTTATTAACATTTTTGTCATAACTCATAAGGCAGATCGTTTTTAATCCGAAATACCAAAGTGACCGTTAAGTTAAATTATGAATATTTACGTATAATATAGAACAGAATCGCCTCTCAAATTTGCTTTTATTGCATCTCTTTTGTTTAGTCTAGACCCCATCCGCTAATTTAGAATGTGACTTGAGTTCCAAAAAGGCTTAATATTTTAGCATATCATTACTAAATTAAATAGGGCGAATCACGCATAGCTTGCTCTATATCCATGGTTTAAAATACAACCCACGTGTGACTGGGTATTTATATTAGTATCCGGTCCATCCCGGAAGGTAGCCATTACGGCGTCTGGGGCTTAGGAACGCTTCGAATCAAGTTACCAAGTCAATTTTCTACGATGAAAGCAGATTTATTCACTCTATATGGTTTATTTTTAAATAGTTTAAGATATTTTTAACGAACTGAAATGCTGGCATTCTAAAAACCTTTACTCGAGAAGGTCTTCACAGCAAACTTACAGACTTTTATCCACAACAGTTTGTTAATTCCTTTATTGCAAAAAAATGCAGTTTTATCGTTATCCCCTGAATGGATATCTAATCGGATTCGTCCCACAAATTTCCCAATTCCCCCAATAGCACTCTACGTCACAGACAATAGTAGCAACTGGCAGTTAAAGGCGCCGACGGGCGAAATTACTCTCGTAATAAATTGTCTCCAATTGACAACGAACTGAGCATTCCAGGAGATGAAAAATCTCTATATACTTTTAGTCTAACAAAGCTATCTTTAATGTTAGTTATCATTTTAAAACTGCGAGTGTATAGTGAGAATTACTTAGCTCAAAAAGCTTTGGAAGCCTCGCTGGCATTGGCTAGTAGTTCGTTTTCCGATAGGGCAAATTATGTCTATATTCTCTTGGAGTAGCCGGCGGCTATCTGATAGTCTACAAATAGAAGTCTAAGACCCAGATTAAGAGAGTTTTGGGTCACAAGTATGGAGAATGGGGGATATTCACTGCTATCGAACATCACTGTGACCCTGAGATGTCCATTTGCCTGTGTCTGTGCAATAAAGCGGTTAGTAAGTAAGTAGCAGCCCATTAATGTCCCACTGCTGGGGACAGGCTTCCTCTCTCATATGAGAAAGGGTTATTAAAGCATGGAACCAACGCGCTGCTCTACTACCGGTTCTTCGGCAAATATTGAGAAAATCTTAATAGAAAACTTAATATCCATTTTGAATTGGCCCATTACTCAAAGTGGCTAACCACTAGCCCAATGAGGCAGTTTATAAGGGAATTAAAATCCTGCTAATTTCATTAGAGAATCCGTAGCTATTTTAACGCAGAAGAAGATAGCCAAGAGGGGAAAAGCTTATTCAAAATATGACTTATTTATAACAAATTTTAATCACTACAGACCATGTCTTCTGACTCCCTTTAACGACTTATCAGTTATTACAACATATAATTTCGTAATAGACCGAAGTCTCATCTATTTGAATGCCAATTTTAAGACAAACTTGGCTACTGGTTTGCCTGATTTTTATTTGTCAACCCGCTGTGGAGCAATGTGGTTTATTTATGCTCTAAAAACCCTCTCTCCTATAACTAACTTATTACATTTTAATTCCACAATTCGGTAGCAATTCATATCTCCACTAGTTTAGACATATTAAGCTCTTTGTTAAACATTTCTTTTTGATATTACAAATTTCGATACCTTATTAAAACGAATTGTCCATCCAATCCTCATCTCTATGAAATAAAAATAAGGTGTTCCTGTGTTACGAACACAGCTGTTTATTGTACATGAATAAGTCGCGTAACAGATAATAGTTTTTTATCTATAATATAAAAATGAATCGCAAAATGTGTTGGTAAGCGCATAACTCAATAACACCCGGGGTAATTTTGACAATTCTTTTTTTTTTTAATGTTCGTTGAAGTCCAAGGATGGTTTTTACGGGAAGAAAAGTTCGAATAATTGTAGGGGAAAACCCTAAAAACAGCCCTTTTTTTCTCATACAAACGTCTTTAATCGAAATGTAGAGTTAATTTGAGCTTTATTGCTATTCAATAAAGTTCATAATAAATTATAAGTACTCACTGTTGTCTAAGCAATTTAGGTGTGTTCCTAGCGTCAAATTGTCAATTTGCACATTATTACCGCTGCGCAAAGTTCAAAATCAATTAAATAGTCACAACCCGACCAAATTCAATAGTCACAGTCATGTAAGAGCTATAGATATTTAGTACTGCTGTAATTTCATATTGAAAATCATTCATAAAACTGAAATCTGCCACAATCCAAATCTTTTTGACAGAACGAAGTCTATCGGGTCTGCTAGTATAATATATTATTATTTATAGCACCATAAAATCTGTAATCCTTTATCTATCTAGTCGTGTCGTCGTCGTCGTCGCTTCAACCGATGAACGTCCACTGCTGGACATAGGTCTCACGTAATGACCGCCACAAGGCCCGATCTTGCGCCGCCTGGCTCCAACGGCTACCGGCGACCCTCTTTATATCTAATCCTCAGTGCCTGAAGACCAAAGTCTTCGAACAGTGCGTGTTGCCAGTGATGACCTACGGTTCAGAGACGTGGTCGCTGACCATGGGCCTCATGCCGAAGCTCAGAGTCACTCAGCGTGCGATGGAGAGGGCTATGCTCGGAGTTTCTCTACGTGATCGAATCAGAAATGAAGAGATCCGTAGTAGAACCAGAGTCACCGACATAGTCCTGCGAATCGCGAACCTGAAGTGGCAATGGGCGGGGCACATAGTCCGAAGGACCGATGGACGTTGGGGACCGAAAGTGCTGGAGTGGCGACCCCGCACCGGACGGCGCAGTGTAGGCAGACCCCCCACAAGGTGGACCGATGATCTATCTAGTAGTGTAACTGAATTTCGGATGCAGATAATTGATATGTAGCTACAACATCAAACTGTATCCTCCGATTTTGTTCTTTCGTTTGCCTCCCTATTGATACGATTTGAAAGACGTATTTACGTAAAAACCTTAATTAACAAATTAAGTGGTATAACAAATATTATTTGAATCCTTTATCATTTGTTATATCGCAGTTACACAGTGTTTCGTATCTCACTTTAAAGAAATTTTCACTTCACATATTCGTCAGCACATACCAAGATTTTTTACTATAATGCTTTGAGTTTAATCACACAAAATTGTGGTTAAATGAAGAGTTATTTACACAAATTGGTTAACAGACGCGTGCTATTAAAGCTATATAATTATATGAAATCAAAAGTAAAAGCTAACGTTTATAGCACATCAATTGCATATACGGTACGAAGTTGATTGATGCAATATCTCGTAATAGAAGCAATCTCTGCTCATTCCAGACAACTGGACGATGACACTTCTGTGAGATTAAAAGAGATTAAACTCTCGTAGTGTTAAAGAAATAATAGTATTTTTAACACTCTTTTATTACCTTCGACTTTATGTTGGTATGTATAATATTTGAAGTTTTTTTAGCATTACAAATCATCGGATTAATTTAAAACGTTGTACATTTATCAACTAATGTTAACAATACAATATATGAAAAAAAAAGACACTTTAAGAAGCATTTTTTTATGAAATATCATCCCTCAGAAAGTAAACTGGAATGCTAATAATTTGGAAATTATACTGTCATAATTTATTTTTAAAATTAAATAAACTAAAAAGATTACTCGATTGAGTTTGTTGTGGGGGTTGGGATTTTTATGTCGTTCTTTGATATCATCGTCCATTGTACAGAGAAATTATAATAATATATGAAATAATCTATGTTTGACGATTCAAAACTGCTATTAATACCTACGTAAATAAAAGGTTTTGGAACAAAAATCATATAAGGGGTAAATATATATATATTGCCTTCATTTATAGCTATGATTTTTGTAGAAAATGTATTAAAATATGATATTAAACAGTCGTTAAGCGATTTCGATTTATTTTTCAGTGATTTGTTACATTTTAAGACTTAGGTTTCATTTTACAATATTTTTTTTTATAGTCCGAGAAAATAATAGAGTATACCCAAAATATATAAGAAATTAAAGTACAGTAGGCTTATCTCTTTCTTCCAGGCAACCATAGGTTTAAAAAAAGCTGTAATTAATATAGGAGGTAGGCAATAAAATAACCATACTCTCTAATCTAAATTCTACATTTATAACAAAAAATGTATAAACAAACTAATCTATATAATATTATAACATACATATATAGATTTACAAAATGTGTACATATATGAAGTATCTACTGTGCTGAAAACTAAGCATTAAATTAGTCATTAAAATGTTATTTATTAATCAGGAGATGTTACAGACAACTCGGTATTGTGTTATCTATGACTATATAAAAAGGACATTTAAATTTAAAACTTATTTCTATATGTTAAAATTCCCAATTGTAAGTCCCAAATTTGCAGACAAAGTTAGCTAGAAAAGCGTTGAGTAAATAGTTGGTATTGATTGAAAACAGTCGATATGCCAGTGTTGTCCACTAGAGGAGCTAACGAAATTATTAAGCCCCAGAGCCCGACCCCTTAAGCAAGAGTAAGATTGAATAGCTATAGAAGAAAATGGATGTGCCTTTTGAAATAACACTTTATTTTTGCGACATATCTATTCAAGAGCTACGCGCGACCAAATAAATATCTGCTTTGTAGCCCTTTAGTGGCGAAGCGTCGCCACAATGAGACATTTGACGCTTATCCAGGTTTATTCACAACCAAATTGTGAGGATACGGGCCTCGAGGCAATGCCTCCATTACCCGGGCTAATTTTCTCAGATATCAAAGATACCCGGTATTTGTTTCTGCCCGTCATTCTAACGGGCTGGTTCCCACCAGCTTACGCCAGCCATCATCCAGGTCAATCCGAGTGCAGGCACTGCCGTCGAGTCGTCAACGCCCTAATCTTCACCCACACCTGGTGGTGGTGACAACAGGAGCTAACGAGGTAGTAGACGCCCAGTGCCTTCAGATCTAGGATGCTGGCTGGCAATGCCATGGAGGTGTATGTGCGGGGAGTGGTCCGCGTGGCGGAACATGCACCTCGCCAACTGCCGGACGAACACATCCACGGTGGGCGTCTTGGTGTCACAATGAATAACGTCATACCTGACGTACTTCGGAGCTCCTACTATGAGGCGTATGCACTTAATGCTTCCAATTCCTAGAAAAATTGTGCTTACACAGCCTCTACTCCTTTCCGTTCTTGATTGCGCTGGCAGAAATCCCTACCTAGGAATATGGCCGATTTTTTGGTACGTTACGGTTAAGTTATTGTATATATTTACTGTATTATTTGTGATGTACAATAAAGTGTAATCTCTTTCCTTTAAATTTTTAAAAGTAAATACTGTCTTATCCAGTTAAACCTCAACGCAACGTCTGCATCCTGAGTGTCTGGTAAATATTTCCTCGAGACACCAGTGTATAATGAGCTCTCGTTGTTTGAACGCCGTTCAATACTACATTTAAGTGGCCACATGAAGCAAATAAAGCTCTCAAAGTTTCAAAACCTTCTAAGCTTATACGGATAGAAGTTTTCCATTCATATTTTTACACATTGTATGGTGATATACTTTAATATCAACGTCTGGGAATAGATACATTATTAAAGTGACATTTTTGGAAGTAAAACTTCTTTTCGCACTCTGTATTTGGTGAGTAAGCTGATGAATGCTTGATGAGAGCGTTACGAAAGGAACAAGAGAGTGAGCTGTAAGTATACATTTTCTATTTTTCTTTCTCTCGTGTTTTACTCCACCTGTCTGGTCAAATTTTGTGATTTCATTTTAAAGTCTCATAAGACAATTTCCATTAATTTAATTGCCAAAAGCTATTTACTGGTTTACTGGTTGTTTTTATGATTTATTTTTGAGAAAACCAATAACATTATATCAATATTTATTTCTTTAAAAGTTTAGATTAAAATAAATTGTTTATACTAATTATATAAACATGCATTCTTCCATAAGTTTAAATAGACTGTATTAAATACAAATAAGGGACTAATTAATACGAATAATACTGTACAAACGTGAAGGAACTTGGAAATGTTGGTTAGGTTAGACTAGGTTTTGTTTTAACAGGTAAAACACTTGGTATTTGGCAATAAATAATAAAAACTGCAAAGAATTTAACGTGTCTGAATCAGTTGAGACATATTGGATGCAATTCTTGGGGACATAAACTTTGGTAGAATACATTATTTAAATTTTGCTTAATAGAAATTAGTATTACTTGCTCCCTATATTCTTAACATATTCCTATATTTAGCATAAAGCAGATTAAAAGAGTATTTATTATCTAACACCAAATATTATTGTATATTTTATCATTATAACTTAGCATGTTATTAATATTTACTTATACTTAGGACGTATCTATATAAGTATTTGTATGAATTTTAGTATTATACAGGTATTTAAATTTATATTTAATATACTTTTAGACATAGCACTTACACAACCCGTCGATTTAATTCTTCTACTTTTAAAGTTCCTGGAAGAGATCTCTTATAAGGGATAAGGTGTTCTTGGTAAACCTTTTTTTTGTTTATTTTTAAGTTAATATAAAGGTATATAAATAAATAAAAAATATAGAGAATTTGTATCAGCCCTAATGGTAAATGAAAACATTCGTTATATTAAGGTTTACTGCATTTACCTACATCTTAAAATCCTTTTTCAAATACTGTTATATGATTTAAATAAGAAAAATTTTAATGTAGTAATACAATTGAGGTGTAAGCAGGGTAAAACAAATGGGAGCTCAAAGTAAACTGGTTATTAAGTGGGGATACTCCCTACACGTCAAATACAGCAACGAGACTAATGCACCCTTTGAAGCGTGCTTCTTACCCTAAATCTGTATTTTTCGTCACAAATTTTGAACAACTAAATTCTTTATTTCTGTTGAAATGGCTGTTACAATAGTAGAATTACTAGATTCAACAGCAGAGGTCCCGGATTAAATTCCCTTCATTTTTTTCCAGTAAATTTCCAGGTAAGAACAGTTCCATCTCAGATTATATCATTACTTACCATCAGGTGAGGATATTTTCAGACTGTTTGCGATAAAAAACCTCAAGATATGACCCTTTAACTAATTTGTACGGTTTGGATTGATGAAAGGCTTCGTATTGTATCTAGTTATCAACCATACCAGTAAAGGTTGCCTAACGAAAATAATGCGTCCCAGTACGATGCTGTGTAGAAAACATAAGAGTAAATTACCTCTTACCAAATTAGCAAGCGTCTATTTTAGACTGTATCACACTTATCACCAGGTGGGATTAACGTCAGTTAACCTGTCAGTCATAAAAGAAGTCTTAAAATGGGTTTTGTTAAAGAAATTAAACAAACTAAGTTAATAAGCCATTTTTTTATAATATTTGCCAATAGAAAAGTGATGTTAGGAGGTGTAATTTCCTGACTTTTCCCTTATGGAAAACAAGAACTATCATGGAATCCTCGTATATTGACACACAGCCAAATCTTGATTAATTTTATATTGAAAAACAAGTTCTATACATTCTAAAATTAATCGAATTGCTGGTAGTGGTAATTTTTAATTCTTACAGTAACGTCTGAATATATATTGAATACATAGGTAATAATAATATTCATTTATAAAGAGCAAAACACAATCTTGACACAAGAAATAAAAACAAACCTGTTATGCCCTATTTTATAATGAAGAAGGCTCAGAAATCAATTGTCAGGTTGAGCAAACCCATTTTTAATAACATACCCGATTCACTTTTGGGTTTGCCTCCAAAAAGTTTAAAGGAATATGTCAAAAACATCCTATCACAGAAGGCATATTATAATGTTGAGGATTATTTAAGCGACTAAGATGTTTGGACTTGATTCCAGGTTCACATGAAAGCTAAAGACATTGTAACGTACCAAAACTATAGGAGTTACCTAACCGTTGAGATTCTTGCTAGCTTCTTCTCAGCGGAATCAACTTTTCGAACCGGTGGTAGATGTATTACCAACGGACAGAAGACTGTCGATTCAAAAGTGCTTTTTGAGCCAACTTGAATAAAGAATATTTTGATTTTGATTTTAACTACCCACGGTTGAGGCCTCCCTACAGTCCTGACTCTGTTATATTAGAAAGTGCTATCCTTTCTTTGCCTTGATAAAAACCAGGGAATACTGGAAGTCTGATAGCAAAACGAGCATTGTCACCAATGCGCCAGCAAATCCATCTAACAATTTTACAATAAGACAAGAGTTCAGAGCAAGTAATTAATAAAAAAAGGTAGCAAAGAAGAAGACAGACAACATAAAAAAACATGTGCCGTAGATGACAGACGTCAAGTAATAACCTGTCCATAGAACTAACAAATACACTTTCACCACACTTCCAATAAAACCAGAGTTAATGGCGTAGAGGTAAAAAAACCTAACGAAAGTGCACACATATTTGTAATTAACAGCAAACTTATTAAGTAATACAATACAAAATAGAAACAAGACGTGTTAATATGGTTCCCTAATGTTTTATATAAAATTAACAAAAAGTTTGATTGACTCATTACGGTCCAATAAGGAAGTCGTTACCGGATCTTCTGATTATATTATATACATATATTTACGCACTATCTTTACTTGTCATATAATTGAGATTGCGAAGGCAAGAACGGCCTAATATTTTTGAAAAAAAAAAACAAATAGCTTATTATACATTATTTTATCGTTTACTACTTATTTTTCAAATAAAATGCCTTCTATAAACTTTTTGGTAGTTATGTTTACTTTGTTTCTTTGTCAATAAAGTAGAAAAACTATTTTTCTTTTGTTACTTTTAATAAATTTTGCAAATTTATTTATTTCTTTCAGTATTTTCAATTGCAGCTTCGATGGTACTGGCATCCAAAGCAAGCATGGATGGAATTAGACTGTTTGTAAGCATTTCTTGTCAAAACTGATAAATCATCACACTTATTAAAGCTTTTAAGCTACAAAGCCCCAACTGTAGAGTAAAACATTGAAATAAAGTAAGAAATCAAGACCCAGCTGTCAATAGACACAAAGGTTCGAAAGTTCCCGGTAACAGAAGTATTTCAATGATATTGTTTCAGGACCTCATTGTTATTAGCATTAATAGAAGTTTCTCACATATCCAGGGCAAAATTATCCAGGTTTCAGAAACGTTAAGGAACTTTCTGAATACGTCTATGTTCATTACATTTCGATGATCCGTTTAACAAAGCAAAATGACAATGTTAATAAAAAAGACGAGTGTGCTTTAGATCACACGACTGAAGTAAAATTCTCACTCCCTATCTTCACTTACTAATCTCTCGCTCTCAACTTCTCACTTACTTTTCGTAACGCTCTTGTCACGTAATCACCAGCTTACTTAGTGCGAAAATGTTTTCATTGGTTCTTTAGTAACTTTTTTGACCACTTGAGCCCATCATCAATTATTAGGAAATAGTTACTGAATGCTTAATGCATTATCGATAAGATTTTGCGTGGACGTTTTAGAAAACGTTAATAAAAAAAGGTTTGAAAGTTCACACTTTTGCGTAATAAAAATTAAGTACAAAGTCAACTGACATATACGGGTCGGCTTATGGTAATGTCTGTTTTAGTTATGGTTTTACTTTCTTTGTAGTTGGTGCCCACTGACAATGAAACAAACGGCTTTTCACCACGTGTCAACTACCCACTCGCTTTGCATCTATGTTGACGTTGTATGAGGAAAGTGTTGCTCTGGCAAGGACTGGTATTGGAAAGTATGTGCGTATATTCTTTCTATTGGTATATTTTATCAACAGTTTTTAACATGATTTTATTACCACTGTCTATATCTTTTTATGTATTGGAATCATTAAACGACTATTCACATCTCAACTACCCTCTTGTTTCGCGTCAATGTTAAATGAAAGAATATATTGTTAGCGATCATGATTGTTTTATTTGTGGTTTTTATATCAGTGAAACGTTTACATGCACTACATCCGGTTTAATGCAGTCCGGAAATTCTCAAATTTAAGAAGTCTGTTATTGGTAGACTTATTATTTTTGAGTGGTGCATTTGGTATAAGAGGGGTAGCACAGGGGAATGAAGCAGTATTCGCCTAGTGACAGTTCTTAGTTTATATCAACGTTAGTATTGTGTTTTAAGTCATTCAAAGTATGTAATATAATAATGAAGAATATTAGAATAGTATTACGTAACTTGCAAATTAGTGAGAGACTTTAACAATATTTTCTTTCCAATGGTATATTAGTATGTAGTGGAATCTTTGAACTACTTTTCACTTGTCAACTATTCACTTGCTTTTCATCTATATTAATTTTGTATCAGGACAGCCTTTTTCTTCCCACTGGTAAGATTTTTTGTTAATTCTGATCTCATCTGAGAAGTAATAGTATAGTATAAGATTGTACTGCGCTAATCTGGAAAGAGAATATTTACGAAATATAATGTTTCTCTAGAAGATTATACAAAAACGTAAATTTTTGCTTGATGGCACGTCTTTGTTTTTGGGTATTACCATATAATATCTTACTTAACTTATAATAGTCGCAGTACTTGTTTCGTCAGCATAGCTTCTGCATCAGATTGCTAGTGGGGAAAATTTTGCAACTAATATTCTCTAACTTGCCTAATTACGAGCTGCAATTAATAAGTGACTACTGCTTATTCAATTGCTGGTAGATAGACTCTTCTATTACTCACTGTCAGATTAAATTACAGTCATGTCCCAATATGGACACAATAAAAAATCATTATTCCGAAAAATGTAACCTTGGTTAATTCAATTCAATTCAATTTATCTGCATAAAATATGTCTATTACAGGTCATATTTCATCTTAAACAGATATGCAAATTTTCACTGATTACAATTTTAAATATAAAATAAATAAATTAAATTCATAACATGTCACATTCTACAATTACAGAAAACTTGTGTCAAAAAATATATATCTTTAAATTTACCGAAAAACATGCCAGATTGTAAAACATAATATTAAAATTATTTTTGACCAATTATAATAAGATAAGTCGCATCCATTTCGCCTTCGGTGATGTATTAATGCCGGGACTCGATTCGCTTTTAAAAGCCCTGAATTCAATTCTCGGCAAAGATATTTTTAAATTGTCTGCAGATGTGTCCATGAAAGATAAAGTGACAAAAGCTAGTACTGTCAATTCATGCAAAAGTACTGGAATCTAGCCCAAAAAGTCGTAGACCTAAGACAACAACATGGATGGCTGCAATTAAAAAGGACGTCGCAAGAGAAAGACTACATTCAGAGACGATCTAGAAACGTGACCTCTGGAGAAAGACGTTTACGACCAACTGCAACTAGATACGAGAAAAGAAGATGATAAAGATATATGAGATAAAAGAAGCTGCAAGATGATGATAATGTACGTTTTAAATTTTGATCACGGTTAGCTACCAATAAAGACCTCAATAAATAGCAAATACAATAGTGTTTCAGTATTTGCTGTGTGGAAACCTTTAGGAACAGTATCCTCACTTATCAATAGTGCATAGTGCAGTCAAGCTTTTACCTGTAAACAAAAAAGTGAATCCTGTATAAGTGGACGTTTGACGTTTAAGTGGCAAGGTCGACGACTTTTATCATCACCTAAGTTCGAATACAATTTATACGCCATAAAAAGACCTGTTAGAAATCATAAACTTAGAAACAAGTAAGACAAAAGAAATGTTACATATCTAGTTTTATTTCCTGCATGTGACCAACATGTACAATTGGTTACGCACGTGCTAAGAAACTGGTAGCGACGTATTTATTGCGATAATTATACTTTCCTATCAAGATCTTGTACTTTTGAAGTGAAAACTTCTTTTGGCACGCTTTGAGCTGGTATTAAATGAGTCTAAGCTGTCACGATCGGCTATGTAACGTTCATTAGATTAAAATCTGCTATCATGAAGCACGGACGATTATAGCCAATGCGGCTGTGTTATTTCATTATATAATATCACTGTGAATAATTTACACGCCTTTGCAAGTACATTTACAAAAACATTTTATGAATATAAAACTGCTGTATTTAATACTATTAGCCTTGGCTTGACAAATTTCCAATTTTATCGTATGGTCTTAAAGAGATGTTAGGTTTCTTTGAAAGGTAAAAGGTAAGTAGAAGCCCATTAACGTCCCACTGTTGGGCACAGGCTTTCTCATACACTATTTTAAATAAATATTGTTATTTTAAAGTCCAATGACTGTTTACTATAAATAAGCTCCCAGAAAGATGGTCAAAAGTGTTTTTAACACACTAACCTTTATTAGTATTGAAATATAAGTTTTCCGTGTAATATAAATAGTACTGGGCTTATGATTTTAGATATTAATATTGAATTTTAAAAATACAATAAAGTAATTACAAGTTAAGGATAAAATAAATTTAAAATCGTCAATAACTATTACCTTATAAAGAGACTCCAATCTGTTAAGTGACATTGAATCACATTTCTATATAAATTATTAACTCAAAGCAATTTTACAGTGGATTGCCTGTCAAAATGAATGCAATTCTTTATAAATTTTGTTTGTTAATAACATAATTTATTTTATACGCGACGCTTAACAAACTTTATTGCAGACGTAATAAATTCTACATCATAATAATGCACCTTTCGGATTATTTTATGTCTTTTGGTGAACTTTTATTGGCATTGCTTGAATTGCAATGTTGAACTACTTCGTAAACATTCAGACTCAATACCCGAGTGAATCGAAAAATCCACAGTATCATAACCAAAAATGTTAAATATAGAAAAACAAACTAAATCCTGTGCCAATTACAGATTTTTCCTGTGTTAGCAATATATTATAAACTACTGCGGTATCTGCGACGAATAGTGGTTCTGAATAGCATTTTTAATGATTTAGTCTAATTATTTTACAAATACGTATTATTACTATAATTTAAAAGAGCTTATTGGTCTTTCTCAATCTCTAGACCATCTGTGTACTAAATTACATCTAAGTCAGTAGTTTCATCTAAGTTTTCACGACAGATGGACAGAATTACTTTCGCATTAACAATATTAGTAAGGATTGTTATTTAACATCCTTGAGGGTAAAACTTTTACAATCTTTGAATGTAATATTTATATATATCGAATGAACAGCCAAAAAAATAAGTGACAAGCTTCTAGCTATATAACTGACGATACTTACAAGTTCGAACCCTTTTTTCGCATTAAAACGTAGCCTATGTCCTTTCTCAAGCCCTAGACTATCTTTGTACCAAATTTCATCTAAACCTGTAGTTATTGCCTGAAAACACGACAGACAGAGTAACTTTCGCATTTAAAATATAAGTGAGGAGTGTTATTTTATAACTTTGAGGGTAAAACATTTACAAACATTGAATGACATGTTTATTTATCAACAGCATAACAATGAGTTTCTGGCTTTATAACTGACGATACTTCAATCTCTTACAACCCTTTTTCCACATCAAAAAGATGTTTATGTCCTTTCTCAGGTTCTAGACTAACTGTGTAGCAAATTTCATTTAAATCGGTTAAAAAATTTTAGCGTGAAAGCGCCAGAGTTTCTCTCGCATTTATAATATCAGTAAGGATAGATACAGTCTTGTCCAAATACGACGGTCTCCCTTAATGTTATCACAATTTTCAGCTGAGTGATTTTATATAAACTTCATAAAATTTATCCCCTTTTCTAGTTTAAGAAGAAAAGGCATTACCCTCAGAACTGCGTCCCTAGCAATTATTGCGAAATTTGACAAGTTGGCCGTTTAGAGGGGAGACGTGAGACGGTTTTAAACTCAACCCCTATATTTAAAACTTTATAAAGTATTACTAACGAGAGAATTTTACTGTTTTTTTGTCGCTGGGAAATGCATTTACGTACCCTGACTGTGTGGTCGGGAGTGTTTGACTCCGCAAGCGTACGAACTCACAATACCCACTAAAACCCAGCGGGACCGCCATCAATCATGAGTGGGGAGTCAGAGGTTCGTTGAGATATTCCTCTCTGGCCCCTCGGTTGCAGTCGGCTCACAGATATTCTACAGGGGTAAGAGTTGTATGAACCTCCGCCTCCTGTTTCCTGCACTCCTTCATCGGTTCTAGAGTGTTTCGGCGGCATACACCATCTTTGCCGTGCCTACTTAAGTGAGATGACAGTCTTGCAAAAGGAGGCAACCGCTCTGCAGGCCTGCTCACTCATAAGTATCGCTCCTATAATACTTGCCAGTGAGAGGACTGTGCCGATCAGCGACGTCATAATGAGTCGTAGGAGTGGTTGGCTGTGTCTATTGAGGCACCACACTCATGACACCTGGTCGACGGCTAACCGCCAACAGTTTGGTACAGGTATTTGCCGAAGCAACCATAACTGGTAAGTACCTGTACCAACCTGTAGGAGAGCTAGCCGAGTGCACGGATACCCAACCATTTGTCCAGATGTGGGCTGATCACTTCTCCTATGGCCCTGCCCACTACTGGGGATCCGAGATCCTCCTACCATCTTAGGGTCAAAGTTCCGTTAGCTAGAACCCTGACTCTCCTTATCTCGTCAGCGTCTGGTGATTCCCTTCTAGTTCTCGCGGCTGCTCTACACTGGTTAGCAGCCGTGAAAACCTCTGCCCTGAGCAACGTTTTACTGATGCTATATTACATATATGATTACTAGAAAATGAGAATTAATTTACAATCTATATAACATATTTGACGTGATAGCGTCTAGCTGGTTGCTGAAAAAGTACGACTCATAGTAACGTTCGGCCTGAGCCGAGCGTGCAAGTGAGAGTGCGGAACAAGCGATAGAGAGGCACGAACAGCTTTACTGTACGTGTTCATTCGTTACTGTTGTAATACGTCTATCATGCGTAACTATTACTATAAGATTAATTGTTGAAGTGAAACTTCTTTAGGCGCATGAGAGTAATTTTTTTTACAGATGATATGCGTAATTAGCGAAGATATGCAGCGTAGTTTATTTTAATTCGTTTGAAGGTTAGGTAGTTTTAAAATTTACAAATAACATGTGGCATCTTAATTTGCCACTCGTCATCCAATAATTTAATATACTATTTTTCATACATTAAATTTGCAAATTTTCAATTCATAAACAAAATTTAAATAATAATTTCTAATATAGACGTGTCATTTTTATTTACAATTCGTTATTTGTGATTTCAACAAATTATTTGTATTATTCGACACTTTTAATGACAGTTAAATTCGTAACATCTTGTTTTTTCTCTCCCTCTAAAAATTTGTTTGCCAAAGAAGTTTCCCTTCTGACATATGTACTTTGTTGATAAACATAACAATTGTATAATTATTACATATATTACGTTCGCCGTCGTCGCCCAATCACACTTTTTGTAACCCTGTCATCACGCATTCAACAGCTTACGCTCCAACTATAGGGTCCGTTAATTTTTTCTTTAATAAGTCTAAAATAATAACGAATCTAGTTTACCCTTTTTATATTAAGTAAATGACGCTTATAACACGCGTGACTTTTGCTTGGAGTTTGTTAACAATTAACGTTCAAGTAGTTGTTGAGTAAAGTTTAGTACCATCCAGCTAAATAAGCATTCACTTGACACTTATTTTAATTATATCCTTGTATGTGAGCTTGGGTGTTTTCTTTTTTAATAATCCGTATATTGAAGTGAATACGTCTTTAAAATCGCTACAATATGCAATTCAAGAAAACGAATGATAACAAAATCGGGGGATACACTTTGATGTTGTAGCTACATATCTATCATTTCCACCCGAAATTCAACTACACCACTGCATAGCTAAAGAATCAAAGAATTGATTACGCTAAATAAGGACTGTAGCACATCGTTAATTTATTTAGAAATTAACCATTACGAAACGTATTCACCTACAACACACAACCGGGACCATGACACAGCCACACCCTATTTTTGTATTAAGAGTATATCGATCCCATGTATTTCCTATTTGAGGTCAACTGTGGGAATAGTTTTAAAGATCTCTATATTGTGGGAAAATAAAGAAAATAGGCCAATCGGACCTATAGTTAAGGAGATTTCGTGATTAGAGTAGTAGATGCTCCTAAAAATTGAAGAGTTCCGTTGCTTTGCCATAATCAAAGACTAACCAAGCTATCATCAGGCTACCCTCGAAGTTACTTTTCCAATGAAAAACGAATCATTGAAATTCATGTACGTAATGCAAATTTAAGACTTATATGGTTTTCTCACGCATGCCAGCGTCAGAACTGAACCAAATTAGAATGGTAGTACACGGAAAGCATCAGCTTCCAAATTAAAATTGAATCATCAAAATCGGTTCACAAAATTTATGACAAAAGAGACCCAAAAAAATTGCAGTCGAATTGATAAGGAGGAGGTGGATCTGACATATTAATTTAATTTGTATGTATATATAACCAAAATTCATATAAAAATAGAAAGGAGACGACACTAAACAATTTTATGTCTCCCATCAATTTTGACACGAGAGATTCAATGCGAATAAATCATTGTCAAATGAGCCATCTCATTGTTGGTTTTTACGTAACCATTTGCACTTAGAACGTATAAATCTTCCTTATCTACGATATTCCTATAATTTAAATAGTATTAAAAACACTACATCCTCATTGCGTGAATCTCATCATTACGGCACACGCCCCGAGGTACAGAAAAGGTTAATTTTGAAAGTAGATTGTTTGTTTTAAACTTTATTACGTGAACGCAATTTCAAAGGTATTTCTAATAAAAGCTACCGGGTCTATGGCTTCTTTGAGGCATTCACGATGTTACCTAAAAGAGAATTTCCAATATAACACATTGAAAAGTGGTATATCAATTAATTTTAACCTTTTTTAATCTACTATGCTACAGAAACTTGACAAGCTTGCTTATGAATGTTGAAAAATACATAAACATACACATGATAATATTATACATACTGCAATAAATGAAGGGCGAAATGAATAACATGTAAACTTAAATATTGTGAAATGAAATACTCATTAGAAATACAACGTCGTTTGATTTCAAGTGTTAAAGGAATCGGGTTCTATGTTATATGGAAGGTCGTCTTCCGAGACACGCCGGTATCAACGACATCATCAGAAATTGAAACGAAGACATAAGAACACAAGTGTCTAATTCCTAAGCTACAATGGCTTTATTCACAACTTTTTCCTTTTAAAGATTTTATAGGTTTTTAAAGATATCATGTTGTTAAAAAATCCAATCTGATTTAAGCATAAAAGCCGATATCCGTCAAACTATCTGTATAATAGTTACCCCGCGGCCAAATCGGTTTTATCAACGCGATCTATGCCTCATCTTAAAAGCAGATATAACTGTATCCACGCACTAAGAAAATCTGATTCTTAAGTAAACTTTATAGCGAATATGTTATTTATTTCTAATATACGAAAATATATGTCGGATTAAAAGGGCCCGGGGGCGGAACATCAGAAGGAAATATAGATTAAAAGAGAAGGAATATTTAATTAAATAGTTAATAAAACTAGAATATGACAGTAATTAACTATACAATATAATGAATGAATGATTATGAGTATGCCTATATGACAAGGGCAGAAGGCTGGTGAATTTTAATGAATTATAGCAGTGCTGGTTATCACAAAGACTACAGTCTGTGCCCCGACGCAGTCGCTAGGAACCCTTTTTTTTCAATGCTGTTGGACCTAGACTTTAACAGCGTAACCGAGAGAAGTGGCGACCGCAGAAGCTTAGCCGAGGGTAGAAAGGCCCTGTTGCGTCGTGAGAGACACGTTGCTCTAAGGGCGCCTCCTGCGAGGCTCGTACCTAGGCTTACAGCAACGTTGCTGCTGCTGAAAAGGGCTAAACTGGCAGTGCTTAGTCTTGATGCCCATGGGTCCGTTACTGGTACAGCCAGAACCTCGTCTTCGCTGGCAAAAACGCTGTGTATGTGTGATACGAGTATAAGGAGCGTTGTCAATAGTAATCTGGTCGTCTGGGTCGTCAAGGACGTGTTTGGGCCGCCTCTTCCTAGGCGAAGGTAGCGAACCCGCGCTTTCGGCTCCTTTTATAGCACCCTTAGTGCGGTCTCAAATCGACACTGGTCCGACACACGTGGCTTTAAAGAGTTATTTCCGTCTCTTTGCATTTAACTATCCAACTGCTTTAGCAACAAGTATATACATCTACTTCCGTCATATATATTTCATACAAACAGGGCCTTGTTAGCAGTGGTTTCAGGTTCTTATTTGCCTGTGTCTGGACTAGTGGGAGGCTTCGTAGCTAGTTACCACCCTACCACTAAAGGGGTACCGCCAAGAAAGAGATTTGTGTTCCGGTAAAATGTATAGAATCAATAAGAGGTAAATTGCCTCTTATTGGATTAACACGCTTCCAACTTAGTCTGTATTATGACTTACCATCAGGTGTGCAGTGTGTACCATCAGTAGTGAAGCACTAACCAGTAGCTGCGGCTGTACGGCCGTTAGGTGTACGTATTCACGTATCGTAACAGGGTTTTCTCCTCCGCCACGCGCGATTTGTTACAATCCTTACTTAACGTAATAAATTGTTTGATTCTTCAGCGATCCAGTGGTGTAATTGAATTATTGATGGAGGTGATAGATGAGTAGCAACAACACTAAGTTGCATCCCCAGATTTTGTCATCATTCGTTTTTGCCTTCCTTGTTCCAAACAGTTCAAATTCAATATAGCAAAAATAGGGCACTGGTAAAATTGTTTCCTTGAGGCTGGCATTATTTCCAACCAAAGACAGGTAATGATGTCATAGTTCGTTCTATTACATGCAATTATCCTTAGCAATTTTCCCGCGGCGTGTCGTGACTCGCCCCGCGCTTTCTATCACGGGCTGTCCTCGGTGTATTATGACCCACTACCTGTTCCTGCGGTGTTACCCGCGTAGTTTCCGATGCTGGAAATATGCAGAGACCTGTACTTATTTAACTATTATATTTCGAACGAAGTCACCTCAAAAAAACGATTAGATTGACAGCGTTTGGATTGTTTTAAAGTCTTAATTTAAGGGACATCTATAGAAACGTGTTTGGTTTTTTATATACTATTTATACATTATATTAACTAACCTAACCTAACCGACCTAAGATGATCTAAAATACAAGAAACTCAGTATCTTCTTACTAGAATAAACTTTCCGACCCGATAGAAAATTTTCAACGAACAGGTTGCTTACGATTCAATTAGGTATTACACACCTAGGGTCGAAAATATGACATTGCCGTCCGCGTTATAATTTAAGCAACCAACGCGGGTGACAATGTCATGGTTTCTGCCCGTGGTGCGTATGTAATTTTTCATCAGACAGCAACAATTTGTTTATTCATTTCATTACATAGCATGACGCCTCATTCCCATAGGGGTAGGCAGAGACAACATCCTTCCACTTGCCACGATCCTTGCATATCTCCTTCGCTTCTTTCATTCTCATTAAACCTTTCATACAAGTTCGTCGGTTTAGAGTACTCTTGACCTGGCCGTTATTTAAAATGTCCTGGATTTGGTCCAGGAACGTTCGCCTTGGTCTTCCCCTTCCAACTTTCGCATTCACTCTTGACTCATAAATCCTTTTTGTCAGTCTCCTTTCATTCATTCTCTCTACATGCCCAAACCATCTAAGCATACCTTTCTCAATTTTAGTCACTACGTCTTCTTTTATACCACAACGTTCTCTTATCACACTATTTCTCACTCTGTCACTCAGTTTTAATCCACTCATGCTTCTCAACGCTCTCATCTCTACCGCATTTATTTTACTTTTGTGATTCTTCTGCCATACCCAACTTTCACTACCATACATAAGTGTTGGCACCAACACTCCAGCATGCACTGCCAGTCTAGCCCTTTGAGACACCATCTGGCTATTCATAAAAGCATGCAGAGCACCATTTACCATATTCCCTGCATTCACTCTCCTTTCGATATCACTTTCACATGTTCCATCTTTTGTAAATTTAGATCCCAAGTATACAAATTCTTTCACCTCTTCCACTTGTTCCCCATCTATCAAAATATTGCCATTCATCATAGATTCATCTCGTTCAAAAAGCATAACTTTCGTTTTGTTTACATTCACTTTCATTCCTTTCCCTTTCAAAGCTTCATTCATAATATTTAGCATCTCCTGTAGCTCGTTAGCGGATGACGCAAGTATTACTTGATCATCAGCGTAGAGTAAACATTTGATGAGTAATTCATTCATTCTTAACCCATACATACTTTCTTTTAAATCTGTCAAACATTTATCCATGAATAGGTTGAACAGCCATGGTGACGCAACACATCCCTGTCGAACACCTCTTTCGACAGGAAACCACTCCGTGTACGTTCCGTTTATTCTGACACAGGCACTAGAATCCTCATAGAGAGACTTCAATGCTTGAATCAGACTACCGCTCACACCATACGTAGATAACGTTGACCACAGCTCATTCCTCACCACTCAAATATAGGCCTTTTCTAAATCTACGAAAGCGCAATAAACTTTTTGGTGTTAGTGTTCATTATCATTTAGATATTACAATCAGACATTAACTTTACTCATTGTTATTGGATATTGAAGTTATAATATCGTATTTTCAGCACTAATTCAGCATTTTAGATAAACTTAACTATACCCTTCGGGTATTCAATTTATAAGCCGTCTGTCAAGTTCACGCCTAAAATTCTTTTTGCTCAACTTATTTGTAATAGCTAATCTGATTGAAACAAATATGTTGCTTAATAACTAGCAACAGAGAGACGTGCAATTTATCACGATACACTATAAATGTCAAGTCTTACCAACAACTTCTATCTATTAATTATTAATGCGTAATAATTGAACAATATTCAAGGGCGTCATGTTGTATTGCAATTGTGCACTCGTACTTTAAGACGGTGGTAACTTTATCGATATGGAAATAGAAACTGGAACTACCTTTGCTGTGGTTCAGTTTGATATCGGCATCTGGACTTTGGATCAGCTGAAAATCAGCGCTGCATGGTCTGGAAACTGTGTAGCATAAATGCTGAGCTGGGTCCATTTTCTAGGTTATGCCACACATCGCAGGGTATTGTAAAATGTACTGAAATATATTGTGAATAGGCATAATGTATAAAGATTTTTTCTTTCTTTCTTTCTTGATATCATTAACAATTCTATAACAGCCAATTCCCATTTAAAATTTATAGTAAACTAGCCTCTAATGCCTGTTATGAGGTAAGCTAGCAACAAGGGTTAGCAATTATGTCCCTCAGTAGACAAAATTGATATCAGTGAATTTGATTGATATAAAAATGTAACTGAAACAGATGCAAATATAAATGGTTAAAATATTTAGACCAAAGACAAGACGTCACGGTGATCATAAATAGAAACAAATATTCCTCAACATGACATGCATAAAACTTCTATATCTCCTATAATATAAAAATGAGTAAATGTATTGGTAAGCGCGTAATTCAACAACGCCTGGGTCAATTTTGACAATTCTTTTTTTATAATGTTCGTTGAAGTCTAACGATTGTTTTTACGGCGAGAAAAGTTCGAATAATTGCAGGGGAAAACCCTAAAAACAGCCCTTTTCTGTTTCCCATACAAACGTTTCTAATCAAAATGTAGAATCAATTTGACCTTTATTGCTATTCAATAAAGTTCATAATAAATCATACTACTCATTGTTATCTAAGCAATGTAGGTGTGTTCCTAAAGTAAAAGAGTTAATTTGCACTTTATACCGCTGCACAAAGTTCAAAATCAACGGAATAGTCACAACCCGACCAAATATAATAGTCACAAAAATGTTAAGAGCTATAGATATTTAGTACTGCTGTAATTTCATATTGAAAATCATTCATTAAACTGCCACAATCCAAATCTTTTTGACAGAACGAAGTCTGTCGTGTCTGCTAGTAAAATAATAAAGATGCCTATAAAAGCAACGATAAGAAAGCGAATAGTTAAAATTGAATAATTTAACACTGTGTGAGACAATGTTGTTACGTTATTTAAAAAATCCAACAAAAAAGAAAAAAAAACATCAACAAATAAGATAATCATATCATAAATAAATAACATTCTTCAACAAAATCCTAGCTGACAAATATAATTAAAATGAACATAGTAAAGACTTTAAAGTAGCAGATATTTGTAAATAATGAAATGAAAGTATTTATGGTTATAATTCGGATATACAAAGAATATGTTTCCAATACAAGATAAAGTTTCAGTGAAGTTAGAAATATAATAATGAAGACCAATATATCTAATATGCAGTTTGTATTTAGTTTATCCCAAATACTAAGGTCTGACTCACTGGTCTAGTGGTTAGCATGTTCGACTACAGCCATGAGGTCCTGGGTTCGAGTCCCGGGTCGGGCCAGTTCAAAAATCAATATTAAGTTTTCTATTTCAGATTATCTCAATATTTGCCTGAAGTTGGGAAGTTGGCGGTGTGATACACCCCCGTGCCTCGGAGAGCACGTTAAGCCGTCGGTCCTCCCCGGTCGTGTCGGATTCCCGTCACATCAGACTATGAGAGTGAAGGAAGAGAGAGTGCACTTGTGTACCATGCCTGCCAATCCGCAGTGGAGCAGCGTGATTGGTCTATGCTCTAAAATCCCTCGCTCCTCGGAGTGAGGAGGCCTGTGCCCAGTTGTGGAACGTTGATGGGCTGCCACTTACTTACTTTTTTACAAAATACTCTAAGTTCCACATTTTCTACAAGACATTACTTTTAAAAATATGTCTTTTTTGAAATCTAGGACACCTTCTCAAGGTTATTTTACAAAATTACCAAAATAATATATCAATGTCAAAGTTAATGCATCATAACCTCATTTCAGCGTCTCTACCTTTTCAACGACATGAAAAGTCACTTAAATCTAAGAGTCACAATGGCACATTGTTGTATTTTTATTGTTATACTTTCTTTAATGACCGTTACAGAATAAAGGAAGATATGAACCAATTTTCGGCAGATTCCACTTCCATCTTGATAAGGCATCTGTGAACTTTCTAAATAAGATGATATACCAGTGAAGCTAACCAATTCTTTACACAGTTTGTATTTCGGATTGTGTATTGTTTTCATAATAGAGACTAATGCTTAGCCACCTCGAATCTTTATACGATAGGTCCGTGATCACGTTAAGTGAAGATAATTTGAAAAAAAAATTATATTGTTTCACTTTTGCTTATAATTCATTTGTACTTTTCGGTGAAGGTAAATATCGTAAATATCCATTTATCAAAGTTGCAATATAAAAAGGAATTAATGGAAAAAAAAATTCTTACTCAAAAAAATATCTCATAGTTTTAAGAAAAAATAAAGTTTTTCATTAGGGGTATTTAAACATTGATAAATACACACACATGGTTACGGATACACACACACACACACACACACATACACACACACGCACACACAAAGTTGTTTGGCTTATTATTTAAGTTACCTTTACTCTGTTAAATTTTATTTATGAAAATAGACGTATCATGGCCTTATTTTTAGCGTTAAATGTATTATAAAAAAATGTCAAAATTGTACGCTGTATGATTACCAATAAAGAATATATAAGAATAAAAAATAAGATCTATTCATCCCTAAATCAATTTTGGAATATGTAACCTGCTAAAACGCAGTGGAGCAAAGTGGTGGTTTTATGCTCTAAAACCTTCTCTTCCTATAAATAAGGTCTGTACTACATACTAGGTGAGATATGTGCTAATGCGCAAAGGTGAAGGCTAGTGGCTCCTAAGATCCATAGCCTTTCTTCTATAAATAAAGCTTGTTTCAACTAGTTCAGTATTTAATCACAAGATCATTAGATATTCCTCATTTCTTTGATATAATTGAAGAAATAAAACCTAATGGTTGTCAGTAATATATCATTGTATCAGAACTAAATGGTTTTGCTGGCTACCACATCTTTCCTGACAACTAGTTATGGCTGAAATATCCCTGTGTCCGGGTTAAAATTAACTGCTACTGCCAAATGCAAAAATATCAAAAATGGTGCTTCCCTGAATTAAATCAGTGTCATTAGACACCTTGTCTACGGACCAGGAGCCGTTATTAACAAATATAATACATTAGTCAAACTATCGAATCCTATGTCCACTGAGAATTTGAGTATTGATTAATTTAAATTCGATAACATCCAAGACGTTTTCAATGTCTTTAGTAGATTTATCTCGCTTTTTGCAGATTGCAATCATGAAATATGCTGGGGAAATCACACCAGCATCGTATTCGTCATTGTGGAAAGCGAAAGTAATGGTGACACTGAAAACCGGAAAATCGTGCCTCAGAAAATGATATGAGTGGTCGACGATTCCCAACATTGGTTAAGTGACTTTAAAGATGGGATTGCTACTGAATTTATTATGCTAATATAACCCGAAGTACTAAAGCCTCTAGGGGAATGTTTTAATACAGGACATAATGTAATCTTGAGCCTTGACAACCCAATACTTAGAAAAGTGGATTCGAGTTAAGAGTCACGGATACGAATACTGCACACCAGTAAGACCTCTTTGTAATACTTATGTGCTACATTGTGATTAAGAGGAAAACTTGCATATTTTTGGACAGACTCAGGAGTTCATATAGCTTGTAAATCCGCAATGGAGTAGTGTTGTAGACATATGCCTTTTTACTTGAGAACATCAAGGCACAGAAACGATTGGCATCGGTACATAGTGGACATCCCACGACTCCGTACCAAGCGTTTTTCCCAATCGTTTCTGAACCGCACCGCAAAGGAGTGGAATGCTTTACCAGCTTCCGTGTTTCCTGACTTCTACAATCCGGGTACTTTCAAATGCAGAGTGAATAGGCATGTCCTTGGCAAGCGCGGTTCATCCTAGGCTGCATCAATACTTAGCATCAGGTTTGATTGCAGCCAAGCGCAGGCCTGTTACGAATTAAAAAAAAAATTAAAAAAAAACATATACTTTAAAACCGTCTCTCCTATGAGTGGGGAGATCTTTGCCCAATACCACAATCAATATGGTAAAGAACGTCTCATAGAATGAAAAAATATTTTAAGTGGTTCTTTAATACCATCATCAAAGGCTTTATGGAATGATTAGGACAAAATGACTAAATTTAACGAATTACTAGAGTAGGTACATCGTTAAATGGTGATCTTTTTTATAGACATCATCAAAATATTTGAGTCAAATAGCCTTATATTTGTACCATGATACTTTAATGATGGATATGATTTCTAGCTAAGATCTCGTTGAGAAATCACCATTTAATCCTTATAAAAACTTAATCCAATTGAATTTTTTTTTATCTCGTTGTTCTTTGCGTTGAAAACATTGTGACGAACCTGCTTTTTAGAGGCAAAGTTCTAGGGTATACAGACTGACAATATTGGAATTTCCTCCTAGCAAATCAGTCTTCAGATAAAAATATCTCAATGTAAAGGCCTCAAAACTAACTAGCATCGAATATATTGATCAATTTTACCAATATCTATAGTGTACATCAAGAGATGTTAAATTTAAACCAGTCTATATTATCTTCCATTTGTAAGACGTCGTGTATTTCAATGAACAAGTATGGAATTTAAAGATCTCTGCCCGTATGTAGTTTTGCAAGACCCATATATAGAAAGGTAGAGTAAGTTGTTTGTCCTTGATCACTTATTGCACGGTCGAAANTGTACCGTTCTACACAACTTTGTAAGGGAAAAAGAGGGCTTAAAGGATGGCAACACATCCGAATCTGAAGCATTTCATTTCAATAGCCTACCTGATGATGAAACGCTACGAGGTGGTCGAACTGCAAATTCAGTTCGAACGGAATTCGAAAACTATTTCGTGTCCGAATCTGGGTCAGTTTCTTGGCAGAATGAAGCTATTTAAAATAAAAAACAATGTCTCCATTACAATATAAAATATAAAATAAATACTTACCAAATTCTTGTCTTTCTTTTTGTTCCATAGCTTCAAAATCCTCCTTTAGAATACCGCATATTTCGCGCCAAGCTGCGGTTTTTGCAATTTTATCTTTATAAATCTCCAGTGTTTTGTCCCAAAGAACTGGTCTACTTTCAACACAATTTATCAAAACTTCTTGCTCAACATATTTTTCAAACGCCTTGCTTGCCATGATTATGATAGCACTGGACACGTGCACTACTCTAGGAATGAAACCGGCAAATGGCGGCTGTGTGTAGCACATCGCACCCCGCGCACCCCCGTGCAAAGCCTCGTGCGGTTTCAATCCGATAAAACGGATTAGTATAGTATTACTGGATCCGGAATACTGTGTGAACTGGCTCATACAACTACATACGCTAATAGCATATACGTTTAAACGGACCTGTAAAACGGATTGCTGCTTATTTTGTCGGATCGGTGTTTTTTACTGGATCCGGAATACTGTATTCTGTATGAACTCGCTCATACAACTACATACGCTAATAACATATACGTTTAAACGGACCTGTAAAACGGATGTTCTATGTGTACGCGCCCTAAGTTGTTTGTCCTTGATCACTTATTGCACGGTCGAAAGACCATCGACCGTATTAAAGATTAACGATTGCATTCGTATTACAAGTAATCTGAGCTAATTAACATAAATATTTTTAGCTATTTACAAAACCTTTTCTTTATTTACACAACCTTACTCTCAAAGTCCTCTGCGAGATATAGGTAAGTGAGAGTATAATCATAAAAAAGGTTATAGTGAGTTAATTATAAAATACAGACCTATACCTTCTTTGACTTTTATGTACGATTTTTATAGAGGAATAATTTCGTCATATGTGATATTTGCGTAACTTTAACCGTTTACGCAGCGCCCGCAACGGAAGCTCTCAAAACGAACACTTTCGTCGTTTTTTTGCAACATTTTACCATTGATGTTGCGCTTCGATTTGTCTTCATAATATAGTCAAAAAATAATGTAATACAGTTAAATTAGTATATTTTAATTTGTATTTAAAGAAATTATTACGAAATCAAGCCTAAAATTACAGTTAAATCGATTACAACAGCAATAACTTTTATTAAGCAATATGACAATGCCAACAATGAAACAGTCATCTATTATGAAATAAAAACAAATCTATTTAGTGAAACCAGTGACTCTACACGTGATAATAGAAAATATATTCCAATACTAATTAATTTGCGAAACAACCGTTTTGTAAACATAATCAAACAAACAATCGAATTTATTTATAATATACATTACACGAAAAAAAATGAGAAGTACGATTTCGATCGATTGCAATAGTCAATATTATTTTAATTTGTTATTATAGGCCTTGTTGTAATACCATAACAAATCTTTTGTAGAGCCATTTTAATATAAAAGAGACCGTTTTGTTTAACCGTCAACTTTTACTTTTTGTACAGTGATTCGTAATCCGTCCGGTAGATAGATAGATGGATAAATAGATACGTGTAATATCGTGACAAATTTTTCGCAAGCACTTGCTAAGTAATTATACTTTGACATTATTGAATTGCGACGTTTAATCTATACAAATAAATAATATTGGAGTGTATGTTTGTATTTTCAAATTAACAACATTTAAATATGTGTCCAAAACATCCTTTTAAAAAGTATTTATAATGTTGAAGATTTTGGACTTTATTCCAGTTATAAACAGAAGCTTAACACAGTGACATACATAACTATATTTAAAGGAGTAACTGCTGAGTTTCTTGTAGGTTTCTTCTCAGTGGAATCAACTATCCGAACTGATGGTAGATTCGTTACTAATAGACAGACTAGTGACGATTCAAAAGATTTTTGAGATAGATTTATTTTGATGTGTTACATTTAAAAATATATAAAAGTAAGTAAGTAAAAAGTAAGTAGCAGCCCATTAATGTCCCACTGCTGGGCACAGGCCTCCTCACTCATATGATAGACGGTTTTTAGAGCATAGACCCACCACGCTGCTCCACTGCGGATTGGCAGGCATAGTACACAAGTGCACTCTCTATTCCTTCACTCTAATAGTCCGATGTGACGGTAATCCGACACAACCGAAGAGAGATCAGGCGCAGGACCGACGGCTTAACGTGCTCTCCAAGGCACGGGGGTGGATCACACCGCCAACTTCCCAACTTAGGGCAAATATTGAGAAAATCTTAAATAGAAAACTCAATATTGATTTTTGAATTGGCCCGACCCGGGACTCGACCCCAGGACCTCATGTTTGTAGTCGAACATGCTAACCACTAGACCAATGAGGCAGCAAAAAAATATATACGCCACTTCTATTTCAATGTTTATATATTTGTTCCAGCTAATCCCAGCAATAGTAGGACCAATTTTGACAAGACTCACTGTCATATAGCTGATATTATAATGAGTAACTAAGGTTACTTTTATAATAGATTAAAAGCAGGGTTTAGTGAAAATAAATTAGTTTCTTAGCAATGCAGGTGATATGCAAAGAATCAAGCTATTTTTGCTTTGTTAAAACGAATCTTTATCCAATGTAACATTTATATAACAAACCTCAGTATAAGAAATTGTTTGGTATAATGAATATTTTCTAAGGCCTGTTAATTTTGGTATATCGTGCATGCACTTATTGAAGGGTCATTTAACTTGGCAATATAATACTATTTATCGACTTTTTAAATTTCACTAGACTCAACTCGTACCACAAATGCAATAAATTTTGATATTTTGCTCTACCATCAATTATACACCCTTGTAAAACTCCCCGCTCGAAACATAATACCTCCACCACAGTTGATGTTGAAACGATAATTTCAAAAGAAAGTTATGGAAAACAATTTACTGATATAATAATAAAAATCATAGCATAATATTAAAAAAATATATTATTTACTGGTATAAACCATATGTGTTTAAGATAATTTGTTAATAAATTAATATAATAGCATACAACAAACACAATATCTCTGACATACTATATATATTTTAGTTTTTAATGTTACAGTCAGTGTTTGTGTACGTTAATCCTTACTAATATTATCAATCATTAAAGCAGCAAATTAAATACTTCTAGTAGAAAATTTGGTTTAGAGCTGAACTCCGAAAAAACATGCATTATGACTGACGGAAATAAGTATAAAATCACAATACAATAAAACGTTATTAATTATGTAGATGAGTGTGTTTACCTAGGCCAGAATATTTGCACCCTATAGCGATGAAGTAGAAAGAAGAATAAAGAAAGCATGGGCATCCAGGTCTATGAAACATATAATTAAGTCACGAATAAATATCAGACTAAAGAAAAAAGCCATGCATTATGTAGTGACACCTACTCTACTTTACGGCTGTCAGACTTGGCCAATCAGCAAAGAAATTATAATCAAAATACAGGTCTGTCAGAGAGCAGTGGAAAGGAGCATGCTAGGCCTAAAAATTACTGACAAAATTTAAAATAACGATATAAGAAATAGGACAAAAATTATTGACGCGGCGCAACTGGCATGTTGCCTTAAATGGCGCTGGGCAAGAAATATAGCCAGAACAAACGATGGCCGCTGGGCGGAAATATTAAGGCACTGGTATCCCAGTAACGGACGACGGTCGAGAGGGAGGCCTTGACGTCGTTGGAGGGATGACATAGTGGATACGGCCTCTCTTGGACGAGGCTAGCATGGGGCAGACAAGGGTGGAAAAGGATGGTGGAGGCCTTTGCCCAAAAATGGGCGTTCCAATATTGATTCGTCTTAAATGAAGAAGCAAACTATTCCCATTGACATATAATTAAACAGATATTGACAATAATTTTAATTTGAATGTATTAAAAGTAACTTAAATGACAAATGTAAATGAAAAATTTAATTGGAAATAAAGGCTTTATTAATATTATCAATGCGAAAGTAACTATGCCATTTGCGCTTTCACGCCAAAACTACTGAACCGATTTAAATGAAATTTGGTACACAAATATTCTAGATCCTGAGGAAGGGAATAGGCTACTTTTTAATACGAAAAAAGGGTTGAAGTGACGGAAGTATCGTCTATTTAAGACCTAGAATTTTGAAACTTATTTTTTAGGGTGTTGATTCTATTTAAATAAATATACCATTGCAAGTTTGTAAAAGGGTGTAAAATAACAACCCTCTAAATAAACTTCAAAACGACGGCGGCATTGACCGAGATGTTACTAGCAGGATAAATGCAGGTTGGATGAAGTGGAGGCAGGTCTCGGGAACAATTTGCGATGCCAGAATGCCCCTTAAACTAAAGGGGAAGATTTATAAGACGATCGTAAGACCTGTCATCCTGTATGGATCAGAGTGCTGGGCCACCAAAGGGGAGAATGAAAGGAAATTGCATGCAGCGGAGATGCGAATGTTGAGATGGATGTGTGGAGTGACAAAATTGGATAAGATTAAGAATGAGTATATTAGAGGAAGTGTGAAAGTAGCACCAGTGAACGAGAAGTTAAGGAGTGGAAGGTTAGCCTGGTATGGACATGTAATGAGAAGGGAGGATAGCCATGTATGTAAGAGGGTTCTAAATATGATGGTAAGCGGCAGGGCCGGGAGAGGGCGACCAAAAAAAGTGTGGATGAATTGTGTGAAAGAGGATATGTGTATTAAGGGTGTGAATGTAGAAATGACAGCGGATAGAGTGAAGTGGCGAAAGGAAACATGCTGTGCCGACCCCACCTAGTGGGATAAGGGCAAGAAAACAAACACAAAACTAATATTATAAATGCGAAAGTAACTCTGTCTTCTGCTTTCACTCCAAAACTACTGAACCGATTTCAATGAAATTTGGTACATAGATAGTCTATATATCGAAAAAGGGCATAGACTACTTTCAATTACGAAAAGAATAGTTGTAAAGGATGAAAACGCTAGTAAGAAATCTGTAAACGTACAGTGAAACAGTGCAGTGAATCACTCTTTAATGTGTGTCTTATAATTGGTCTAAATTGTTAAAAATGTTATCAAAAACACTACGTGGCTGAAGACACGGACACAGTATATATAAATAACAAAATATTGTAGTGTTTGTTCAAAACGGTAAGGAACATTCATAACACTACTATAAGTGACATTATAACCGGGTCGGTTTCACTCGTGCTCGATCATATATTTTCATAATTTAGTTTCTGGATCTAGAAGCTGATAGAAAGTCTATGCGTAATGTTGTTTACATTACGTTCATACAAATGTGTTTTATTAGTAACACTTTGACTTGTTGAAGTGAAACTTCTTTAGGCGCCTGATCAATTAGTTTTTAAGGATGAAACGCCTGATTAGCGTCACGAAGATGTGTAGCGTTTTTTTTATGCTCATTCGTTTGAAGGTTGACAAAAAACACGTGGTATTTTTATTTACAATTCGTTTTTTGAGACTTCAATTAATTATTTGAATTAAATTTCGATACTTTCAATATTTTAATGGCAATTAAATTCATTAAATTCCTAACGTATCTTCCGTTTACCCACCCTGTAAGTCTCGGAAATCTAAAGTTAAAAATTTGTTTGCCGTAGTTATAAATTAAAGCGATGCCTCACAGTCTCAAGAAGTTTCCGTAGACACTTACCTGCAAAGAAAAACAAAAATGGTTAATATTCTTATGACACACAAAGGAAAATAATATGAGTATTTCTCACTAAATGGACAACAATGTTTCTATCATACATTTAGCACAAAGTAAGCAAGTTTTAAAAAGCATTTTTGACTACATTTTAATTGAGGTTTGATAATGTGACAACTCTATGGGAACGGGAAAGACCAAGCGTATTAGTAATATCAAACTGAGCCACAGATAATGAAGATACTATCGTAAATACTATGAATAAAGGAATCTTTGTAATATTATATCACTAATTATTTATAAAAAATAAACTTCAATACAAGCCTTTACATTTTTTTCTTTTCTTTAAGTATTTATTTTTTATGCTTAAATTATTTACTGCATATAATATTTTTTACGTGATCTTCAATTAAAGGGTTGTCAAAACGCGACACTATATTATACCGTCTCTTTCACTCTTGAGTAAATAAAAGAATGATAGAAAGAGACAGGAATAAAACGATGACGCGTAAAAATCAAAATGATTAAATGGTGTGAACGCCCTGTCACTTTGCGTTCTACCCTCGTTACTAAATGATGTATTACAGCCTTTAGCGTATGCAAATTACGAAAAACTCATCTTATCAATTGCATCAATCACTCAGTAACAATTACATTGATTTGAAATAAAATTTTTGTTAAGATAATATCCGGCAAACTTTGTAGCACCTTAGAATTAATAAAAAGCTGAACGATAATTGCCGAACGTTTCAACTTTAATACAACATGTAAAGTAAAAACATCTACGGGAACAAAAACAATTCGTAATGAAAATTGCGATCATTGCGTTCAGATTCACGCCAAAATTATTAAAATATATTTTTAGTTGCGTTCAGAAATTGTTGGCTGTCAATGTCAAAAACTAATGATAAAAAATCAAAAGTATTCTTTTAAATTTCATTTGTTTTCGGAACGACGGGATGAAAATCAAACGGTTGTCATTCAAAATCAAAAAATTGACAAAAGAAACTTCATTTCTTAATGAAATTCGATTTATAAACCACGGGAGGACCATCAAATGTGTGACAGGTAGGAATAGTTTTTAAGGGAAAGCGTTATTGTTGTTTTTACTATATTCCAAACATTTCTTTCATATTTTCTCACCTTTAAACCTACCCCGGACTTCCATATACAAATGGAAGTACGAATGAAATAAAAGCATACACTAATCTCGATGATTTTTTTGAATAGATATAAACTGAGCCTTAGTGACGTAAATTGGCTATTTTTTATCGTAATAAAACTTGAAGAAGCTGTTTTTAAGCGTTTTGTTTAACAATTAACAAGTAACATAAAAATCAAATAGTCACTACCTGCGTTTCAAAACTCATTGCAAAGAAGGAAACGTTATAAACTTTTACGTGAGCTTTCAGTATAATCTTACATAAACAATTGAGAAATTAAACAAGATATACGGCGATTGTTCGCTAATAGTAGGCTATTCAAAAAGACACGTTTCATACTGTTAAATTTAAATCCAAAGGTCGGTAAAAAGTATTACGTATTTTATTTTAGTTATTTTCAAAGGTTTCATTGACCTGTATATGCCATGATCAAAAAGTGCGAAAACTAATTTTTAAGTCTTGTTTATGTTTATTTAAATCTAAAATTTTACATTTACGAGACTTAGAGGAAGGGAGTTAGGAATTTCATGAATTTAATTGTCCATAAAACATTAAAATCTCAAAGAATTGTAAATAAAAATGCCACGTGTTATTTTGAAATATTAAAACTACATCCTACCTTCCAACAAATAAGCATAAAAACGCTGCACATCTTTGTGACGCTATTTAGGTAATTCATCCTCAATATTTCACTCTCATACGCCTGATAGTATATATAAAATAATTATACGGTTCGTCATTCGACTAAATCGTATTCTCAGAAAGATTGGCCTTCACAACGTCGTTCCCATTGATGAATTTGTAAACATTGTAAATGATGCCAATTTGGAATATTATTTGCGTATTGTTTTGTAAACGATAAGAATTACTTGAATTATATTAATTGTAACTATTAAAAAACTAACACGGAGTGGTAGTTTCTTAATATTATCTCATTAGCACTAAATGTATAAAACATTGTAGAAGTTAGTTGAGTTCTCAGTTTTTAATCAACGTTAGCTATCAGTTATTGTGTTTCAAGTTAGTTGTGTCGGTAAAAAAGGGCTGCTCTGCGATACAAAGCTAAGTGTATTTCTTTAAATTGAAACTGATGTCTTTTTATTATGTCATAATGATAATTTGTTTTTATATTTAATGATAATGGATGTTGACGATGTATTTTATTGTAATATATAAAAAATATAACATGGATAAAAAAAAAGTACAAGAGTTTCTTGTCGGATTCTTCTCTGTAGTCGTTAAGTTCCGAACCGGTGGTAGAGCCTTTGACAAAACTGTTTAAAGTTTACTGGAATTACAGAATATTTTAGTTTGGTTATTGTTTTGTATTATAAAATCCTATTTAATAAGTTTTTTTAAATAAAAGTTAAAATTATGAACATATGATTAATTTAATAATTATTATTTTTACTGATTCCTTTATTTCTGGTACTAAGGAAGTCGCTTCAAAACTAACAATAAATATCCAGCCTCGTTATTAAAACTCTACGAGTATATTAACTCAGTCGTATATAACTGTAGAGACACAATACAACTGTTTTTACACGCGTTTAGTAATCAAGAAGTAATCTTAAACGGTGTAAAAACAAAAGTAACAGACATACAGACAGTGGGCATTGTTGGATATTCACATGGATAGAGTAACCCCGTGTGAAAACTTAATACTGTTGGCCGTACATACTAGGTTAGCTGCGTAACTTCGCCTGTAAAATTTATATAATCATCTTAACCACTTGATTCATTTTCATTAAATTTGGATAAACTTAATTTATTTTCATTAAATTTCTGGGCCAGGGAAGATGCTCTGTATGTGTGTGTGTCTGATGGTGTACGGGACGTTGTCAATTGTAACCTGGTCGTCTGGGTCGTCAGGGACGTGTTTGGGCCGCTTCTTCCTAAGCGGGATGTTGAGCCTAATCCCATAAGAGGCGGCGTTTCTAATTAGAGGGTTGGGGTGACTAATGGTTCTCTTGAAGTAGTCTACGGGGAGCGTTTTTGAAATGACTGTTGACCGTTGCGAGGTCGAGATCTCTGTGGAGATCGATATTGCCCATGAACCAGCGAGCGCCCGTGGCTATGTGCATGATTTTATTGTGCAGCGTCTGGAGTCGAACCAGGAACGTGAGCGAACACTAGGCTCGCATAGGAGAATATGGGGCGGATGCAAGTTTTGTAAAGTATCACCTTATGGCGCAGTGACAATTTACTCTCCTTGCAGATCATAGGATAAAGTTTCGATCCCGGTCTGATGAAAAATTAGGGCAGAATGTATGGCATTGCCACCCGCGTTTGTAATGGTAATTATCACGCGGGCGACGATGTCATACTTTCGGCTTTAGGTGTGTATACTATATAATACAGAAGTGTGAAACATAATTGATTTATTTATGTATGCAACTTATAAACTAATTTTAAAATAAAAATTAAATCTATAGAAAGATCTCTTCCAAGACCCTAAAAGTGGGAGGATTTAAAAGAGAAGTGGTTTAGGTGCGATATCTACGAATTACGTAATAATGTGTTATATAATTACATATACTCTTATTTACAATTAATACAATTGCAATATAATAATCAACACGAATTTAACATGTAAAGAGGCCTCTTGCAGATAAAGTTTAATAAAATATATCCAATCGATTAATATTTAAAATGGTTAGGTTACCTTCGGGATTGTTGGTAGATTCTTTAACAACAGGAAAACTTGACGATTCAAAAGAGCTTTAAGCTTCAAAAAAAGAAAAGATTGTACGTAATAGAAATTAGAGTTCGAGGGTTTGTAATATCTTTCACATTTAAGGAGGTTTCTCTTGAAAAGTTTAAAGTTACACAGGTAAAGAAATTATTTAACAGACGATACACTAAAAACGCATGATATAAATTGTTTAATCCACTCTAGGAAGCGTTTCTCAAGTTCACAACATAACGACATCGTTCTTTAGAAGAAGACCAACGCATCCTTAAAGACGTTTCTCTCTTATCCAGGTTCGGCTGTAATAGCTACATAAATGTAGCTATTGTCTAAAAAATACATACGTATGTGTCTGATTCCTTTTCATAACAAATAATCTATATCATATTAATATGCTGTACGTAATGTAATATTTTAAGCCAAATATACTCATCAATCAACCTTTCGGAATTTGCGTGCGGGCCTCATCTGGGGTACATGTGTAAAAAAGTGCTACCTCCATGATTATTATTGCAAATATAATCCTTAATACATATAAAATTAATACTAGATTAGAATGGCAATAATTATTAGGTGAGTCGTGACTTATTGCTTAATACAATTTAGTGAAATTGTATTGTGAGTGGAAAGTGTAAGGTTGGTAATTGTTTGCGAATAATCTTGGAAATATTGAGCAAAAAAACGTGTACAGTAAGACATTGTTTTGCCAGAAAAAGTTCTATTAAATATTAATAATAAAATTGCTTTTCAAATGAACAAAATTCGAAACGTTTCATCAGTCTTTAGCGTGTCGAATTATTTTTTGTCGCTTTAGATTAATTTGTTCTTTGAAAGATAATATAGGAAAGTTATTTTTGATATAATAATTTAAAAAATAAGTGTAATAAGGTTATCTTTTGCTGTTCGTTAGTCTCCCTAATACTCGAGAACGGTTGGACTGATTTGGGTAATTTTAGTTTTGAATTATTTGTGGAAGTTCAGGGAATTTGATTAAACGTGAAAAAATGCTTGGAATTTCTTAAAAACAACAATTACGCTTTCTCTAGAATACTATTCCTACCTGTCAAACGTTTGACAATGACAACCCATAGTTTCTCATCACAACTATGTTAAAGCAGCAGTCCAAGATGGAACACTCTATCATTTTCAAAACTTTTCACACGATATAAGTTCGCTTTCCAAGTCTTACATGGAAAAGTCTTGGAACTCATTCTGGATTTCATCGAAATTCCAGCCAAATATCACAAGGTGACCCTGATTTTATCACTCTGTTTCATCTACTATTTCACGAATGCGTCTTGGTCACTCGTCCACCTAGTGAAACTCCAGATAATGGCCAGTTGAATTTGTAAATGTGGCCTGAACGAAGGCATTGTTTCCCATATCAAGTTTAACTGTCCTAATCCCATCCCATATATGACATTATTCCTTCCACTGTTCCTTTTCTTTTAAATGTTGAGTATTTGTTAACCCTTGTATATATAGTCCCTATTGTAAATATCTTTGTAAATTTATTAAATGTAATAGTATTAAGTTGTGACCCTTAATTTTTTTTAGTGGTGGTGGTAAATGACTATAAGATGTCAACTATTTGTAGTCGCTTCAACCGATGGACGTCCACTGCTGGACATAGGTCTCACGAAATGATGCCCACAAGACCCGATCTTGTGCCGCCTGGCTCCAGCGGCTACCGGCGATCCTCCTTATATCGTCGGTCCACCTTGTGGGGGGTCTTCCTACACTGCGTCGTCCAGTGCGGGGTCGCCATTCCAGCACTTTCCGACCCCAACGTCCATCGGTTCGTCGGACTATGTGCCCCGCCCATTGCCACTTCAGGTTCGCGATTCGTAGAGCTATGTCGGTGACTTTGGTTCTGCTACGGATCTCCTCATTTCTGATTTGATCGCGTAGAGAAACTCCGAGCATAGCCCTCTCCATCGCACGCTGAGTGACTCTGAGCTTCCGCATGAGGCCCATAGTCAGCGACCACGTCTCAGAACCGTAGGTCATCACTGGCAACACGCACTGTTCGAAGACTTTGGTCTTCAGGCACTGAGGGATATTGGACGAAAAAGTCTTCCGGAACTTCCCGAACGCTGCCCAACCGAGTTGGATTCGGCGGTTGACCTCTTTCTCGAAATTGGACCTACCTAGCTGGACTATGTGTCCCAGGTATGTATACTCGTCAACAATTTCGAGTGTAGAGTTCTCAACGATGACTGGGTGGAGCGGAACATGGATATTGGACATAACTTTCGTCTTATCCATGTTCATTTTTAGGCCCACCTGTCGAGAAGCTCTGCTGAGGTCATCGAGCATTGCATTGAGATCTTCCAGAGTCTCTGCCATAATGACCACGTCGTCGGCAAACCGTAGATGAGTGATGTACTCGCCGTTGATGTTGATGCCCAGTCCGTTCCACTCCATAAGCTTAAACAGGTCCTCCAACGCCGCAGTAAAGAGCTTCGGGGAGATAACATCTCCCTGTCGCACTCCACGCTGCAGTTGGATAGACGCTGTGCTTTGGTCCTGTATACGGACTGACATGGTGGCGTTTTCGTACAAACACTTCAACACGTGTATGTACCGGTGGTCAATTCGGCATCTCTGCAAAGATCTCAACACGGCCCATGTTTCCACCGAATCGAAGGCTTTCTCATAGTCCACGAACGCCAAGCAAAGTGGCCGATTATACTCCTCGGTCTTCTGTATAATCTGCCGCAGCGTAAAGATGTGGTCTATGGTACTAAAGCCTTTTCGGAATCCGGCTTGTTCGGGGGGCTGGAAGTCGTCAAACTTGCGAGCGAGACGATTCGTAATGACCCTCGAGAACAGCTTATAGACATGACTTAGCAGCGCAATAGGTCTATAGTTCTTCAATAAGGTGTTGTCACCTTTCTTGAAGAACAGAACTACCACGCTCCTATGCCACGCCTTTGGCACCGTACCTTCCAGGATGACGGAATTGAACATTCGCTGAAGGACTTTTAGAATGGGTTTTCCACCCGCCTTCAGGAGTTCCGCTGTGATTCCGTCATCACCAGGTGCCTTGCTGTTCTTCATCTGTTTAAGGGCCATACTAATCTCGTACAAGCTGACGTCCGGGATATCTTCGGTATAATGTCGAGTAAGTTTGGCACGAGGATCTTTAGCCAAACTATCAATAGGCTTGCAGGTCGATGTGTATAACTGCCCATAGAAACTCTCAACCTCCCTCCGAATCTCAGGTCCAGATGCAATGAGTTCGCCGTTATGAGTCCTCAGCCGCGTCAACTGGCTCTGACCGATAGACAGATCTTTTGCGAACACTTTAGTGCCTTTGTTGCGTTCGATGGTATCTCGTATACGCTCGGCATTAAAGTGTCGCACATCACGCTTTTGCGATTTAGAGATCTGTCTATTGATCTGCCGGTATGCGGACGCGTCTGCTGCAGACTGCAAGCTCATTGCATGTCTCTGTTCCATGAGATTAAGAGTATGGTCTGAGAATCTCTTGGTTTTCTTTCTACGGGGTTTATAGAATTTCATCCCAACCGTATGGACAGTTTCCACTAGCCTATTGTTTAGCTCGTCCACGGATTCGCAATTCTCGAGGCAAGCGAAGCGGTTTTGCAGCTCCAGTTGGAAGCTCTCGGGGTCTTGGATATGAGCGCGAGTGGGTCGGAGCGTTGACTTCACCAGTCTGTTCCGTTCACGGACAACGTCAATATTCAATGTGCCTCTTACCATACGGTGATCGCTCCCAGTTTTCACTCTATTGATCACAGAGACATCATTGAATATATTTCGCTTCGTAGACATGATGAAGTCAATCTCGTTTCTCGTGGAACCATCGGGACTAAGCCAAGTCCACTTTCGATGTGGCCGTTTCCTGAAAAAGGAGTTCATCATGTAGAGGCCCTCCCTTTCCATGAAATCGGCCAGCATTTGACCTCTCTGGTTCCGTTGCCCGTATCCAAATTGCCCCACTCTCAACTCTGCCCCACTTCGTTCGCCGAGTTTTGCGTTGAAATCTCCCATTACAATATTGTAGTGTGTCCTAGAGGTATGTATGGCTCTTGATATATCCTCATACATAACCTCTACATCATCATCGGGATACGATGATGTGGGTGCGTAAACCTGTATGACCTTCAACGAATACCGTTTGGTAAATCTGAGTATAAGGTACGCTACCCTACTGGACACACTGAGATCACCAACCCGCCTGCCAAGCGTGGTGATTACTGGCAAAACCACATATGATGACTATTTGTAGATTATCAAAATTTTGGTTTGAAATCACAGAAACCGTACGATCTCCTATGTGCCTTCTCCAATTAACGTGACAGTGGCGAAATTGTGTGTGCCTTGTCATACCCGAAAGCCAATTATTAAAAGAAGAAGAAGAATATTTAACAGACTTTGGTGGGAATCTACGTTACCAATTGTTTTTGTTCCGTTTAAGTTTTGACCACATTTCTTACTAAAGTTGAAACATTCTGCAATTAGCATTCAGTATTTTTATTTACTGATTCCGAGGCAGCACGAACTTATATAATTGGAATATTATATGAATAGTAACTTACAGTGTAACTGATATAATTAACTGAATGTAAAATTGAGAAAGGTTAGATGGTTTGGGCATGTAGAGAGAATGAATGAAAGGAGACTAACAAAAAGGATTTATGAGTCAAGAGTGAATGCGAAAGATGGAAGGGGAAGACCAAGGCGAATGTTCCTGGACGAAATCCAGGACATTTTAAGTAAGGGCCAGGTCAAGAGTACTCTAAACCGACGAACTTGTAAGAAAGGTTTAATGAGATTGAAAGAAGCGAAGGAGATATGCAAGGATCGTGGCAAGTGGAAGGATGTTGTCTCTGCCTACCCCTATGGGAATGAGGCGTGATGCTATGTATGTATGTAAACCAGTATTAAAGTTTTGTAAAAACATTCTGTTGTTATAATTCCACACGTGATATGGAATTAAGATGTTATGCTTATATTATTCATAACAAATGTCTCTTCAACCATAATTACAAAGAGAAAGATAAAATAACACTTAACTAAATTTATAGGAAGTAACCTTTTGCAGATACCCAATTTAGGGCGTGTAAAACTTTGGAGTAAATTAAAACACCTTATTAAATATGACCTTTGTAACATAGTTCGTTATAAAAGCGATTATTTAATACTTAATACGAGCATGTTACATACCAAGACAATATAACGGCACAAAGACAATGGCACCTTTTTTTTCGATGGTTTTTGCTAATTACGTATGAGCCCGTTATTTGAGCTATATTAGGATGTATTCACACGGTAACTTACTGTGGGTGTTTTTATTATATTACGTTATATGGATAAAGGATACTATTACGTAATTTGACAAATGTGCTAAATTAGAAAAAAGTAATTTATCTCATAATAGTTCCTAAATAGCATCGGACCGGAATCCATTTATCAAAATCAAAATATTCTTTATTCGAGTAGGCACAAAAATCTCTTATGAATCATCAGTAGTCTATCCATTGATATTAAATCTATCACTGGTTCGAAAAGATGATTCCGCTGAGAAGAAACCGGCAAGAAACTCAGCGGTTACTCTTTTAAATATAGTTTTGTAGGTTACAATGTCTTTCGTGTGCAACTGGAATCAAGCACAAACATGTTTATCGTTTGAATAATCTGCTAAATTTTAATATGCCTTCTGTAAAAGGTGGTTTTCGACATGTTTCTTAAAATTGTAGAAAAAAATCTAAAAGTGATTTCTGAACTTTCTTCACCCTAACAATAAGGCATTACAAGTTTGTTATTATTTATTTTATTAAAAATGTGTATTTCGCTCTTTTTGCTGTATAAATAACGAGTAAGTAATATTTTTGTTTGTTTTTCGTTACGTCTTTGATAATATGCTGATCCAGTTCAAACCTAGTTACAGGAAAATACGAGTTACTAAATTTGCCCTTCTGAAAATTGTGCTTCTGACTAAACCAGGTGAGGTCGCCAAAAACAAAGCCATAAGCTTTTATAAAATCATAGGATATTAGAGATCTAGTAGGTTCTAGTGACAATCAATAGTCATTATGAAAATGTTCTGTATTCTAAGGTTAACAAGTTCTTTCAAATCTTCAAATGTATCACTTGGTAATGAATCTTCAGTTTCGAAGGTTGCCTCTATCGAAAATATACCGGCAATAAATTCACTAGTTAGTCTATTCAAAGTACAATTTCTTACATTAATAATATTTTAAATATAAACTGGTTGAACCTTTTCTGTCAAACCATATACAAATCCCAGTGATTCTATCATTGAAATATTTCTCAACCGTGTAATGAGGATTGTGTAAATTGATTGTGTTATCTTATTAATTATATGTATACTCAGCCCGGAAAGATTTCTAGAATTTTTATGTTAAAATCAATATTAATAAAATATTATGGTGGTCATGTGAAACTGACCTAATTTTTTTATAATACGTTCTGTGAATTAATGTTGTCTGTTAATGCGGGTCATTATACCTATTATGGCTTATTTTGGAATAAATTTAATTGAATTAGGGTTTATTAACCCACATATTTTGATGGTATATAGTCCTTTTTAAGCACTCATTGGTGTATCAGCTTGTATAGCTACAGGTCATGGAGTCCTGGCCTCGAATCCCTGGTCGAGCTAATTCGAAATAAATATTGGGTTTTCTATGAAAAAAATTCAGTATTTGTCCGAAGTTGGGAAGTTAGTGGTGCTTTACATCTTCAAAGCGTCGGAAGCTCTGAAAAAAAAAATTTTTGACTCCATTTTACATAATCATATTGCTCGTAATGTGATATTATGTAACCTGAAGCTTTTCTCGGTAATTATTCAGCTTTAAAATATTATTGTAAATAAAATGACGTTACAGTCAAATGGTAATATGTACACAATAAGATTAAATACATTTCTTTCACAATAATAGTTTTTTCTACATGCCCAGTGACTAAACTTGTTTGGTGTTATATATTATATTTGACTGCATTGGTACTTACAGTATAAGGTCATCGCATTAATTTATCAGAGACTTGTTCTAAGCAATAACCACCGATAATATCGCTATATTTGGTAAGCAAATAGGCCTTTAGAAAAAAATTGTAGTCATATATGCTAGGCCTTATATACTCAGGTATCTTATAGGATTTCTGTCCCACTATACGAATAGTATAGTTTACTCGAGTGTGTATTAGAATTTCAATTTCACTAAGCTTACTAGTCTTTTAGAAATTCTGTCTCACTAAAGTTAAATTTACTCAATTGGCTTGTAAGATTTCTATCCTCCTAAAGTCAAATTTACTCAAGTGGCATGTAGGATTTCTATTCGACTACAGTTTAATTTACTCGAGTGTCTTGTAGTATTTATATTCTACTACAGCTTAATTTACTCGAGTGTCTTGTAGTATTTCTATTTTACTATAGTTTAACTTACTCGAGTGTCTTTTAGTATTTCTATCCTACTAAAGTTTTATGTATCTGAGTGTCCTTGCGGATATTTATCCTATTATAGTTTTATTTAGTCGAGTGTTCCTGTAGGATTATTATCCTACTATAGTTTAACTTACTCGAGTGTCTTGTAGGATTTCTATCCTACTCAAGTTTAATATACTTGAATGTCCTGTAAGATTTCTATCCTACTAAAGTTTAATGTATTTGAGTGTCCTTTCGGGTTTTTATCCTACTATAGTTAAACTTACTCGAGTGTCTTATAGGATTTCTATCCTACTAAAGTTTTATATAACTGAATGTCCTGTAGGATTTCTATCCTACTAAAGTTTTATGTATTTGTGTGTCCTTTCAGATTTTGATCCTACTATAGTTTAATTTACTCGACTGTTCTTGTAGGATTACTATTCTGCTATAGTATAATTTACTCGAGTGTTCTTGTAGGATTACTATCCTACTAAAGTTTAAGTGTTCTGTATAATTTCTATCCTATTATAATTTAATTTACCTGAGTGTCCTGTAGTATATTTTTATTTTGAATATACTAACGACGAAACAAGGTTGTTTGTGAGTTTTATCATTAAAACAGGAACTAAATATTTATAAAATAAAAGTTATTTGATCATTGACAAAGCTTAGACCCTTAATAAAATTAAGACCTATTTATAACTGTCACTTGTCAAACGTAATACCTTATTTTTTATGTACGGTAATAATGTCTTATAAAAATTACGGAACAGTCAAAACCTTGTGTACTTCCCTACAGATTATCAAATTATATGCATAAGATTAAAAAAATATGCAATATTGAACCCGGAAAACCAAAAGTATAGTTTTTTTAGAACATTAATATATTTTATACAAGTCATAAAGTTTTCCGTATTTTTTTATCAAGGTGAGGTTTTATGTTAAACTAATGACGTTCATATATGTAAATATTTATATGGTATTTCTACCAAAAACATCATTATTGATCTCGCCTTGTCCCGATTAATAGGCGTCGGTCCTTTTGTCAAACCTGCCTCTATCAGGTCTCCATGGACCATAATTAACTTCGGCTTTTGTCTCCCCTTTTTTTTGAGTCTATGAAAAGACACTTTTTCACAACATTATCGTCAGATCTTTGCAATATATGGCAGTACCATCGTAACCTTGACTCCTTCGCCTTATTGCCTATTTCCTCATTTCTTCAATTTCTACTAAAAGCATCTTCTTTTATTTAAATCTATCTATTTCTTAGCTCCCCGTTATTTCAGTAGATAAAACATTAAAATCCTCAGTTTGATATAAAGCAAATAATTTCCAGTAGGGGAAATTTAGGGATCTATTAGCAAAGACGTGACAATAGGTAGAAAACATAAGAAATAAATTACCTCTTACCAGTTTAGCACGTATACATCTTAGATTGTATCATCACTTAACATCAGATGAAATTACAACCAAGCAGTAACCAGCAAAAAAACAAAGAAAAATTTATTACGTAAACAATAAAGTTTACACTAATTGTTGTATACATAGTACAAATCAAATTTAATGCAAGCAATGCCAAGTACCATCTTGGGGTTAAAGTTTAAAGGGCTCAGGTCAAACGTCATCAACTCTTCTCAGTCTTGGCACTACGGAAGCAATTACAGAACTATAATACCACGATGACTCCTTATTAAAGATACTGAACTGATCTATGTGACATCTAATAATGGAGACAGGAAGAGCAAGAAAGCCATATTTAATGCAATGAGAAAAACAAGTAAAATAACTTTATCAAAGATTACATAAGGCAAACTTAGATGTTGTTTAAGTCGTTGAGTTGCTGTTTTTAATTCACAAAAATAAGACTTATATGTAAAACTCTCTCTAAATTGAGGTTTCCTGTTAGAGATTGCTTAAAAAAATAAGGGCAATAACAGGAGCACTGTATTGTCTTTTTCCTTTAGTTTTACTGCAGTAAAGTATGGTTTTTTTGTTTTCCTTGACGCAGGAAAAGATACAAGGACGAAATCCTCTATAAAAAACCGAACCTCATATCTAGAAATCTAGAAAATGAGGTAGCACTATTCGAAGATTAACTATCCCATAATCCAAGCCAAATTTACGTTGCATTTTGTTTAGAAACCATTATGAAATAGTTTTCACGTTAATGCGGTTAGGACTGAATAGTTAAGATTACTGTTAAACTGTACGATAGAAAAGTTTCAACAGAAAAACTTGAAAAACCTTGCTTTGAAATGTTCCAGAGAGACGTGCACTAAAAGGAGCAACACGTATACGAGTACATTTGATCCGGCGCCCTGTCTGCGAAAGTTTTATTAGAAGCGTGTAGACCGTAACTACGGGAATAACTTCAGCACGATTGAACTTTGCAAACTTTAATGTAAGCCAATTTCACTGAGAACCATTTATTGTTATATATTTCAACTGCAAGATCCCAAGAGATGTATTAGTTTTGCTACAGTCATTTCAAGCTGTTTCAAAACAAACCCGTAAGATGAAATAATAATAATAATATAATAATAATAATTCATTTATTTCAAGTAACTAAGACTCATATTGTTAGTAACATTAACTTATTTCTATGTTAAACCTATAATACACGACACACGTTAGTAACCATTACTTATTATCTACTTTAGTAACATAAATTAGAATTTAAATAAATTACGAGAATCACTGTTATGCCATCCCATTAGAAACGACACAACAGTGATTCACATAAGTGCAGTCTGATCTGCTGCCAATTAATTTTAGGATGATGTCTTTTTCGCATTGTTGCATAGAAGCAATCAACCCGTGCTTCTGCGAACATCCCTGATGCAGCGAGGCAGCCCCAACATCACCCTAAACGCGTTATTGTACTGGACACGAAGAGCATTGTACGTTTTCTGTGTATATTTGCTCCACAGGCTACATGTATAAAAGATCGTGCAATAAGCCTTAAACAAGGTTATCTTTACCATGTTAAAGCATCGTGAAATGCTAACGTTTGATTTAATTAAATCATAACTTTGTATACATACTCGTTTATTCCGAGAATGCTGTCACTATCCATAGCAAGATGACACACTAGAATGGGTATAACAAACAGAATATGAAATCAAATCAAAAATATCTTTATTCAAGTAGGCATATTATAGCAGTTTTGAATCGTCAAATTATATATTATTTTTTCCACACTCTGATTCTAATATACGTCAGATGATGGTACTCAAGAACGCCTTAAAATCTAAAGTTACGAGGGTTCGGTTCAGTCTGATATTTTATTTTGTTACCATCATCATTAAAATACCATATTGGTTTAATATATTTCAATTCAAATTAGAGCAATTCGTTCACTCCCACGCGTTTCTATCGTCTAAATACTCTTGCAACTTATAATAAGATTTTTCTATCAACTTTCTTTTAACAAAGACTTTGAATTTATTAATTGACATCTTTAGAACCTCTTGTAGGAATTTATTATAGAAACGTATACAGTTACCCTTAAAGGAGTTGTTAATGTTATGCAGCCTACTAGAATTTATAACAATTTAAATAATTAAACTAGATTAATATTTTAAAGTAATGCATCTGATATAAACGCATACGAAAATAATGTGATTATTTTGTTCATTTTTAGTGTTTCATTACATTTTTTATCATTGTATCTTTATTTTTCCATCTTTAATTTATGTATTTCTTATACAATACAGAAAGAAGTAAAACTGCTTATCAAATCGTTGAAGAATTACTTCTTGAATTAAAATTAACTTGAAATACCTAATGTGTCTCTCAAGCATTCTAATATGTAGCAGGACAAATAATTATTAGAAAAAATAATAATGTTTGTATTGATTTTAAGAGAATATGGATATAAACAGTTAAATTGAATATCAAAAAGGTATTAACTTATGGCGCACTACCACCATTGATTATGTTAAAAATTAGAATCAGGTAAGATTATCGTAACACAGTAACAAACAGAGAATTAAAAGCAACTCTTTATTGTACACCTTAAAAAAGACATAATTAAAAATTATGAATGCACAAGTAATGTGGAAGCAAATGTACAAAAAGACAGTCGTGTTGCTAATCAGCGATTTCTTGTAGACCACTTTAAAGAAAAGGATTAGCCAAAAGTAGATGGGTAATGGATAAAGACATATTACACACTAATAATAAATAGAATACGTATTTGCGTATATAACAGAATTACAATGCGACTTGAGAAAGGTACTGTTAGAGATTTTGCTTGTCTTATTTTTACCAGCAAGGTGTTCTACAAACGGATACCCGTAACGGTGTAAGAATTTTCAAAGAAGAAATGATATTAACATACATACATAGCATCACGCCTCATTCCCATAGGGGTAGGCAGAGACAACATCCTTCCACTTGCCACGATCCTTGCATATCTCCTTCGCTTCTTTCATTCTCATTAAACCTTTCATACAAGTTCGTCGGTTTAGAGTACTCTTGACCTGGCCGTTATTTAAAATGTCCTGGATTTGGTCCAGGAACGTTCGCCTCGGTCTTCCCCTTCCAACTTTCGCATTCACTCTTGACTCATAAATCCTTTTTGTCAGTCTCCTTGAAATGACATTAGTAACTTATTTATTTGTTTGTTGCATGTATACTTGTTCCAAGTTAGACCTCTTTTCCGTTGTAGACCCCATTTAATCTTCGATTACGGAACACGCGGAAACGTGTTATTAAATAATTTCCCTACATGTGACCGCAAGGCGGCAATGCTTATGTTACACCAGATAATTTAATAGCCTTCCCTCATACCGGTAAAGCACGAGAGGTTCTCACATTTTGACCACAACATTAGTTTTTTCATCGTATGTTTGTATTAAGTTTATTATACCAAATCTATATTGGTATAAAATTGCGGTCACAAAAGCATTTAGTTTTACCTTATAGAAGACCTTATTAAAAAAAAAGCTTTAATTGCACATGGGTAATATTATTTCCGTGGCTTTATTTTGACGCTGGGAAATGCCGTCACTAAAACCCAGTGGAAAACCCTCGACATCCTTGAATGGAAAACCAAAGTTAAGCACGCGCAATCCACTCTGGCATTCCGGATGTAAGCATCTCATTTTAATCGTTCTGAAGGGGGGAAGAAGATGAGCATATCTACGCGTCCTGCTACCCAGCTGCCTAAGTCGGAGCTGGGGAGCGTCGGCGGCATTTTGTCTCATACTCTGCGAAGCCTCCTTCAGCGACATAACAGATTCGCAAAAGGAGGCAACTGTCCTCCAACCCAGCTCATCAGCAAGTATTGCACAGACTATGTTCACCAAAAACAGCACCACACCCGTAACAGGCAGCCGATTCCACACAACCAGCAATCTGGTGACATTTACCAGAACATCCGTGTCCAGTCAACACTTGCACTAGTCTGTAGTTTTCCAGGTGGGGACGGATCGTCTCCACAATAGCTACGCCCACTACTGGGGATTCAAGATCCTCCTTCCACTGTTCTATCAAAGCCCTATCCAGAAAGACTCTTTTCCTCCGAACCACGTTACTATCAGGCATCCCGCCTTTGATTCATGCAACCTTGCTCTGATAAGCGGCTGCAGCTAGTTCAACTTGGTTTAGATCAAAGACATATTAGGATTTACAATTATAAAATAAAATTTCACAACTTTCTTTTACTAGTAAAGATTAAGACCTCATACCAGGTTGTCAATACTTTATGTGTCATTTCTTTTGCATCCAATACGCAAACCATTAAATACAGTATACAAGTAATTATAGATCTCATTTGTAACTTTAATACGATTTCTGAAAAAAAACTTTTGTTAAAGACCATTTCTATTTGGATGTACGTTGTTTGATACATTAGTTTGATCTGTTTCATTAAAATATTTGCTTGTTTATCCACTATATAAAATACTCTTGTTTACATGTAAATTACTACAAATGCTTGTTTATTTAGATTTCTGTAAAATATTATGTTTCTTATTAACCTTCTGGACGAAGCTCGTGCAAAATTTGATAAACAGATCTACTGGTTTGACAATACAGATGAAAACAGATTGAATATCATGTTGTATTTCAATTTCAATAAGTAAATATATCACTTCATTCAAATAAGTGAAATAGTAAATCGGTTAAGTATATCACATGTCTAAGTTATTGTATCTCTTGATAGGTAAAAGTTTCGACGTTAAGAAGATTTGTAGTTAGAAATCATTAATGATGGCGACAGAAAGAAATAACTCTCCGTAAATACCCCGTGCACAAAGTACTCGATTTATAAGTATATCCGTTTATTAATGTCGATGTAGTCACGCTTAATTTATTTTCATTTTGAATAACACAACTTTCAATTTAACAGTATATTTTACATCGTTACATTCCTGTCTTTTCTCTTATAATAAATAGCGGCTTGATGAACTTTCGCTTTGAATGTCTCACAACAATGGTTCTAACGACAAAACGTTATGTGTATTATGACTGACATACTGTTATGATCTTACACACACTCGCATATGTGTCTACATCTTTTGTATTAGTAAATTTGAAGTAGTTAAAAAACATCTGAGACATTGTGATTTATCAGATGCCTTTGATCACATCAATCACGAAAGCTTATTAACAGCTATTATTTATCCGAGTATTTTAATAGCAATCGCTATGTTACATGTAATTAAAATATATGTTCAAATAGCTTGGATAAATTTATTTATAAAATTAAGTTCAGGCAGTAATTATTTCTAAGAGTCTGCTTGTACGTGTATGTAATGGTAAATGAGTTTTATACAAGATTAAGCGTAGATTTTAGTGTGGTAACCTATTAATGAACCACTATCTAATGCAATAAAAAATTATAAAATGTCCTACAGAAATTTATTGATTATCAATACAAATTTGAAACAAGTTAAAGTAAATATTTTAACTTACTTAAAACATAATCAACAAATATAATAGGTTTGAACTTAAATATGAATCTATATTCATTCAATAGTTATGAGTAAAGCACAATGTCGTGTTAAAAAATAAAGGGGCGATGTACATGTTCTTAAACGTATAAATCAGGTAAAAGATAAAAATATGTCCACAGGAAAGGAAATAATTCTTTTACAGGCCAAAGTGATCCCCTAAAACGAGAGAAACTTTAGAGAGTGATCCGAAGTTTTCCCAGGAAATTCCTTGGACCCATGTTTTTAAGAGATTAATTAGATTTAATAAGATTATATAATATTAAATATCGGAATCTACACTTATATTATAAAGAGGATTTGTATTTTTGTATGTAACGAATAAATCCAAAAAGTGCTGGACCGATTTTAATAATTCTTTTTTCATTAAAAAGTTACATTATCACTGCGTAATATAGGCTATATTTAGTACTAGATTACTATAGAATTCTATTAAAACGAACCGAAGGTGCAAGAAAATTAGCCATAAAATGTCTTTCATCGCATACGCTGTGAAGAGTATTAATGATAGGACAAATAAAATGTTCGACAATAATATAGAATATATGAATATCTACAAAAAAACCGTGTTATCCATACCATTTACAAATATTTATCCAAATAAATAATTTAATATCCCAGACTGTCTCAATGCCTGATGATTACTTTTGAATTATTGAAATCGGATATTCCATTCAAAAGATATCATGGCATTAAAATAAAAATACATGCCGGCGGCGGCCGCCACGTAGCGCATCGAGTACATAACTCGACGAGAGAGGGGCAGTGCGGGAGAAGGGGGTGCACCATTATGAACTAGGTAGCCGGTCGTCTCCTTACGCAGTGGACGCATGCGACATTGAATATTTTGGTTTTTAACACATTTTTAAGCTTCACTTAAAAAGTTGTTTTCAGAGCTACTTAGTTTAAGTATTAGGAATCACACTTTTTCATAATATTGTCAATTCATGGCCGTTTTAATTATCATGCTGATAACTTAAATATCTGTACCTATTTATGTCGACCCGTGCGAAGCCGGGACGGACCGCTAGTATTATATATAACGCTTGTAGGAAGGAGTCAAATGTAAGTAATTTAAGTATACTATTCCTTCATAGGAAAGACCAATGTCTAGATTTAGACGTCAACCACTTAAAAAGACGTATAAACTAAAGCTATTCCGTGCGCATCTTCAATTTAATGTTGATGACTTCGCAATAAACGAACGTAATTATATTGAACACCTTTATATTCGATTAGATACTCGAGTATGGGAAGATTTTATTCAAACAGAATCGTAATAACAGCCGTTAATGGCTATAATTATGTCAAGGAAAAAGTGTGAACACAGCGGCAATGAACTTGAAATGCATTCTCTCTTATTTTGGTAGGAATGTACCAACTTTCATTTTAAAAACTACAATTATTAAATACGGACGTGATTATGGTACAAGTTACATGCTTCACCAAATGTAATATTGCGGCATGCCCATTGCAAATAAATAACCCTTTCGTATTATTTAACGTAATGTCCGTCAATTTGCTGTTTCGAGGTAAATTCGAAAAGTAATAATTGGACTTTTTTGCTGGTAGCTTTAACTATGAAAAAGGTTTATACTTTCTCATATTGTAATATACTGGTTTCATTTATTTCATTTTCATGACATTCCAGACCCACAATTAATTTAAAAATTTGTATTACAGCCAAATTTAGTTATATAGCATAATTAGCATTATAATTCATTTGAAAATTTGCTGGGTTTTAGCGACTTATTAAGAAGTTATTATTAAAAATGCAAACTAAAAAAAATTACTTTAAACATCCATATATTTGTAGAAAGATTACTACACTATTGCAAAATTCGACATTTTCCACGACATTCGACAAAAAGTTTTGCCCTAAAGATGATTTTGTTGAGTTCAGGTTTTCGTAATCCAAATCTAAACAATAAGTAATACTTAAATGAGACTGTAGCCAAATATTATAATTCTGATTAAAATCTTGACGTGAACTTGCATGTATATCATCATCAAATTTGAAAAGGAGTCTATACTTAAACGAATCAAAAACAATTAAAGCTTACACTTATATCTTCGTAAATAGAAATCAATTAACACTTCTAAAAGCGTTTGCCCAAATTTGAATATGTTAACACTTTTACTCTTGAAATATTTACTTCCATAACTATAGTTCAAAAACTACGACTTATTGCTAATAAAAAGCCCTTTAAGCATCGTTCCGCCTGAGGATACGACATAATGAACACCTGTACCGACGTGTGTTATCAGCGTTTATGTAACATGCAATCTTTTAAATTATCTTAGATTTATTGTCGATTATCTAGAATGTATGGGAAAATGTTCTGGGAAAGTACGCTTTTATACATTTTTTTGTCAAGTTTTAAAAGTGAAACTTTTTTACATCGCCTCAAATTCTGATGTGAAACATCTTTAGCGGTGCGTGAGACTGACGCATTCCTTGGTGAAACATCACCATGTCGCCTTTCTTCTCACTCTGTTCGACCATATATTTCGCTACATACATTTATAAATAGCAACACGCCTCATTCCAATAAGGGTAGGCAGAGACCACGTCCTTCCACTTGCCATGATCCTTGCATATCTATTTCGGTTCTTTCATTCTCATTAAACCATTCATACAAGTTCGTCTAATTAGAGTACTCTTGACCTGACCCTTATTTAAAATGTCTTAGATTTTTTCCAGGAACGTTGGCTTTGGTCTTTCCCTTCCAACTTTCCCATTCACTCTTGACTCATAAATACTTTTTGTTAGTCTCCTTTCGTTCATTATCTCTACGTGCCCAAATCATCTAAGCATATATTTCTCAATTTTAGTCACTACATCTTCTTTTATTCCACAACGTTCTCTTATCACACTATTTCTTACTTATCAATTATCAATAGTGTATATAATGTTTTGCCCACAACTTGTGTATTTAAAAGATTTTGTTGTTTTACATCTACCAGACATTTTTTTAGATCAGTTGTTTCGGCCATCTATTGCACATCACTTTACCACGATGCGGATCAGAGGCAATATGCAAGACATTCGTAAGACAAACCAAGGCTAAAATGGCGGGAACCATAGTTCAGATCAGCTGTTTCACTTGTATCATCGTTTCATAAAAACACATAATGTCCCTGTTGTTTTAAATGCGCTGCGCACTTTATTTTGTAGAATAAAAAACCTTTATTTGCAGGATCGAGTTATCATCAAGAACCTCAAGCTTTTAACCACCAAAATAAACGTTTTGTTAATGACACTGTCAAAAATTTATTAAAAAATAGGAAAATTGCGTGGAACATCAGAAATTTTAAGAAAACTTAACTACCATTGTAACTTTTCTAATGCAACCTTCTCAAAGCTTTTTGACAATATAACCTTATAGTATTAGACATAACTGTCAACAATTGACAGAAAGGATACTGCAAATAAATAAATATCATATTTCTATATCCATTACAATATATTTATTTATGTTTAGCCCACACCACCTACCACATTCCATTTAAGCAATATTTCTAACCCAAAGGTTGCCTGGTAGAAATCGCTGCGTAGCGATAAGGCCGCCTTCTTGTACATTATTTTCTTTTCTCTTTTACCTTGTTTCTGTTCTATGTTTCCTGTGTGGTGTACAATAAAGGATTTTCTATCTATCTTCTAATATATATGTCGATAATATAATATAATATAAATAAATCGCTACGACTGTCACTAATGTTTGTGGCATGTCGCCTTTGGGAATATCAACAAAACTATTCGTCAGTCAGAAAATAAAAAGAAGACCGTTGTTATTAGACTAGAATAAAAACGAAATATTGAATGACTATTTTGTATATTAATAACCCCAATTAGATTCAATATTCATAGTTAAATCAGAACAAAGTCTGTCGAGTCAGCTAGGGCGTATTATAAAAAGCTCGTTAGTCCCCAGCAAAATTCTCACGGCTTGTCCATTGGAATCTAGTGGAAAGCGATAAAATTAAAGACTATCGCATACCACTGTAAGTGCATTCGCACAATGCCGCATAAAGTACGCCTGAGTTACATTGTACTATGACAAATTAAATTGAACAACTATTAATATGAATCAAGCCGATCGAGATCGCTATCGGTATTTATACGCCATTGTGTATAAAAAACCTCTATGCCTCAAAATGAAAGCCTTAACGTTTTGATAACCGTGCAATGAAGGTATTCAGAAATTGTATGTTTGATACTAGATTTCGCAGATGATATTTAAAAAGGTGTGACTTTTCCAAAACGACTGGACCGACTGTAGATTTGGTTTTGCGTATATAAAGATATCGTCGTCGTCGTAGCTTCAACCGATGGACGTCCACAGCTGGACATAGGTCTCACAAAATGATGCCCACAAGGCACGATCTTGCGCCGCCTGACTCCAGCGGCTAATGGCGACCCTCCTTATATCGTCGGACTATGTGCTTCGCCCATTGCCACTTCAGGTTCGCGATTCGTAAGACTATGTCGGTGACTTTGGTTTTGCTACGGATCTCCTCATTTCTGATTTGATCGTGTAGAAAAACTCCGAACATAGCCCTCTCCATCGCATGCTGAGTGACTCTGAGCTTTCGAATGAGTAAAATAGTCAGCGACCACGTTTCCGATCCGTTATAGTCCAGAGGATGCTTAGTCAGATAATCCGTCCGGTTATTAACTAAGCATGCGGGTAAGCGACCCCAGACGCCTCGGGCAATTACTACCGCTCTTCACTCTCCTCCCCGCGGCAGTAATATCCTATACCTAAGCCTAATGCTCCCCAAAACTCCCCCTATCCACATACCGAATCTTTCCTATCCACCTCCCACACCGATAAATGGTGGCATATCCATTCTCCGCTGACCTAAATGTCACAGACCGATAAGGGGCAGCGTTATCGGTACGAGAGAGTCAGAACTGCGATCACCAACCCGCCTGCCAAGCGTGGTAATTATGACAAATCCACGAAATACATGACTACAAGGCAGCAATGGCCCCCAGTCCCCGGCAGCCCCGCTATTCGTAGCTCTGGCAGCGATTATGGTAACGGCCGGGCAGGGGGTGCTAAGAATCTCCGGAAGAGATTCCGCTGCCAACCCCGACGACTATAAAGGTATATTAAATATTTAATAGTTACCTGATACTATAAAGGATTTTAACAATATTAATAAGTAAGTAAAGTAAGTAGCAGCCCATTAACGTCTCACTGCTGGGCACAGGCCNACACGACTGGAGAGAGATCGGGCGCAGGACCGACGGCTTAACGTGCTCTCCGAGGCACGGGGGTGGATTACACCGCCAACTTCCCAACTTCGGGCATATATTGAGAAATTCTTAATAGAAAACTCAATATTGATTTTTGAATTGGCCCGACCCGGGACTCGAACCAAGGACTCTCACGTCTGTAGTCGAACATGCTAACCACTGGACCAATGAGGCAGTCAACAATATTAATATATATTAACAAAAGTTGAAAAATTGACCATTAAATAAAACTTATTACCGTATAAATGACTGTTTAAAAGAAAGTCAAAACAAATAATTTTTAAAGGGAGACATTTTTTAAACACATTAGCATATAGTGATGTTTATTAAATTGTATATAACAACTAATTATTCATTTGTCAGTATACAACTTATATAAAAGTGATTATTTGAATTAAATAAATGTTAATATCTGACATGCAAATGACCAGGGGTGGATCAACCTCTTAAAAATGATTTTTTTATATAATTAAGGATTTATGAGTCAAGAGTGAATGCGAAATTTGGAAGGGAAAGACCAAGGCGAACGTTCCTGGACCAAATCCAGGACATTTTAAATAACGGCCAGGTCAAGAGTACTCTAAACCGACGAACTTATATGAAAGGTTTAATGAGAATGAAAGAAGCGAAGGAGATATGCAAGGATCGTGGCAAGTGGGAGGTTGTTGTCTCTGCCTACCCCTATGGGAATGAGGCGTGATGCTATGTATGTATGTATGTATGTATGTATGTATTGAACGACATAATGTGGTAGGTTCTGTGTTGTAAACTCGATCATGTAATAAATATATTTGATTTGATTATGAGAGCCCTCTGCGAGACTCTAGTATTCCGCTGTTTCATGAAAGGCCGAGGGAGTACGCTGTGGACATTCCTCTTCTCTGACATAGGATGTTAGCAGGAGAAGGAGGCGTAGATATACGCTTCGTTTGCTTCCTTCTTAAATTTCTCTACAGGAATCATCCGGAATACCGGGGTGGATTTCAACTACCGATCCTTTGGTGCTCTATTAAAGGATAAGGAGGGTGTGGCTAAGATTTAGTAGGTATTTTGACTTATCAGAGAGCAAAACCTGGGAGCTTCTTTACAAAAAACTGAAAATCAGTTTTGCATTCGCCAAATAAGCTGACCTCTACAGCAACAAGGCTAGCTTATAGTCATTATAACAATAGATAACCTACGCTCCAAACTTTTCGACACACTTTGTTAAAGAACAAAGCGTGTATTACAGTAACGCAATATAAACATTTCGGCATCGCACTACTAGGGACTAAAACACCACTTTGTGGCTTCGAAAATAAACCAGTAAAAGTAGGTGACGTTTTATGTAGAGAACCCTTTTAAGCATTCGCTATAATTGGAACGAGGCGGAAATGACTGTATAAATCTTGGTTTCGCTTTACTATTTTATTATTATTGGCTATTTTTAACTTAATTCCGCGTTAACATAAATTCTCCCGGTATTTTGTGACACTATTCTATTAGAAAATTCAAAGAAATTTCATAGTACCGTCACAATATATATTGAATTAGGTGAACCTGCGACTTCTTCTGCGTGGAATATTTTTTGGGTAGCAATTTCATTAATTTAGACAAATTGTTTGTAGAACAATAAGAAACATGACCTCTACTCAGCAAAAGGAATATTCCAACCAAATTTCAAGTCTCTACGCCTTATGGTTTCAGAGATATCGTGATGAGTCAAAAGTTATAACCCCCGCAACCCACCTTATAGGTGGAATTTAGTAACAATCCGTTCTTAGCTGACCTCTACTCGGCAAAAGGAATATTACTACCAAATTTCAAGTCTCTACGCCTTATGGTTCCAGAGATATCGTGATGAGTCAATAGATACCTGTATATCTCTTTTATATATATATAGATATAAATAACGTTTTATATATCCGAAATAATATTCACTTATACTGCAAAAAAAAAACGAAATACACAATTTTAATACAAGACAGGAAATGCCTTATTTTAGAGTGATGTAGGTGCAGAAATCATTTGCCAGTTTAAGCGTACGCATTTTAATAATATGCCGCAATCACTTTTGGATTTTCCTCCATATCATTTTAAAGAAATATGTGAAAAACAACCTTTTACAAAATGCATGTATGCTGCAGACGATAATTATTAAAGATAGTATACAGTTCATCATTTACGTATTTTAAAATGATAGTATTAAGCTTGTCATTGGAGGATCATCTTAAAATAGTCAAATGACGAACCGTATACTATCTTAAATAGTAATCTAACAAATATAATAATAGTGATCTCTAGCAATATAGAATTTTAATCGAACAAACCCTCTTTCAATATGTAAGACTGCGATCTACGGGTATATAATGTTTCTTTAAACATATTTTATGCTAAAATGCTTTGTTCGTCGTAAAGCGTTCATCAGTGAATTATATATAGCCCCATAATCGGTTAACCGTAAAATATAGATTAAATACTAACATAAAATATTTTATAAGTCTTGATAACCTTAACAAGTTTGTGTCTCAATTATCCTAGTTTATGTATCAGAAATTGAACTCGTAACTTCATATCACATCGAAGGCAACCGCTACGACAAAAAGGTCGTAAAACTTCTAATCGACATAAACAAGATATTGCATCGTAATACGCGAAATACACATATAACTGAATGGCTTTTAAAGTAGAATTTGTGTCATCATTTAAATTGCAATTTAATGAAACAGTAAATCAAAGAGTAATTTAATTCTATCTTACACATTAATGTGTGTTTCCGTTAGATAGTTTACAAAGTTTTCTGTTCAAAAGATGACAAAGTTATGGAAAAGGGACAAGGGAATCTTGTGATCATAAGACGAAGAACACATAGAACTTCTTCAGATTTGAGTAATTATATAACACATTCTGTACACTATTAAAACGAAAAACAAATACAAACATTTCAAGTTGATAAAGACATATAGAAGATAAGTTAAATAATAAATAGGAAACTAATACTGAATATAGTAATAATGACGATAGTTAGTCAAATGATGTATTGCAAATGAAAGACGATGAGCTTTATTCTTTATTGACAATACGTCTATGTTACATAACCTATAAGTCAGATTAAAAAAAAGGAGGCTGTAAGTCTAAAATATTGATTTCTAATGACGTCTGACATGAAATTCCCGACATCATTGCAATAGTCACCTGTTACTAAAAACTGGATTTTCGATACAAATGTCATTATTTTTCAGTGTTTATTTTAGTTGGGATTCGAAAACTTTCGCAATTTATTAGAAAATTACTTACACCTCGAAATTTTTGATAAGTAAAATACACATTTGAAGTTTTCCCCAGAATTTTGAATCATCGAAGCTCCACTGTATATGAAAATCAAAACTATCAACCAATTTCGTCTACCTTACAATCAAATCTCCTTCTCTCCAATGGTCTTCGTACTGAGCATTGTGATATTCCTGAGGAAGCAGATTATGCCATCTCCGCCGATCGTTTGCTAAGTGAACTGCGTAACTGGCTTTTGTATCCGGCTGATCCGGTACTTAATCAGACCATCATCTTTTACCTTTTATATTTCCTGTGAGAATGAGTTTCTCTAGGTTATCTGCAGGCCTTCGTTCCATATGCCTAAAATCTATCGCTTTAGTAGCCTGCAGCTCTTCTAAAATGAAGACATTATTATCGTGTGCAATCCAAGGATCCGCAACATTCTCCGCCAACACTTTTCAAAAGCGTCTACCTATTGCCCATAGCCATATTCTAATATATGGCTATAAGCAAAAGGTAGACACATCAAATCACAAACGCTAAAACAGAACTGTCGAAAAGATTGCAGTGGAAAGAGATTATAATAAATATAAAAAGAATATATTTACAACATCTCGAGTGACTAATGGCGTAAAATAATTAAGGAAGTTCACCTGAACAATGGTCAGTCACGGTGGTCGGTCGAATGCCCAGTTACAAAATCATAGTGCGACCGCTCAAAGACCTTGGTGATAGTTAAATTGAATTACACGCTATAATATTAAAAATTAACAAATTTCACAAATTCGGAAATCACATTGAATTCAATAGAATACATATTAAAAAAATCGAACGCGAAATCTTTGTAACAATCTTGAACTGCGTAAAATTTCATTTATTTATAGACAAACTGTAATACGACTTTTTACGCAAATTCTTTCATCGCTCATGGTACGTATTTTTTTAGCCGACTTTACAAAAAGAAGGTTTATTGTGAACTATGTAATCAGCAGCGAAACAGGTTGCCGGGCGGTTTCTTTCTTCTGTGAAAAGGACATCACAAAGGAGGAGGCATCAAAGAGAGAGAAGGAAGTTGCACCAGAAGACGCATTTGTTCGAGAGACGACGTCGCAGGTGATGAACATGCTGTGGCGCATCTTTTGTCCCTTCGAGTGTTAGTGACCGGTGATGACCAGGGTGTCAGAGAGGAATATCCCCACTAAACATCTGGTGCCACAGTTCAGGATGTGGAGGGTACCGTTGGGTTTTATCTTTCTGTTCTGCAGTGAGTCACACTCTTGGTTGCAGGTATAACTTTTAGCTTACACTCTCCCTTTACATATCTTGTTTAAATTTTGAGATATGGACTTATAAGTGGAGGAAGCTGGGCAGTAAAGGTGAATTGAGGTTCTTGCCCGAACATGACGGAAAACTGAATTGGTAAAAACAAATCCTGTACTTTCGGCATATTTTCAGGCGCGATAAGTACCGGCTGCTACAAACTATAATGATGAGGATAATTACCGGAAAAAAGGCGTGGAGAAAACAATAATGTCATGACTACGTAATATAAAGAAACAGAATGACAAAAACAGTGGATGAACTGTTCCGGTTCGCCATAGACAGGTAAAAATTTTAAAACCTAACTGCCGAGCTTCAATAATGGAGAGACACGTATAGAAAGAGAAAATACAATAGCACCGGAACTCATATTCGTTTGGCTTCACGCATTTGAAACATAGATGGAGACAAAACTAGGCCCCATGCAACTAAGTACATCGAAATATAATTAGTAATATTTTAAATTAAAAGCTAATCCCATACAGCGTTAATGTAAAAGTGATCATAAAAATAATATAAAACCGGTTCATTATTTTCAGTTCACCACAAACAATGGCGAGCTCGGACGCTTTTGTTTGTTCGATCACATCTTTGTCCAGTTGTAATTTCCTGCGTAGACAGACTCCAGACATTTATGAGCGAAAATATTTGTAATCTACACTAATAAATGAAATTGAACTGTCCATTTTTATGTCAAGATAACGTATATTTACTAAAAAGCCTTGTATTATGTGTCCTTAAGTCTAAAATGCATGTATAAAAATTTCAATGGCAGATTTCGTGATGGTTTCATTAGAATTTTCCTTTAAACTAAATTCCCAAATGGAAGAAATTATTACTTTTGTGTGGCTCTAAATGAGAGGATTTGATTTCCCCTAATTACAACTCTTTACAGAAAAAAATGCCACTTATCAAAAATTTGTTACCGTAAGATGCTATGTGCAAATTTTTAACAGGTAGATGAAGACGATACAGGAAAATTCTTTATTGCACACATAGAAATGGATAAAAATTCATATAATTATTCACATTACACTAAGAAATTTCTAATAACAAATATTATGCAAAGGCAGCTTCAAATTTTTAACAGATATATGAGAAAACAAAGCATTAACAGATAGTCTATTAATAAAGTAAGTCTCAAATACTCTAAAGGATTATAAAAAGGTCGGATAAAATCTATAAAATGTTAAAGATATAAATCCATTCAAAATATATGACTAACAAATTTGTTTTGTCGTGAGTGATAATCGCAAAATATTTAAAAAAACATTACACTTTAACGTGTACCCTGACAATCTGATATTGTATCATCGCATACTGTAATATGTGATTCTAATGAAGCAGTTATCTGTAAATAATCATCTAGGCAGTTAGCTATCACAATTGAGGAAGCTGCTACACTAAGGTAGCAGTCTTTAACAATAACAAGTAGAAGTTATGACAACAGACATTAGTGTTAGCTGAAACAACGTGCCTAAAGGGCCCGCGTTTGACCTGCGAGGGAACTTTCTATGCGGTAACGTTTTCCTCACGTAACGCTTCTTTAAACTCCGCTTGGCTTCTGCCGTATTGACGATTTCCAACATTATTTACATAAACCGTTATATTTATTTGTTTTTAAAAAGAGGCATCACAAACCTTTTTAAAAATAAGATCGTCAAAGGCATCCATTTTGGTTGTTATCGTAAAATCGAACTGTCTTTAACTGTTAAGTAGAAATTCCTATATGTAATTATTCAAAAATACGTGGACTATATTGAGTAAGTATTAATAAAAAGTAATCGGATTATATGCAATAATTGGTATAATAGGCTTAAAAAGGTTCATCTGTGTATTGCTTTTCTGCTATTGTGTCAAATTTCTTGTTCTATTTCTCTTTTGGATGACTTTCAAGTGAGTCAATTAAGCCAGTTTATCTGTTATTGGAAAAGACACGAAGAATATTTGTATAATTCTATCCTGAATTCTGAAAATTATCCGTCAATCTACCCATGGACATAAAAAGTGAAGATTTTTAAAACTACCAGAAAGACGAATATAATAAATTTAGACAGTTTGCGAACTAGGTTTGCTTCAATGGTTTCTTTAAATATTTATTTATCTTCTTAAGCTTGTATATTTGTCATCATTTCGATATGATTAATACAGATCCAACTATAAAAACAAGAGTATTCAATGTATTAATGTGATAATGAATTGGAAAATTCAAAAGAAATTGATCTCAAATTGACTAATTTAATTGTTGTAATTTTTTTTATTGCTGACAGATTAGCGCTTGACTGTGATCTCACCTGATGGTAAGTGATGATACAGTCTAAGATGGAAGCGCGCTAATCTGTTAAGAGGCGATATACCCCTTACGGTTTCTACACAGCATCGTACCGGAACACAAATCTCTTTGTTTGGCGGTACGTTTTTGCTGGTAGGGTGGTAACTAGCCACGGCCGAAGCCTCCCACCAGTCCAGACTCAGACAAATTAGAAAATACGATTTCCTAAATTCGTCCTACCGGGGATCGAACCCGGGACCTCAACTAGCAAAGCGAATACTCGCACCACTGCGCCAGCGAGGCCGTCGAAAATTCGAATTTGAAAAACCATTTGGATAAATTATAACGTATTTATGTGAACTATATTTTTTTTTATAAATGAATGGAATAATGACATTTTTACACTAGATTAATTCAATTTTCCTTTAAAACTCGCGGTTTATTTTTTTCATTTTTTATATAATTAGTTTAAGCATTTGATTTAGAACACATTTCCTATTATATTCCTGCTGGGAATTGAAGCCAGAACCTCTGCGACCGTGGCTGTCGTATAAATAAATATTAATAAAGTATTAATAATTTATTAACGATAAAGTTTAACAAGCATCACCCATTACTTATTTACGCTAGTCGTACATCGATGCTCTCAATTGTATGCGAATCAAGCAATGTCGACTGACATAAATTAAATATCATTTTAAATTAAATTTTATAGAGTAATAAATAAGGTTTCAATTTAAATTGATGTCCAATTGAGGATGTGTGAACTTTGTCGGTCACTAAATAGGTTTCAGATTGCACGCGTTGTTCTATGAGTACTACAGAGGGGTAAGTGAGAAGAGTTTAGCGTTTATGTAATACAGTGTAAACTGAGTGAACAAATTTTAAAATTTCCTAGGACTGCCTCATTGGTCTTGTGGTTAGTATGTTCGACTACAGACATGAGGTCCTGGGTTCGAGTCCCGAGTCGGGCCAATTCGAAAATCGATATTGAGTTTCCTTTTAAGATTTACTGAATATTTGCCCGAAATTGGGATGTTGGTGGTGTGATTCACCCCCGTGCCTTGGAGAGCACATTAAGCCGTCGGTCCTGCGCCTGATCTCACTCCGGTTGTGTCGGATTCCCGTCACATCGGACTATGAGAGTGAAGGAATAGAGAGTGCACTTGTGTACTATGCCTGCCAATCCGCAGTGGATCAGCATGGTGGGTTTACGCTCTAAAAACCCTCTCCCATGCGAATGAGGAGGCCTGTGCCCAGCAGTGGGACGTTAATGGGCTGCTACTTACCTAGGACTGCACTTAACAGCTAATGCAGATATACCCTTACGTTAAAAACGCTAAATAATGATTAAATGAAATGTACTCGTGGAATTATTTAATACTATTAAACTTCTACATCATCATCAATAGAAAAAACTTAGTATATTATGTTTAACTCGTAGTGGTAATGTTTTCTACGTGACCTAATAAGATTTTCATTAAAATAGACCAACTAAAGCAACTTTTAAACGCCTACATGCTTATACAAAAAATACCAATGATATTTAGACATTTAGAATCAAAGAGGTAAAAAAATTAAAAAAACTTGGAATATTTAAAAAAATAAATTTTAAAGATACACGCGATTTTCTTTTAAAGACTTGAACATTGAAAAGCAAATTTATAAACAACATTTTTCATAAGAAATCTACCAGAAATAACCCATTAAAAATGTTTTATATTACAAAAAAAAAAAAAACAATAAGCTATGTTCTGTAACTTGAACTAACGCCTGCTAGATTAACTATTTAGATCGGACGATTTATTTTAATGCAACTCAGATGCACTTGAGATGTATTTAGGTCATTTAATAATTAAGTTCTTTATACTGATTAATGCCAGATTATATTAATGCACTTTAGTAATTGATCATCGAATAAATAGCGTTATAGAAGTGTTTCTTAAAGTAGCTTGCGTTTGCTTTCTATTTGTTAAACTTTTTTTTTAAATATACGCTATTAAGATTAAAAGCTCCACAAAATCTCAGTTATAATTTTCAGATATAATGTTGAAATCTATATTAGTATTATAAATCTGACGAGTTTGTTAGCTGGCATCCGTTAAACTCGGAAAAACCTGGTCCAATTTGTAAATTTCTTTCCGTGCTAGATAGCTCATTTATCAGGGAAAGCCATAGGCTATGTCATCACGCTGCAACAATTAGGAATGTTACAAATTGGGGTCTTTCTCTTTTAAGATCTTCCGCTGCGTGCACTTTGTAAGCGACTAAAATTTCGCAAAAATCATGTATGATAGAATTAATCCCGTTTAAAAGTTCAAATAAAAGTCTTTGTCAATATTTGTCTACGTTTGAAGTTTAGCTCACTAAAACTTTTTTATGCTAATCAAATTTGGTCCTTCTCTGTCTCTCTTATGATGTGCAGATGGTGTTGGGCAGATTAGATTTTAATTAATAAATGTGACTATATTTTATTATCATAAATTGCATAAACGATCCAGGACTTTCATTAAGTAAATAAAACAGCTGTTTGAAGTGAATACGTAGAATTTAAATAGATTAGCAGCCTCAAAGTGTGACGCTTATCTAAAGTTACGACCGTCGTCTCTACGTCCGGTGCAGGTCGACCACAGTGGTTTGTAAACACTGATTTTAATGTTCCCTCTACACGCAACGATCTGTTTAAGCCGGATTATTTAGGATGATAATCCTTTTATACTATGCCAAGCGGTAATAAGTGCTATTACATAGCTCAAGCCATCCCTGTATTTGGATGACAGGCATTTCGAATAGTTCTATCATAAGACTCCAACAGAGTACCAGTGTACTTTATATTACTCAGCACAGACTGGTGTGAAAAAGGACATGAAAATGAGCAGTGGGCTTTAAATGGATTGCAAATGCATTGCGGTTCCGAGCCGATTTAGAAGTGTGCAAGAAGATTTTAATCCGTATGCTATGCCAAAAGTTCGTAAGTATTTAGCCACAGAAAGAGAGGGTATAGTAAGTTAAAAAGCCCAAGATCGGTAAGGCATTGGCTAAACGGATCACGCATATAAGCAATGATTAAGTAAATAAAGCAATTGTAAGAAATCGTTACACGAATAATCAGCCTCAATGTGAAGTTATGACAACTGATGTTTCTGCATCCGACGCGTCTAAACTTAAGCTGCTTATATGTAAATGTAGACTTTAACGTTATCTATTAACACAATGATGTGCTTAAGCTGGATTATGTTTGATTTCTTTACTTCATCAGGTATGTTTTGATTCTGTTCCTCATTATACAGATTTAGTTATATACAAATTGGCGTTTATAGTAGAATTTGCTCTACCGAGAAAGACCCTAGATCCATTTAGTACTAGTATGAAGTATTAAATTATATTCCTTCGTATAGTAAATAGGTCTAGCAAAAAAAAAGAACAGCAAATTTAGCAGCAGATAAGCTATTAGATAATCAGATTACATGCAGAACTCAGTAATTAAAATAGCTGTGAAATCATAATATTGGATGAAAACAAATTATTAGTTTAATCTGAAGTTATGATTGCTGATGTCTCCAAAACGGCTTGTAACCATACTCGTACATCATATTGTTCTCTCTACACTCAAAGATTCAATTATGATGGATTATTTAGGAAAATAATACGTAGCTGTAGTCAGAGATACACAGGTGCTTATAATTGAACCTGCACCACCAAGGTTCTCATTTAATGCAACTGTTAAGAAGCACAATTACAATATCGTAAAGCACAATTATAAATACTTAATGAATAGCGAAAAGGACTCAGTAAACAAGACAGTTGTGTGAAAATATTACAAAAGAATGACGACATTGGGCATTTAAAGTACTAGAAGGAGTTTCATCTGAGGTCGTACATGTGAAATTTCATTTTAAGAATCTGACATATAAAAACAAACACTTTCGAGTAAATAAATGAGCTTGACTTCATGAATATTGTGTAGTTTTAATTATACTTACGCAACAGGAAAGTAATCAAACGCAAATTATAACTTTTAACTAAAACATTCATTTCGATTTAATATTTATGTAATTGTTACTTAATTATATATATTTTCGTGTGGGTTATAATTGCAATATATTAAAATTAATAAACTTATAAATAAGGTTATAATTTTGCGTAATAAAATGTGTATAGACATAATTTAGTTTATTATAATCTTATAGAAGAACTGGAATAATGGATTTTACATGAAATGACATGTAAAACATCAATATAAGAATTGTGAAGAGCGTAGTTTTAACGTGGCTTGATAGACAAGAAATTTTAAACAGCTCATTTTTATATCAGAATAATGTTGGTGGACAGTGAAGATGAATTTTGCAAGTTTGAGCCTCAAATTTAAAGTTTAGAGAATTTCTTTTATGCCAAGCAATAATGGCATATTCAAGTCAGATAAGATATAATGTATAAAAAAGTAAAATTTCCCATTTTATTATTAACTATATGATATTAATTTCATCTTAGTCAGGCTAACCGGCATTTTAACGTCCGCCCATTGCAAGTTCTCACGCATCGAAAAACGAAAGTGTAATAAAGCAAATTTTAGAATTGGATTTCGCAAGTGGCTCTTTACGATGTTTCAGTTGTTAAATAATTAACGTTTTCCCCTCTTATTTGTCTTAATTTTTCTGATCTTATCGTGAGAAATCATCTTATTGAAGATCTCTAGCGAAGTATTTGGTAGTTTTGTGAGAAATTTATATTATTACAGGGGCATTCATAGTCTTTGTAAATTTACTAACCAGATTCACAACAACTATGTCAAATTACAAATGGCTTATTATGTTATAAACTAAAAGTAATGATAATAAAGATAAGAAGAAGGTCTTTGACAAGTTGTCTCAAGTATGCAGAAGAGGCACACAGAAGAAGGCACCAGATAGGTAAATAGATATAGCGTCTGAAATTACAGTGTCTGGGACATATAGAGCTTATTCTCGCGAGAAAAATGGAGAGAAATTTTTCTCTCACGGAGGTCGAAGACTAAAAGGATGATTTAATCAACTAGTGGAACAGCAGACTAAAAAACCAATCAGGTCAGCTAGATAGTTTTTTTTATCGAAGAAGAAATCTTCCAAAGATATTCTAACTTTGAGGAATAGGTTAGTTGGATTGTGCCCTATGTAACCCTTTCGGTAGCCGTCCTCTGCAGATATCAAATTAATTCAGGTTCTCCGCTAGAAGGACTACACTGAACTCACCCTCGTGCAACGTCTTTCCAACTCCTCCCTCGGAAAGTTCCAAAATCGCATTTCCGCAACCATTTTTACAGCTCAATCTTTGGTATCGCTACAGATTTGCTTCTTGAGTAACAGGAGTAAACCCCCAACTAAAACTAAGTCCATTCCGCAAGACCCTTTATGACTTATTTTAACTATATTAACGAGCAGTTGCATGGGTCGTGATCACGACGTAATACATAAAATCAAAATACACAATCTCCATCCTAGTATGTACCCGTTAATACACTTTTAATCTGTCATTAAACCTCGAAAACCATTTATGGCTATTTTTTACATTAACTGTTAGCTTTCACCACCACGCCGTCTACGTCTCTTTGACTCTCTTTAAGCATAACCTCTTCAAAATAACAAACTACTAGTTTCCAAGCCTCCTCCTCTGACAACATAGCTGAATCCAGATAGCTACTGTGATCAGTAGCTATCTGAATTCAGCTATGTTGTCGGTAAATGTGACATAAATTGTTACATTGGAAACATTCCCGGTGCCCATTAGGAGGTATTTTTTTTTTTTTCAATTTTTAATGTGAACATACCTGGAACAGCAGATAGCCAGAATCGTACATCCAGAAGTCATCTGGCGCGTTGCCTGGCTTGGTGAGGTGGATAGCGAGGCAACGCTGCAGTATCAGCTGACAGCGTTGCCCCCCCGGTCCGCGGCCGCTCATGCCTTAGGCGGGCGGCGGCATGCTCTGCAAACAAATAACATTAAAATTAACGACTTCATCCATTTTCATCATACATCAATCGCGAGATTCAATTTCCATTCATCTGCATTATTCTGGTACCCTGATAACGACAACATGCAATCAAATCAATATTTTATTTATTTAAAATAAAAGTGAAAGAATTTATTAAACAATTGGTTTAATTGCGATATCTACGAACTACAAAATAATGTACACATCTGAAACTATTGATGATAGAACAAAAAATATTTAACAGTATCATAGAATGCATTAATATCTACAAAAAAGTCCGCGATACCATATGTCGAACTACTGTAGTTATGCCACTATAAATACTTTTTTGCATTGTAAAAGTAATAAATGCCGACAATAATTAAACCATATTATTCATACTCTGTATAAACCTTATACTATTAAACGATATTTTATAAAAGACCCTTTCAATAGCTGTAAAAGACTTATTAAATTATTTAAATCGGACAATCCATTCAAGAGATATTGTTGGAGAATTTAAAAATGTCAATCCAAAGTAAAAACTGTTAGAATACAATATGGTAGTATAGCGATGGCCATATAAATTTTGTTTGCAGTACAACGAGGAAACCAGTTTTAAAATCTAGTCATTTTGTCACATTACTCTAAAGTACCAGTGACGATGATACTCGTATTACAGAAAGACTTAAGGATGTTAAGAGGATTCATTTGTGCTCAGTTCAGAGAAGATCTTACAAATATTGACAGTAATGGACTAATAAAAATGCAAGGTCTTGCAATATTTTAAGGTTAGTGTTGGTGTAACCCAATAAGAAGCTTGTTTTTCTTCTTAACCTCTTTCTGTTACTTCGGTACTAAAGTAAGGTCAAAGCCAGTGGCGTAACTATACCATCTGGGGTCTGTGGCAAATTCTTTTTTATTTATTTATTTATTTATTTATTTATTTAAGGACCACCAGTAGTTACTACACTTAATGTCTTAAAATATAAAAAAAAAACTTACATCTATACATTGTTGAAGTGTGCAACTTTTTAAGGTAGCCACAACATGAGTTAATATTAAATTAGTCTAAAAATACAATAAAATTATATACTATTACAGATTATATAAAAATTTAAGAAGTTTAAAAAAAAATTAAATTTGAAAAAAATTGAAAAAATATAAAAATTTAAAAAAAAAAGTTAGAATTGAAAAATAAATGGCTATTTATGCTTATAGTCAGAAACCCTCGCATCCCTCAACAATTTCGTAACTCGGTTCCGGAAGTGGCTATATGAGTCTTTAAAAAGGTCTAGCTCGTCAGAAAGTTTATTGTATTGCCGTGTGATACGGGGTATGGGAGAGTGACTACCAAGATTTGTTTTAGCATGTGGTACAACAAATGTTCCCAATTTGACTCGAGCATTAGGTCTTGGTATTCTTACATTAATTTGTCTCAGTATTTGTGGGGCATCTAATGAATTACGCATTATTTTGTATAGAAAGCATTGGTCCAGTAATTTTCTGCGAGAAGAGAGACTATCTAATTTGAAATAATTAAGTCTTTCATTGTAATTCGTTAAAGTTTTATTGACATTACAAAAAAAGGAAATTTTGATGATACTCGTGGCCTATTCTTTCGATGGGGCCTCACCGCAATTCGTCACTTACTTATTTTAATTTTAATAGTACCATTTAAGTAGTTATCCAACTCTAATAACAATTTTATTTTCAAGAGCATGGGTTTATACATTTAGATTCATTCACAACTACCAGCCTATATTAGTTCCACTGCTGGGCGTAGGTCTCCTTTCTTAGGAGAGAGGAAGTGAGCTATAGTCCCCACGCAAGCCTTCATTTTCTTCAGTCACAGAAAGACTTCACATGCATCTTCCATTCACTAGCTTTTCGATGAAGGAACAAAATCTTAAGGCAACTTTCATTCATTTACAATGAAATGAAAGTAACAATTTAATTTCAATAAGGTATTTATTAAGAAAAATCTCTTTTCAAGCTTTCAGTTCCGGAAAAGTGTCTATTACATAAAGTCAAGTCGCATAACCTGTTTTGTCCTATACTCTTCGAGTACCACTTGGACTGGGGCACTTTTGGGCCAGGAGCTTGTGGCATTTTGCCAGCCCTGCCACCCTATAGTTACGCTACTGGCCAAAGCTTTCTACTAGTCGAAAACTGTAAGTTAAGACTTCAGTTATAGAGGCATCATTCTGATAAAAACATCAAAGCTACGATGTAAGTAAGAGAACCGGAAACACACGGGTTTAAAGTAGGAATCTCTTAACAGATTTAAAGCCTATGCCAGTCTATATCTATAAAAAGTATCACAAAAAAACCACTTTCACTTACACATTAATAAGGCGCACAACATCAAAAAGATATCATTAAATATTCGTCATTTTACAACCGAGATATTGAATGGATATCGACATGACATTGTAACAAAATATGTCGCAATACATCATGTCACATATTCACTCGTTATATAACATAATCAACGTACAAACACGACCCTGTTTCACCTTTAATTAATGTATGTGTTTCAAAGGATAAACCGTTATGACGAAATCAATTCGTTCAATAAATACTTGAAATTTATTCGCAAGTCCGAAACAAGTGTCGTATGGCCGGTTACATAATCTATGGAGGTGGACTTAGAGAAGTTATTATTACATTTGTCAGTATTACAGGGGACACCTGAATCAATAAACTGCATGATTATAATTCATTTGATAATGCAGCAAATTATGCAACTTATTACTTTGATAGGTCTCATTTTAACTGTAAATTATATGTACAAATCTTTGCCCTTTCGGACACACAACTAAAGTAGAAAATAAAAATTATTTCGATGTAATTCTTACCAAAAACTATATTGCCCTGCCTATTATTTTGGATGTACAATTGCACCTTACGATTGTTGTGATTCGATGTTTATTTAAAGAAAGAATTTAATGAAATACCTTCTTGACTTATAATTTTCGGCTACCTTCGCCGCTGTTGTTATACGATTAAAAAGTGTTTAATTGACCGTTTTAATGTATTTATGATAATCTTCGATACAAGTACAATAAAATAGATTTTGCAAAATCTTAACCTTATCCTTAACAGAACATATAACAAGTGAAAATATGTTTGAGTCATGATATTAGTTCATGGCAAGCTGGCGGAGCTTGTTCGTAGAGTACGACAGTTTTAATATTAAGTGAATTAGTAAAGCGAAAGTATTAATGTATAGAGTTTAATGTTTAATAGAAAAGAATATGTGTTGTTAACCTCTACACTGTGTAAACAATCGCGTTGTACTTTCAAGAACTTGTTAAAAATACAATTAGGATTAAAATTTTAGGATTACTCTTTGATTCAAAACATTTTATCGAATTTTAAATTAATTCAATTCCCGATACCCATTTCTAGAACCAGTGTGGCCAGTTAAAAGAGCTTACATATTTTTGTTTAATATTAGTATTTATGTTAATTAAAGTGAATGCTTTATTTCGTCTAAATAACTTTTCAATTATGGAATTATATGTGACCATTTCTTTATAATAAAAATTGGTTATATTAAGCCATCCTTGCAAGATAGATATATGGTCGTGTAGACTTTTTTGTAGATCTATAAAAGAGAGATTATTCTGTCATACGTTGTTTTGTTAGATCTCTGATTAGATTAGAATCGATTTAATGAGATACTTTAAATAATTAACGTTATATTTCAAGCAATTTAGACAAACCCTTGACGAATTATACACCAAATCCTTCCTTAACGACCACTCTATCTATTGCTGAAAACCACATGTAAATCTCTTCAGTAATTTTTTCGTTAATCCCTAAAAGACACACGGATTGATGCGGTAGACTTTCTTCAATAATAAGCATAATATTTGTATCGGTCTGCGTCGGATTTCAGTAAAAATCGCAGTACTGTTTAGTGTTTTAGTTTATAAAAGACCTTCAAGACAACTAACTCTACAACTCTCTGTCCATAAAATCTTTTAGAAATACATAAAGCGGCACTGTACCGATTGTCATCAGCCCTTGACACGACAGTGACAACATAAGAGTCAGCATCTACTAGATAGTGAACTGATATAATTTATTACTACAAAGTATATATTTGTAAATGTATTTTGTAGCGCGACATTACTGTATCCCATGATAGCTAAATACTTTGGTAATAAAAAAGTCCTTTCAACAGAGAAGATATGAAGGAACACGTATGAATGTCAAATCAAAGAGTGAATGACAAAGGACATCTTCCTGTAAGTTTCGCTTTTATTTGAATCTCGTATGAATATGATGAAACACGTTATTAGTAAGAGACAACGTCGCGAGAGGATCATACATACAGAATTTGAAGATATCGCAGTAACTCGTCGTTTTTTGCTTATATATCAGGATACCGTCGCAATATGAGGAATAATAGTGAGACAATGTAGACGACAATGTCCACATTAAAAAATAACATTTGTCCTTTCTAAAGCTTTAGACTATCTGTGTACCAAATTTCATTTAAATCAGTTTAGTAGTTTTGACGTGAAAACACAACAGACAGAGTTACTTTCGCATTTATAATATTAGTAAGGATTAACACTAGATTTAAAAATAATTTAAATGCTGGTAGCATAAAAAATATAAAGATTGTGTTATTTCTTCTTAGATTTAATATACAAATTAGATTTGTGAAAGATACGAGGATTTCTTCTTTCGAATCTTTTTATAAAGAAAACAACCAAATGCTTAAAATGAAATCACCAACTAATTAACATAGAATCTAAATAGTATAGTAGTAATCTAAATAGTATAGAATCTAGTATTTAAACAAAAAAGTTAAAAGTGCATGCGTACAAAGTACACATACAGAAGTTTGACTTCTTTGGCAACTAATTTTTATGTTTTGTTTATATTTATACGAATCTAAAACTTTAGATTTTCGAGACTTAGTGGGAGGGAAAAAGGAAGATATGTTATGAATTTAATTGTCATTTAAATATTAAAAGCGTCGAAAATTAATACAAATAATTTATCGAAATCTCAAATGACGAAATGTAAATTAAAATGGCGAGTGTCTTTTGTCAATACTATAAATTAAATATTGTTTTTGAATTTAAAATTTAGAAATGGTAATTTTATGTAAAATAGTATATTAAATTACTTAATTCCCTCATTGGTCTAGTGGTTAGCATGTTCGACTACAGACATGAGGTCATGGGTTCGAGTCCCGGGTCGGGACAATTCAAATATCAATATTGAGGTTTCTATTAATATTTTCTCAATATTTGCCCGAAGTTGGGAAGTTGGTGGTGTGATTCACCCCCGTGCCTTGGAGAGCACGTTAAGCCGTCGGTTTTGCGCCTGATCTCTCTCCGGTTGTATCGGATTGCTGTCACGTCGGACTATGAGAGTGAAGGAATAGAGAGTGCACTTGTGTACTATGCCTGCCAATCCGCAGTGGAGCATCGTGGTGGGTCTATTGTTATCGCATGGTAGCATTGATCTTGAAATGAACGCCCGCGAGACGTTTCCGCCGGAAAGTCTTCGTGTTAAACCGCGTCACAACGGAGATTCATTCGAGTTGCATCAGTGGCTCAGTGAAGTGTTTATTGTTTGTCGTAAGTCAGTGGATTATTTGTAAATTGTGATATTTACAAATAATATTATAGTAAATTGGGATAAAGTATATAGAATGACATAACTGGTGTTGATAAGTCAAAGTACTATGTATTAAAGTGACTATATTTGTACATGTATACGTTTAATTTATATATCCTGTGTAGTCGGACAACACTATGCTCTAAAAAAACCCTCTCTCGTATGAGTAAGGAGGTCTATGCCCAGCAGGCGGACGTTAATGGGTTGCTACTTACTTATTCACTTAAATGACGTGTGTCAAATTATGCCACATGTTATTTGTAAATATTAAAACTACCTACCTTTCAAAAGAATTAGCATACGCCTAAAGTATTATTCAATTTAATGATATGTTTTTTTTAATTCTTTTGTTTTTAAGGGGCTTTTGTATTATTAATAATACACGCCAGCCCCATCGTAAACTTATAAACTAACACACAACAATGTAACAATAAAAAGAAATATAAACAAACAAATAAAACTAACATTCTTTGAGAGAATCATTAACAAATTTATATAACTTAAATGCCAAAGGTTCACTTGAGATTAAATTAAAAACACCAATATAACTTAATGATTGTTAAAGGTTATAATTAAATATTGTTTAGAGGTAGATATTGTTATAATGCTGCAATGTAACGGCAAATGATTTTACTTTATGGATTAATATAATCAAATTTTGCTAGTGCAACGTTAAACCGCCCCCTTGTATTTCGGTATGGTATTGAAACGGTTTGATGTAAATGGGCGAATACCTTTACGAGCTAATAATAGACCACTAATAGCCATACCATAGCCATTCGCGCATTTGTTTGCATAAAATTACGATTATACCAAATGATAGTTTGCGTACAAACGCATAATTACCATCGCGACTTTATATCAAAGTTAAGTAATAGAAGATAATTGCTTTAATAATTTCCGTCAACTTACATTTAAGAACTTGTCAACATCGTTCGCAGGGAATTTGTCAATTGTCAACGCCGTCGTTAAGCCAGTGTTGCTAATTGACAAATTTCAACGTATTCCAGTATTATGGTAGAGTAATAATAAATCTTAGCATTAAAATGAAAAGCCTATAATCTAAACTAACATTATAAAGAGGAAACATGTTTGTAAAGTTTTCACACAAAAACTACTCGACCGATTTTTTAAATTTTTTCACCATTAGAAAGCTACATTTTTGCTAAGGGACATAAGTTATATTACTTTCTCAAAATAAATAGGGATCCCTAATAAAAATGCATTAATATAATCCAAGGAGTGAAAAAATTGGTTGCAAAAAATCTGTCATCGCTGCGGAAACTATTGGTGTTAGAACAAAAAAGTGTTCTACAGTATTATAAAACGTATTAATATCTACAAAAAAGTCCAGGAACCCATATGTGCAACTACTTTAAAATTTAATAAAAGTGGCGACAGTAATCAAACAGATCAAAATTAATTCCAGGTACATGTTTGAAAGAGATGTATGTATTTTGTGTTGTTCCTTACCTTAATATATTGAATTAGTTTTAGTTGTTAAAACACTCTGTTTTAGACTTTGAGCTATCAAAGCTTTGTTTATATTAATTAAAATAAGGAACAAACAGCAGCTCAAGGAACAAAAGTGTTTTGTACTGTCCATCCGAACGATACAGAATTAATTAATCACATATCTTGTAAATGCAAATCATTCACAGAAACAAAAACGTTGGTAAATATTCAAATATATGAGCATAAATTTAAACTCACGTTGATACGTTTACTAGTAAAAAAATATAATTAAAATATATTATTTGTGCTGAACTTTAAAAATCATAATTTTGGTCATGAATTTAGTAGCTTCACGCCGACCTTGGAGTTTTTATAATAATTAATACCAGCTGGTGGTTCCTGGCTTAGTAACCTTTTAGATAGATAGATAGACACTACTGGACTAGCGGGAGGCTTCATCGGTATCTAGTTACCATCCTACCAGTGAAGACGTACCACCAAATAAAAGAGATTTGTGTTTCGGTACGATGCTGTATAGAAACAAGTTACTTAGATTGCCTCTTACAAGATTAGCGCGCTTCTATCTTAGATTGTATCATCGCTTACCATCATTTGTGACCACAGCCAAGTGCTAACCTGTCAGCAACACAAAAAACCTCTCAAATAAAAACCATCTGTCTAAAATTGTCCATAAGTAGACATGCACAAAAATTAGGCGATTACGAAAGCTCTTACTGTTGCACATAAACGCCTGATTACAACAAAGTCAGATTTTTTGTCATTTATAACGTTTTTTCTGTTATTTAGGTCTATTGGTTACTTGCTGTTGGAGGCTTCGGCCGTGGCTGGTTACTACCTTAACATCAAAGACGTGCCGGGAAGCAAATAATTTGCGTTTAGACAAGAAGCTTAAGGTGATAAAGCCTTACCTAACTGGCATTACCACCCTAGACTGTATCATCACTTCTCAGCAAGTCAAAGTCATCGGTATATTTTTATTTAGACATTTTGTCGTTTTTGTAATTTTGATGATTACCTCACCCCCATTTATTAAGATTTTTGATGACTATATCACTCCATTTTTTGAAGCTTTGATATCACCCCCCATTTTTTAGTATATCGAAGATCATATCAACCAATTTTTTGTAATTTTGATGATTTTGTGACCCAATTTTTTATAATTTTTATGATTACATCGTCACTTTGTTGATTAGATCATCGATTTTTAAAATCGTAAAGCGTAAGTACAAAATGCAGTAAAGTAATAAATAATCTTTGAAATACATATTATGTTTTTGCTTGATTCTTTATACATAGGGGCCGTCGATATAAACCACTCGCTATTGTACAAATGAGGAAATTATTGTACGCCATTAACTTGTCCAAATAACGCTAAATATAGTATTCTAATTGAATATCAAGCATCGTAGCGGAAGGCAAATAATTATATAAAGCGACATAATTTCAGTGTCTCAACTAACCACTAAGCGAACGCATTTCCATAATCGGATACTTTAACTCACTCAGCATCCCTTTGCAATTTTCTATCGTAGAAAAACGTACCATAACACAAGGCGTTAGGGTTTAATTTCGCATGGTTTTAAAACCTATTTAAAAAGGTAAACGCGCATATTGTAGAATTCGCCGGTATAGTACAACGTCTGAATTGTGTTACACAACTTTTGTTGATTTACTTAGCCGGGAAGAGATTTTGAATTAGAAATGCACGTTTATTATCATATTATTTAAATGAGATATCCCATTACATTTTCCTAGAACTCTTTTGCTGTTTGTTAATAAGATCGAGATTTATTTCGACAAGTGAATTGTATATAAGAATACTTCGAAGACAAAAAAGCGTGAATGAATTGCTCTATATATATTAAATTTTAAATAAAAATTGTAATGATGATAATAAAAAAAACGTACACCCGACTGAGTTTGTTGTGGGCTCTTCTCAGATCAGGGCGCGAAGGAACCCTCGTAACTTTAGATTGTAAGTCGTTCTTTAATGTTATCATTAGTCATTCATTTAAATAATATATAGAAAAAACGATATTTGACGATTCAAAAGTGCCGTAGTAGGCCTACTTGAATAAAGATATTTTGACTTTGACTATAGAAGTCTATAAAAGTTAAAAAAAATGTCATTTGAAATTAACAGCTTTTTACTAAATACCATTGACTGGACATTCAATGGCAGATAGCTGTTAGAAAGAGCAAGTCAGATTACATTGATTAAGAAAAAAAAGCATACGGACTTCATCAGGTAACATTGTGGAAAATTAAAAAATAATGTGTCTCAAAGGGCCACTAGCTGTGCATGAAGGAGTGTTGGTGCCAACACTTATGTACGGTAGTGAAAGTTGGATATGAGAGAAGAAGCACAAACGTAAAATAAATGCGGTAGAGATGAGAGCATTGAGATGTTTGAAGCAAAATTGAGAAAGGTATGCTTAGATGGTTTGGGTACGTAGACAGAATGCATAAAAGGACACTAACAAAAAGGATTGATGAGTCAAGAGCGAATGGGAAAGTTGGAAAGGGATCACGACGAACGTAGACCAAATCCAGGACATTTGAAATAAGGGTCAGGTCAAGAGTAGTCTTAACTAATAAACTTATATGAAAGGTTGAATGAGAATGAAAGAAGCGAAGGAGATATGCAAGGATCTTAGCAAGTGGAAGGATGTAGTCTCTTCCTACTCCTATGAGAATAAGGCGCGATGCTATGTATGTATATACGAATCAATTCTGGTTTAAAATGATCGTATAGTCGTCCTATAAAGTTAAATATAAGGTAGCAAATTTATGACATGTAAAGTTTTGGAACGTTGGACACAACTTTATTAAAAATTGTTGATATACATAAATTAGAAAAAAGGGAAATGACTGTATGTATAGCTAATCACAATTAATAATATGTCTCTATCTATTACATAAATGCCAAAATTAATAACTTTATAACGACAAAAACATTTCGGTTTAAACAATTCAAGATGGGAGTCAGACATCAAGAGATGCATTTGATAAGGATCACTACACGTTATAATATTGATTTTAAAGTCGTTCACTAATTTGATAGGATAAGTGACACTAGTCTTTGATTCTTCATTATTATATTACACACTTTACTCTTCTCATGCCACAAACTTGATATATTAAAACACAATAATTGCCCAATACTAGTAGACAACGTTAATACAAACTGAGGAGAGTAAAACTGAGAATAGTTTTATTTATCCTATGAACTTAGTAAGCAACTTTAAAAGTTCAGAAGTGGCATAGCTCGATATCACCCGTTTTATTCCCAATCCCGATAAATCCGCACATAGTGACCGTCTACATTTCAGGAAAAAGAAACTTGTTTTGCTAAAAATTGAAAATTCTTTTCTGTATCTTCTATCTAGTAAAGTTTGGCAAGTTGATCTAACATAAGATATGCAAACTTATTTAAAGGAAGATAATTTAAAAGATTACTTAGACGATAAAAAAGGGTTGCTAGAAATCATCTGCTCTAATCTACATAAAATAAGGTAATACTATAATGATGGTAAAAAAGAATAACCGATTAAGTTTGTTGTGGCTTTTCTCAAGACAGGTCGCGAAGAAGACCTCGTAAATGTAGATTATAAGCCGTTGTTCATATCAATATCAGGCATACATTGTAATTAATGTGTAGGTAAAACTAAGTTTGATTCAAAAGCTGTAAAAAACTACTTGAATAAAGAATTTTTGAATTTGAATATATTCTGATATTGGCAGCATTTTGAGTTGGCACTAAGGGCATAAAATTCTATATTTAACCTAAGAAATTATCAAATTTGATGATTAGCTAATGAAATGCGATGTTTGTAAAAAAAAACTTAAACAAGTTCCAATCTAGGTTAGTAAAGTATGGCCTGCACTTAAACGCTTGAGTGATAGCGCGTAAAAGCGTAATTAAAAGTTCGACTTTCGGGATTGTGATTGATTTATTAATTGATGAGATTACAATCATCGATAAGGCACAATGGATTACTGGTAAGACCGATTTGCTGTTTAATGAGTTGTCCTGAATAGAAATTTCAGGTCCATTTAATGTAAAAGTCCATTTCCGGTCTATTCTCAGGGTTATTACTATAATTACAAGCATTTAGTTACGTAGTTTCTTTTCAACCACAAAATTATTAGCAGTTATTTTTAGATAGATGTTAGTTTTATAATTTCTCATACCAATCTAAATGTATTTCGTTGGTCCGAATTAAGAAAATCCGACCTACAAAATCGCAACTATTCAGAAAAGCGGTTTGAATTGAAATGAAAAAATGAAACTATCATGAACAAAAAATGAAAAAAAATAAAAATAAGATAATAAAAAAAATGAAACTATCATTAATAAATAAAATGTCATCATACTCGGATCGAAAAGGCTTTAATTTGAAGGACGAAAGTACCAAATTTTGATGATTTAAAAAATGTGTAATGCTTAATATTTCCGAAGCTTGGCTTGTGCGATTCTTTTAAATGTCTAAATATTTGATAATTTGTTTTGCTGCGTCATCAAAATTTTAAATTATTTAACAACAACTATGATGTTCGCTAACATCGTAAAACACGCTCAAAAAAGTCCACCAATGTAATATTTTATTACCGTTAATCACGATACAAACGATAAAACTATACAAAAAGATAATTATTCAATATACTCATATTATGCTATTTATTACTATGAAATGTTTGCAATAGTCGCACCAGAAATATTACTGATATCCATAATGTATCGGTCGAGATTCCTTGAATGACTGAAGTTGTTTCAAGGTTTCGATACACGGAAAAGAAGTCAAGAATTCAATTTAACATAATTATAAAACACGGCTGTTTAGTGAATTGATTTTCTCCTTATCCGATAGAATTCTTGAATTAACTTAAATGAGTCCTTACATTATTACCATAATATCCTAAATTCGGCGTTTCAAATGGCTTGGAGATAAGCAATTTCAAGCTTGAAGTTTTTAATTTTTGATGAACAATATTATGACAATACATAGACATTCAAAGCCATTGAGGCCAAAAATAATGCAGGAAAAATTTCTAATTCGTATATTAACGACAGAACGCAAAAGTTACGATAAAATTGCGCAATAACCATTAGTCAGTTAACATTTCTTTTACAAGATCCTAACATTGGCAACTTTACGATTTAAATTGGTTGTTTTTACTCCAATACGACGATTATGTCAAAAATACGGCTAATTGAAAATATAGACTGTTTTTGATGCCTTAATTTTGCCTGGAATATGATTAAATATATTATGTTAACTACAATATATTGTACTGATGATGATTTCAGTAAATGTAATCTAGTATCGCAGTACGCTAACATCTTCAGACTGTATCATCACTAGCAGGCAATTTAACAGTCAAGCCTTACGTGCACCGAGAAAGAAATGGCAGTAATTAATAATACTAAATATATTCCTCACCGTTATCAAAGTAAATGCAAATTAGAGGAATTTTTCGGCGTCGCGTGCTCGCAAGCAAATTGCGGTACTCCATTTTGAGAATTAAGGCCGTGCCACACCAGAGCTGCCTATTGCCGGTCATTATAACGGCATCACCGCCAATTTTGGTGTTGTGTAACCATTGCGAAGGTGTTTTACATCATCAATGAATCTTCACCTCGTTTTGATCAGGAAACAAACCTTGTTAGGCATTAGAAGAGGAATAGGAGAGGTTAATCGGATATACAAATCATAGGGCTACTGAATATTCACATTCAGTAGCCCAATAAATAGTCAATAAAAACAGAATGTGTCATGAATAGATCGTATTTGTCTATATAGCAATAACGTCGCAACATTCATGCTCTTTTATACATACGGCACAGACCACGTCCTTCCACTTGCCACGATCCTTGCATATCTCCTTCGGTTCTTTCATTCTCATTGAACCTTTCTTACGAGTTCGTCGGTTTTGAGTACTCTTGACTTGGCCCTTATTTAAAATGTCCTGGATTTGGTCCAGGAACGTTCGCCTTGGTTTTCCTCTCCCAACTATCTCATTCACTCTTGACTCATAAATCCTTTTTGTCAGTCTCCTTTAATTTATTCTTTCTACATGCCCAAACCATCTAAGCATACCTTTTTCAATTTTAGTCACTACATCTTCTTTTATGCCACAACATTCTCTTATCACACTTCTTCTTGCCTTACTTTACTCTGTTCTCTATTTACTTCATACTCCTTCCTACCTTAAAGAACCTTTCGCTATACAGTGTGATTATCTTAACACTTATCTTCACCTTCATCTAATAATAAACCTATGCATCCAGTATGTAAACCTACTTTTTAAAAGAATTCATTTATTATCCAGATTATAAATTTATGAAATGCGCTACTTGATAACATCCAGCATTCAGAGGCATTGGCCATTTTCAAAATTCATTTGAAAGAGTACTATTTGGTCCAAAGTTTCAGTGAAAAACACCTATTGTATTTTTATATATTTGACATTATACTTAAGCTTATTTTTATTTCTGACACTGTTCTGCCCTTTAATTTATTGAAGAAACATCTACTTTTACTATACATATTTTGCGATTTGTAAAAGTGTTATACTATAAACAGTTGGTTGACAACACTTAAAAATACTAAAACCATTGTGCTATACTACGAAATGTTATGCAATACGAAGTAATTTTAAGGAACGGAAGAATTTTGTGAGGATAATCTTTCGAGCTGTTTCTGAGTACTTGTTTTAAAGATAATTAATGTTAAATTGTAGAATTCAAATTGTGAAGTAATAGTGCAAGTATCTAGTCTAACATAAAGTTAATATTCAATAGGTATTACACAAGCTACCAATAGATTTATCGATCTACTAAAACTTACTGACTAATTTATATCTAAAGTAGATATTTAACGTATCAATTTGACTAAAATATTGTTAATTGTCTATTTGTCCAAAGGAAAATTTAATTATAATGTCGGGAATAGAGTTTATTTCCCTACATAAACATATCATTATGCGATCTGTTAAATATACATAAATAAAGTTTACATTTAATAAAGGAAATTAATAAACATTGTTAACTATACACGAAGCCTTTATCTCTAAAGCAAACCTTAATTATTATTATGTGATTTCTAGACGTTTCGGAAGTTGCCAATAGATTTTATTGGGTTGTTTAAAGACACTTACTTTATGAGCTGTTAAATGCAGACACTGCGATAACAAAGGTATTTCATTCCGATAATGTCTACTTTATATTAAGCTTATATCTTTGAAGTTACTTTTATTTATTGTGCGATAGAAACTTTTAGATGTTTAGGAAGATAGCTACACATTTTATTGGTTTGGAAGTACACAGCTTTTAGGTTCATAGCTACTAAGATTACAAAGGTATGGCTTTCTAAATTGGCTTAGTTTATATTAAGCTTATATCGTTTTAGTTAATTATAATGATACCTTACTTATTTGCTTTTATAAAGTATATAATGGATTTTATTAAGTTACAAGATGATAGACATTTTTCATATCTCATCCCAGTAAAAAAGTATTTTATTAATAAAATGTTTTTAGCGACAATAATATACATAGTAGAGTAATAAATTAAAGTATAAAAAATTTCTACAAAATATATGCATATCTCCTTCGCTTCTTTCATACTCATTAAACCTTTCTTACAAGTTCGTCGGTTTAGAGTACTCTTGACCTGGCCGTTATTTAAAATGTCCTGGATTTGGTCCAGGAACGTTCGCCTTGGTCTTCCCCTTCCAACTTTCGCATTCACTCTTGACTCATAAATCCTTTTTGTCAGTCTCCTTTCATTCATTCTCTCCACATGCCCAAACCTTCTAAGCATACCTTTCTCGATTTTAGTCACTACGTCTTCTTTAATACCACAACGTTCTCTTATCGCACTATTTCTTACTCTGTCACTCAGTTTCAATCTACTCATACTTCTCAACACTCTCATTTCTACCGCATTTATTTAACTTATGTGATTCTTCTGCCATACCCAACTTTCACTACCATACATAAGTGTTAGCACCAACCCTCCAACTACTAACAATAATTTTAGGATCTTCCAAAAAAGTTTGCGAGTATCGACTGTCTTACGTTTGGTGTCGTCCTGGAGTGAGTTTCAGTCAAAACTTTATTACGCTAAAGAAGAGAATGATTCATTTTCATTCAAAGTTCGATAGCTCAACGAGAAATGGTCGTATCGAGAACAAAAAAAAAAACAAATTGAAGCTGAATAGACTGCCTTTCCAATCCATATAGTGGTGAACTTAGAAAAAAAATTGAATCCATACTCCAAAAATAAGATCGAAATTTTTTTTTCTCATCATGTTCATTACATTTAATTTAAATAAAAACTTTAAGTTTGAAATTGCTTTTTATTTTACTCAGATGAAACCACTTTTATAAAAGATACAGCCATTTTAAAAATCATTAAAATTTTAGATATTTTTAGATCCTTTAATTCTTTGCGCTAATTTACAAATATTTTTTTTACATTACTTATATTTCTTTTATTAAAATAAATCCATTTAACAACACAATTTTAAATAATTTTAACTTAATGTTAAAATTGATAATATATTTTTAATGATTCAAGTAGCGAACTTGTGCTGTCTTTTTAATACGAGTAAGTTAATATTTTAACATCAAACTGTGAAAAATTTATTAGCTGTTCTTGAATTTCAGAGAGATTAACAAATTTTATATATATGTATATGTACACTGCAATTGTTATAAAAGTATTAGATAGTTTGTATATATAAAAGTCAATTGCTGTTCATTAGTTTTGCTAAAACTCGATAACGACTGGACTGATTTGGTTAATTTTGGTTTTGAATTATTTGTAGAAGTCCAGGAAAGGTTTAAAAGATGAGAGAATATGAAAAAAATGCTTGGAATGTACTAAAAACAACAATTTCGCTTTAGAAAGTATTTTAAATTTAGAAAGTATTTGACAGCTAATCAATAGAATTTCAAAAAAGATATCAACAAATTTAAAAGAACACTGTTTTCTTTGATACATGTTTATTATAATTTCCACATTTCAAATACACAATATAATGTTAATGCGTCTAGGCCTAGATTCTAGCTGCACCAGCTTTCCTCACTTTTTGCTAACACCATACCATAAAGATGTACAGAGAAAGTAATCGGGCTTTCTAGCATTGACAGATGACAAAGCTTTTGAACTTTTTACGTACTTAGCTGATACCATTAAAGTACAAAAATATGTCAAGAGTCAAGTATAAAATCCCAATTTAGAATTTTTTAAATCGGTCCAGTAGTTTTTCTGTGAAAACGTTACAAATATACATACTTTTTTCAATATCAGTTTATCGCAACATGACGCTACACCACAGTCTTAAATTAATAAACAAAATATAACATTGTATAGTGTAAGTATTAGTAAATATGAAAATCATAACATTTGGTAGTTTTTCATGACTCTTTAGTTTCCAAGAGCCACTTAAGCATCATTAAGCAAAAACGCAGCCTAAGGGTTAAGCGAAAATGTAAATAGAAGCCCAATAGTGCATCAGTCGTACACTAAAACAATAATTTCAGGGCAGGCTGTCTGTCCATCATTTGTGTAAATTTTGATGACAATCTAAAACAACGTATCAGTGAATACTTACCAAAGCGTATTGTATTGAGGTTGCCACTACGTATAAAGAGTTAACTAGCATATTAAATATATATATATATATATGTGGTTAAGCCTGTGTAACTTTTTTAAAAATTAGTTTGCTATCGTTTATAATATTAAATTAATAATATATAAGTAAAACTTATCGGGGTCGTAATATGTATTATTTTAAAAAGGTACTTTCAAATTACTATCTAAAAATATGAAAATAGTTATATAATAGTTATCATTACGTTTGCGTAATTTAATTTAGAAACACAAATGTTAAGCTATTTTTCTTTTTTGTTTGTGTTGTTCAATAAAATATCTAACTATCTATCTATTATAGTTTATTTGTGCATGGTTTTACTGCGCCATTCGCAAACAAAATATATTTTGATGATAAATGTAATTATTATATATAAAGGTTATATTTTGGCGGCCTCGCTGGCGCAGTGGTGCGAGTATTCGCTTTGCTAGCGGAGGTCCCGGGTTCGATCCCCGGTAGGACGAATTTAGGAAATTGTATTTTCTAATTTGTCTGAGTCTGGACTGGTGGGAGGCTTCGGCCGTGGCTAGTTACCACCCTACCAGCAAAAACGTACCGCCAAACAAAGAGATTTGTGTTCCGGTACGATGCTGTGTAGAAACCGTAAGGGGTATATCGCCTCTTAACAGATTAGCGCGCTTCCATCTTAGACTGTATCATCACTTACCATCAGGTGAGATCACAGTCAAGCGCTAATCTATCAGCAATAAAAAAAAATAAAAAAAAATATTATACTATATCTATCTGTAGAAAGACTGTGAACTAATAGTAGGTTTAGAAAAGTATAAACGTAAAATGCCAACACAATAACGCGTATATCAAATATTGAATGTATAAAGCGACACAGCTAAAGTGCTTACGTATCTGGCGTCCCCAGTTCGTTGTTGAAGGCAAACATTTCTCGGAATCTTTGTGTGGCTGTCACGCCCGATCTCGGTAACTTATCGCCGGGCTCTGGACGTTATCTGAGAATTTACAACTGGACACCTACTAAACGGTGGAGTGAAATATTTCATTTCACAGTAAGAGCTTCCTGATACTTCGTAACATTTAATTTTGCAAGTAATTTATTCATTGCTATGTTATTTCGTATGTTTTTCATAGATATACAATACTAGCTATATAATGCAGTGTTAACCTCGTAATCCTTTAAGGTAAAAAGGTAAATAACAGCCCATTAATGTCTGCTCAGTCCTCCTCTATCCTCTCTCAGAGGAGTGAGGGTTTTTAGCAGATAAACCCACAACGCTGTCCCATTGCGGACAGACAGGTAATCCTTTATTTATCCTTAATTAGAAAAAACTCCAGGATATTATGGTGTAACTCCATAGTGAGTCTAAGTTGCGAAATACTCATGTATAACGATTTTCAAGTCAAACTCGCAGTAACTGATTTAGAGAGTTTTTCGCTCATATATCCTGATCTCATGTGAATATGGATAAACCCGTTCTTAGTGTACGTCGATGTTACAATGGGAGTAACTATGCCAAATTTTAAGTCGATCGGACTTTTATTTTCGGAGATTTCGTAATATAAATAAGAGAAATGAAGAAATTTTATGCAACTGTTTATGCATTAAAAGAGACTGTATTTTATCCCAATTTTACACGCTCAATTAAATGCAGAAATATAATATAAATTTTATTTGACGCTTGCATAATGTGTGTACTTTTTATTTATTTATTGCATTGCACATAAAAGTTTTATTGAATTCTTTCCATGTAAAGACGAAAATCATTTCTAGATAACGTAGAAATTGACTACTTTTTTATACGTTACTAATAATAACTCATACTTGTAACTGATGAAATAATATAAGTTAAGGCAAATAATCATTTACCTTTTGATGGTTTTTGCTGGTCAAACCAAAATGTGATGGAGAGCATCTCGTAAAAGGAAAACGGCCAAAGCCAACCAATCCAAAATGAGAATTTTAATGATTAAATGTCCTAAATTGCTCATACGGGTAATGAACCCAGAAAGCCCAATAACAAAGAAAAAACCTGCACCAGTTTTATATGTCATATATTACCTTGACGAGTTTTTAAATAACATTTTATGACTGCATTAAAAATACAGTCAAAAGCTAACGTGAGTATAGGCTTTAATAAATTATCTTGATCTTTTAAGTCTTATGTGTTTAAACTATAGGTTAATTATTTACCTAAAGTATATTATTACACGCAAGTTAAATAAATATTCATATAAAGATAAATATTAATTAAATTAAATTTGCATTTGTAGTCAGGAAACTGTGAACCATATCATTTATGTTCCTGCTGTATCTTTTTATCTGATATTTATGATTTTAAATTTCCATTAAATGCTAGGTATTTTTATTCTATATAAATTAACCCTAGACTGTAATCTCATTTTATATTAAGTAATGATTCCAGCCTTTACTCAATAGTTTAGTTTATACAAAATATTACTTTAGAGACCGGAGCCTTCTTCTAATTGAGTAATCATTCAGAAGCAGCTCTTTATATTTATTGGATTTGAAAAGCGTAGAACTATTTACTGTTTGAAATCCAGACCTAATTATAAGAGGTCAAATATATGAGGAAACATATAGGAACTTAGTCATCATCATCATCATTTCCGTATACTTCATTGGTGAAGGTCGTGCTCGCTGTAATGCCCACTCCATCAAGACCTAATTAAAACCTATTTATTTTTAGTGGCTCTTTAATCTTGATCTAAATATTATAACTGTAACTTTGACTCTTCTGTTTTAAAAGGTCGGCGACTGATCTGGTTTAAACTATCCTAAATCGCCCCTTTTAAGAATTGAACTCGGGATTTCTACTAGCAAAGCGATTATTTGCATCATTTTTTGCTGACACAGACTCTTTTGCACGTTGGATAAAGTAGAAACATCTAACTGGTTATCTAAATGTGACTCGCTGACTGTATCAGAGTACCCATTAAAATAAAGTCGAACCCTCGTCATCGGATTGTTGGTGGTCAGATGATGTCTGACGCATTTAGCTCTGAGAACCCTGGAAGAATTTGACTTAAAGGTTCAACTCAAATACTAACATCGTTTCATCAAGGAGGAGGACAAATTAATTTACTAGTTCCTGAAATATTATAGTGGTAATATTCAAAAACAGGCTAACAAACAATCAATAACTGCGAAATTGAGACGTGAGCGAAATGTTTATCGTTTATATTAAAGCAGTCATAACACTAAACCTAAACAAAGGATTGGGTCACTGGTTGTAAGTAAATCAATTGTACTTGACATTCAGGCGGAAGTTAGCTGGAGCTCGGTTTAGGCGACTTATCGCCTATACTATATAAAGTAAGTCAGAGGTAATGAACTTTGGGTATAAAAGTAAATTTATCATCATTTCCGTACACTTCACTGCTGAAGATTGTTCCTGTTCTAATATGCCTTGGTGGCTTCATTAATGAGCTTTTTTATACGCTGGGAAATGCTTTTACGCACTGATTGTGGAACTTACTGGCAGTGTCAGAATATCCACTGACACTCAGCGGAACCCTCATTAAACTAAAAAGCCAGGTTGTGATCGACAAAGAAGTTTAAAGGTTCAAGGTAGAGGTAAAAGGTATTCGTCAAGATGCGTCATTTCTCCCAGCCAACTCCTTCGGAAAAAAGTGGCATCTGTTGCTTCTTCTCTCTTTCTCTCCATTGCTACATTTACCAAGGCCTCGCAGAAGTAACTGCATTCCATACCGCTACACTGCCAAGCATTGCGCTTATGATATTTCATATACTTGCTTTCATTTCTCTCTATCCTCAGCTTACTGTTTTAGGGCTGTTGGAATTTCCAATGTCGTTATCCTCTTTGTTTGATCATGTCAATAGGTAGGTGAATGACCCCTTGGTCTATTTTCTTCGATCATTCCTACCACAACGAGTTTAACCAGGTTAGCTGGCTGTCTTCTGGTAATATGACTAAAATAGTGGAGTACTCTTTAGAAGCAGGTGGTAGATATCCTTATTGTGACGTTATGTGTCCACGGTATATATTGGATTTTCATCTCTCCCTCCACCAAAAATCAAAACACTGTATAATTACTAGTCAATTCGGGTATACATTATGATTGTACTGAGGCTCTCATTCGTATGCGATTTTGTTATTCATCGAATTACAAACGTAAAGAAATAAACGTTTCACATGTTTATACACACACTTGCACACTATAATATCTGATACGCAAATAGCAAATCTTTATATGAGATTTACCATCAAAGCTGACATTCCAAAACTTAGTAGGACTTTTTTTATAAATCAATCATCTATTGTTTTGTCTCTTTAATAGAATACGTATGATTTATTAAATAAATATAATAGTCAAATATACAGAAAATCTTGTAAACCGGGTGTATATGTATATATGTCGGAGTGCAATATTCTGTGGAACGCTGTCGCCATCTGTTTATCGACGTGAGGCAGAGTCAACAGTGACGATCCGGCGCGCGTCTCTCGGTAGTTCTTCGATGACGGTCCGCCAGAACGGTCGACTATTGAAACTGTCGCGTTCCTAACTATTATCGTTAATGTTTTTGTATAAATTTTTATCGCGAACATTAAGTGATTGGACATTAAAATCTGAGTTAATTAATACAGTGTTTGATTGCACCAACATTACCCACCAAAGCCCACAGTATGGAGATGGAATTAATGATGCCATTAATGACGATGTCGGCGGAGAACCCAACGCCCCTATGCTTTATACTCCTCTCTTATTCTCCGACATATATATATATAAAAAGATATGGTAGTAGTTTTTGGCAGAAATGTTATTGTGGTCTTCGGTAAAAGAAATTCATCAATTTTATGAAAGATTTGTTTTAGTAACATAAACTATAGTGCCTAAACTGCCTCATTGGTCTAGTGGTTAGCATGTTCGACTACAGACATGAGGTCCTGGGTTTGAGTCCCGTGTCGGGCCAATTCAAAAATCAATATTGAGTTTTCTATTAAGATTTTCTCAATATTTGTCCGAAGTTAGGAAGTTGGCGGTGTGATCCACCCCCGTGCCTCGGAGAGCACGTTAAGCCGTCGGTCCTGCGCCTGATCTCTCTCCGGTCGTGTCGGATTCCCGTCACATCGGACTATGAGAGTGAAGGAATAGAGAGTGCACTTGTGTACTATGCCTGCCAATCCGCAGTGGAGCAGCGTGGTGGGTCTATGCTCTAAAAACCCTCGCTCCTCGGAGTGAGGAGGCCTGTGCCCAGCAGTGGGACGTTAATGGGCTGCTACTTACTTTTTTACTAAACTCTAGTATCATTTAAATTTATTAACAAAATGTAATGAAACAAACGTGTGCCATCGATTTGCTATCCCTGGCGTTAACTATTATTGTAGCGGGCACAATACGTCGAATGCAGAATATGAAAATATATCTGTATTATTCAACATGTTCATTCAACGTTTTGATACGTAGAACACAAAGGATCTCTTATTTGAATATAGATGCTTTCATGCGAAAATTAGCAATTACGAGAACATTAATGCGAAGGGCTATCTTTACAAATGTATTATTGGAGTGCACTTTATGAGTGAACTTTCATATATATTGTGGAAATATTACGTAATATTAACGTACCAAAAACTATATTTAAAAGAGTATAGCTGAGTTTCTTATCAGAGCCCGTAGTCAAGTCACTTTCGAAGATTGCTAGCGCTTAAAAAATATATGGGAATGACGTTTCCTATCGAAACTTGAAACGTCATTCCCATACATTTTTTAAGCGTTAGCGATCTTCGATTGTGACTTGTCTAAGGAATCAACTTCCGAACAGGTAATAAATTTGTTAACAACAGTCTTACTATTGGAGATTCAAAAAGTGCTTTTACAGATTAAGAATATTTTGATCTGATATTGAATAATGATTATAATTTTTAATTAACCGGAAAATTGGCATTAAAATGGATTCAGTCTTAAAAGACTAGTTAATTTGGTAATCGTCTCAAAAATAGTTAAGCAGTTTCAAAGCTTTTAAACAACCAAAAAAAGGCTCATAGAGTAAAAGTGTTTTTGAATTTCACACCTCAGACAGACTTTTTATTAATGCTTGAATACAATATGTTGTAAAAAAAAAGATTAATGATTATTTTTATACAATATGTTCAATTACGAAAATACAACACAGTATTTTGATTGGGCTCTCCTTAGATAACTTTCTAAACAAAAAACTCTTGTAAATTTCAATAGAGATATGTTGAAAATTTAAGGAAAAAACAACATTTTTAAAATTTGATCTATTGTTAGTTATATCTCTAAAAAATTAAGCAGGTTTTTCGATGAAAGCTCCCAGACAGGTTGATTTTTTGCGACACAACTGACAATTGTTGTTATATTTCGATCATTATGTACATAATCTTGACAAATTATATACATAAATTTTCCACAAGAATCACTCTATCTATTAGTGAAAATAGTATGAAAATCAGTTTGGTAATTTTGAGTTTATTATCAACAGATCAACTGATAGACAGACTTATCAATGAAAACAGATCCCATGGGATGGGTCAAATTAGTATGAGGGCGTTTGAAGACCGTCTGTTATATTGTCCTTTTCCTAAGTAAAACACTCAAATAATACTTTTTTTTCCATTATTCAAATAGACTAACAGATTGTTTATGTTTTTATTACAAAGTTCTAAATGTATCTACTTATAAAATCTATTAACTATTCAATCAAATGGTAACGTAGATCTGAAAGCTCAATAATCTAAAAATGTACTGTATTTATAAGACAACGATTTAACGAGTACATTTTTGAAAGAAAAGTTATTATGTATTATTTTGGACTCAATGCGAAGTAATTTTGATGCATATTTACTGAAATGCAGAAAAACTGTTTCACAGGAGAGACAAAGGACGTAATTTCCGCCCACGAGCTTCTTATAAGAAACCAAAGAAAAGCTTCTCATTTCTACTTAGAAAATATTAATAAAGTGTTTCATTCCCAATACTAACTATGCAGAAAGTTTTTCACTAACTTCTTAAATGTAATTGTAAAATTAATTTTATTTATTTATTTATAATTAAATGTAATTTTTAATAACTAAGCATTTCTTTATTAAATTAATTGAAGTGAAACTTCTTTAGGCGCATGAGGGTAATTTTTTTACGGGTGAAACGCGTGTTTAGCGTCACGAAGACATGCAGCGGTTTTTATGCTAATTTCGATTGAAGGTTATTTAGTTTTAATTTGCCACTCGTCATTTAAGAACTTAATATACTATTTTTCATAAAAATTTTAATTCAAAACCAAAATTCAAGTTCTAATATTAACAAAAATACTTTAATATTTCAATGACAATTAAATTCTTAATATATCTTCCTTTTTCCCTCCGTTTAAGTCTCGGGAATCTAAAGTTATAGATTTGTATAAATGTAAACAAGACTTAAAAATTACTTTGCCAAAGTGGATTCAATTCTGACATGTGTACATTGTATGCAAGCACTTTTAATGTTTTTTAAAGGAATGTTATTCGAAAGCTATCTTACATTTTTTTATTTAACACTGTATACATATAACTATAACATGACTTGCATCGTAAGTCTCCCTTTCATTATGAAAGCTTTAAGTTTGACACACATTCTCACGCTCTTGTAAATGGAGGCTACTTTATTGTATTTCTTCATGCATACCACATTCAAATAAAAACTGGTATGAAACAATAGATTTCACCATTCATGTTCAACGATATAGTACAGTCTAAATTTAAAGTTTCTAATTTATGAAGGTCAAAAGCTCAACAGGGGGAGGAGTTGTATGAACCTCCACCTCCTGTTTCCTACTCTCCTTCGTCGAGGCTGTAGTGTTACGGTGACATTCAACGTCTCGCTTTACCGTGCCTCCTTAAGCGAGATGACAGTCTCGCAGAAGGAGGCAACTGCTCTCCAGGCCTCCTCACTGATGAGTATTACACATATAATACTTTCCAGGTCTGAGCGGATCAGCGACATCATAATGAGGCGCTTAGATCCCCAGGCTGGACATTCTGCCACCGAGTGTGAGGCTGTGTCTAAGGAGACACCACACTCATGACAGCTGGCCGACGGCTCACAACCAACAGTTTGGTACAGGCATTTGCCGAAGCAACAATGACTGGTAAGCAACTTTTCCAATCTGTGGGATCCGTGCTCTCTGCCCAGCCATTTGTCTAGATGAGCAGATCGCCCTATCTATGGCCCCCGTAAGCTGTCGTGAGAACTTCCGCCCTAAGATCCCATCTGCCAGGAGTGTTGCTGCCGTCCATTACACTGTACGGTAACCCCGTGTAGCTCTGATCGCTAATGCCCTCTGGGCACAGGCAATAAGAGAGTATGTATTGGATAAATGTCCGTTATAGACTTGGAAACCATGCAGCCGATGTGTTCTTAATTGGGCACATTAGGAAGGCAATGCCACGAAGGTGGGTTTAGATCACTAAGCTCAATCATTGACTAAGGATTTCCCTATGCGATCTGGAACTACGCTAATGATACCACAGGGAACAGCTAGTGGCCTATATACATTATTTTCACAGCCCACTTTATAACAATTAAATTAAAAACTACTTGGAAATGCTAACAATATATAATACAAAAAGCGTAGGCATGATATCCACAAAACTATGTCGACTAACAGCCATCTGATCTGGTTGATAAAGCCGTGGGTGTACCTGTTTTAATTCACGAAACGATCTAGTTCGATATCAAGCTACATTTTAGTTAATTGATTTCATAATATAGAAATTACTCAAACGAGATTTTGCTAATTAAGTTATATTGTTACCTGCCACATTTTTTAAAAACAACTATCGCCATCCCTATGTAACAAATTTTGCTACACGTAAACTTTTATAGCTAACAATCTCTATTTGCAACAGCTTTTACATAAGCTACCTTAGTTATTTATTAACAATGAAATACATCTTTATATTGATATTTATACCATTAATGTAACAAAAAATTACCTGTTTATTATATAGCTGACCAAAGTGGCTAACGAAAAGGGTGCAGAACTAGAATGATGACTCATTGCATTCTTAACGCGAACAAACTGTAGTTCATTTCATTGACTAGTGAATGAATTTATTTGGAAAGCCATTTAAAAGTACAAGCAGGTACATTTGGATTGGCAAACCGGTCAAAAACTATTGCCCCTTGCATAACTAAACATAAAAATTATTTTTTTATTATATACACTAATAACGCAGGAAATTTCCAGTGGAAACTTAGGTTATATTGCTTTTACATATTGTAGTAAAGTATAAGATTTCATTAAATTAACCTTGGTAGCATACCTGAAGAAATTTTAGCTAAATTGTCTTTACAACATGCTCCTTAAAAGCTGACCTCATTTTAAAATAATCTTGTAAGGTATTCAAAAAGAATCCAATATTTTATATAATATATAGTTTTCTATAAAACTCAATTTTCACTATGACTCAGTCTGCTGATAATTATAAGTTCCTTCAGTATGTCCTTCAGGCTTTCAATTATTATTTTGTGATATTAAATAGCATCCTTCTCCAAGATTCAGCCTCTCTCTATCGCAAAATATGTATAAATGGAACATTTCGTATATAAATAATACGAAAGCAAGTCAGAAAAGTCTGTGTTTTTGGATGCCTGGTCTTTTCGCCCCCTTCTGATACTAATACTCACTAAATAAAACTGGAAAACGTTTCCAGAAAGCCATAAAAAGGACAATAAAGCTAGAACTATTGTTACATTCGACTTTTGGCTGTTTCGCATTATTGTGCCCATTCATATAGTTCTTACAGATGTTGCCAAGTCGATCTCATTCTTAGTCAAAGGAAAATGGAGCCTATTGCTATACTATAAAGACTACTTTTAATTTAGGCAAAGGGATTATGAATAGGGCACTTACTTTGCTCAACAGATTCACGGTTACTCAAATTTGAATAATTTTATGCGTCTGGTAAATGTGATTGTAATTTATGCACTTGGGTAAGTACATTTTTAATAGGATATGTTTTTAGGAACAAATTCTGATGAAAATTCTTCTTAGCAGAATGAGGTCTTTATGATGAGATTTAGCATTGAAATTCGCTGTGAAATTGTCTGTCCAAATGACCCATGACTTTTTAACTATAGTGGTAGACAATCACTGCAATTCTATTTAATTTATTCTTAATTTTAATATTGTATATTCTGTATTGTGTGTACAAACAAATCACTTAGTATAATCAAAATTAATTAATATTGCTATTAAACTGTTACAGTTTCTAAATTATATTTTAAATTTATATTTTTTGTGCCAATTACATTAGTAAAGTTTTTTTTAAGGAATTACCTTAAATTAGTTGGAATACAAATTTCGTCCCACTTCCTTTGTGATATTTTTTTTACAGTTTCTTTGAAAGAAGTTTCAACTTATTATATATTTTTAGGGAGCTAAAAAAACCGCTATGTTTTTAAAATAATCTGAAAGCCAAGTAACCTAACTTTTTTTGCAATATTAAGGCATTGCAAAGATATATTGAAATCATATCGTTTTAAGTCTCGCATTTTTAAATGAGGACCGATAATAGTTGTTTTAATATTGACGAATAACCATTATTTAATCGTGTTTACAAATCAAATGACAAAATGGGATTTGCATTGGTACTTTTTTGTAATAATCTTTTGAAGTCCCAATTTCGCCTTATTTTGACAAAAGCTAATAAACATACATCAAAAATGATTCACTTTTGCACAATGGTTTAAATTATCGAAAACAAATCATCTCTATGATTTCCTAATAAGAATACGTTGAATTACCAATAACCCTGTGTATACCATATGTGTGTTTCATATCTGTATAATTACATATAGATTGATAAGCTTATCCCATTACTGACCAAAGTTTATCCGAAGTGAATGTATGCAAACCGTGGGAAAACGTTCACAAAACGACCAATCGATTGTAAAGAATAAAAAATTATTTTAAAGTATTATATAAAACCTATATAGAACGGATGAACGATGATATAAAATGGCAATTATTATATTTAAAGCCAGTTATCGCTGAAATATATCTTTATAATAAATTTATAGCCGTTTATCATTCATAAAAAAGTTATATTTGAATAAAAAAAGGTTTTTTATGATTGAAAGGCATTTTGATTGTGCCTCATTAGGGCTTTTTAATATTTTCCTGCTTTTACCGGATTTTATGTCAGATATGGTGTAATTTTTGCTTTGAATGATAAATAAAATGTGTTGCGTAAATACCTTTGATAAGCAAATTTTTTCAATAATTATCGGAATATTATTAGTACCAAATCTATGGACTTCAATATATTTTAATGTACTTATTATAAAAACACCAACGTATATATGTAACAACTTTTATTCTATCTACTATTTACATATACACAACTTGCACTATACTAATAATTACTTCACTATTTGAATTTATACAAATTAGGAATATTTCTCCTATAACAACGTCACCATAAAACAACACGAGAGATTTTGTTCATACAATTGTTCTGCTCGTTAAAGTCACTTCGTATTGCATTGCATTTCTTAATATTACACAATGTATTTAGTCATTGTAAGTATTCCAACAATATTGCTCGATAATTTACAATGTTTTAGAGCTATTAGTGGTGCCACCTAATAATTTATAGTCTAACATACATGTAGCCTGTCCTTTCTAGGCAGTTCTAAATATCTGAGATTGAGTCTGTGTTTATGCTCAAGATTTAAAACCATGTGGCGTTAAATTAGCAAATTTACAAGTGAGCTACAGAACTGCAATCCAATAAAGTCCTGACCAAAAACATTTTATAAATGAAAACACTTATTACGTTTATTGAGTTGTAAAACCATTCTGTAGACTAATAGCCAAAGACCCGCTTACAATGACTATATGATCCTTCATTGATGTGTTCAAAAGTAAAAGGATAAGTCCTAAGATGGAGATTGGTTTGTATGCTGATTTTCAAGGTTTTTATTGGGTTTAATGTGTATTCTGTTCTGGAGACCCACACTCCCGGCTAATGATATACTTTCAGCCAAAAAAAGATCAACCTTACAAAAAATTGTCTATCAAACACGACATATTTTTTGTAGTAATTTTGCAAACTTTTTCATAGCATTCATCATCTTGTTGCACTCATTAACTTCGAAGCCGCTTATGTATAACCAATCTGAAATGTTTTAATATAAACTATAAAATAATAAAAATTACATAAACAGAATACTCCAGAATGCTTTCTTCAAACGTCGACTATCAAGATAACAATGGTACTCGATAACTTAATAAGAATAGTATCGCCTAGATAAGGTATTCAGGGAATCTAGGACTAAGCTGAAATAGATTTGAAATCTAGGCATTTGTGTAAAGTGATTTAGAGCAGAGGTGTATATAATTAGTAGTCACATTAGTCACGCGACGGAAGTGTCCCCGAAGGTCGCGCAATCAGAACCGGCGGTGCGCGACCGAGCCATTGTTTTACAGAAACACTTGTCATTGGCATTTTTTAAAACATCTGTTTAAGGAAGCTGTAAAGCCTATTCCATAATACACCTTTCATAAGCTGCTGTCTTCTGTGTAACAAAAAAAAAACGAGTGTTGTTTAAGCGAAACGACGGGAGTCAAGCGCAAATCTTTCATTCTAACTTCTATTGGAAAATACACCAATTCACATTCACTAAAAACTTTTATTCTCTCTCTTATTTAAATATACACAACCTGCAACTTACCAATAATTACTACACTATTTAAATTTACTCAACGTAGCATTACATCTCGAAAGACTAACTTAAAATGGTCCGCTCGTTAATGTTACCTCGCATTGCATAACATTTCGTAGTATTTCACATGGTGCCTGGTATGTTTAAGTGTTGCCACTATACCACTCAACAACTCCCAATATTTCAGAGCTATCCGTGTTGTCACCCAACTATCTATAGTCCACCCAAATATCTAAAGTGTTACACTTCGCTAACTTATATCTCCCACTCAGTCACTCACTTCACCTCACCCGATCACACTTTTCGTCACGCATTCACCAGCTCACTCTACAAGTCAACATCAAGTAAAGAAGTTTTACTTTATAAACATATTCATTTAATTTGTTTTCTATGTAAAATATCTTCTGATAAATTGTCTAGTTCTAATACAAAAGTCATATTGAAAACGGAATAAAAACGAATTAATTAAAAAAGCCTAGCTCGCATTGTGGAATAATGATTCATTTTAATAAGTTATTACTTGAATGGACTTAGTTTTTATCCTATCTATTGACGAGAATATGACATTATAATATTTTGTGACTATCATTAACAATATTGTTAACTTATCCCAATAATTACTACTCAGTATTTTATGTACAGTGTGATAGCTGCCTTACGTTTACGTATATATTTGTCCTCCCACAAAAGCAGATAAAAATAAGAATAAGCATTTACAAATAAAATTCAGACAGTGTATTACAGGACGAGTATTTTGATCATCAGCCATTATTTTTGACATTCAGGGTTCCCTTCCCGACGACGACAACGAGCGACGAATGATAAACAGAAAATCAACAGACATTCTAATATTAAAATCATTTTGTACACTTTATTTAGTTAGTTTATAGAACTCAACTTTTATATTTATGTTAGAAGAGGAAAAGCCCATCAAATATTTACTTATTAATACTATAATAATAACGCTATTTATTTGGGCATAAAAAAATTAAAATTCCCTAGACCCCTAAACTAGGTAAGGCTGTGACTTAGGGGTCAGTGTCTTTCCAGTTTTGCAATATATAGTCTTCAAAATTAAGAGAAAATAAAAAAATTAATACTTAATTTAAAACTAACCCATACTTGTACGTGTGTGTGGGTGTGAAAGTGTATGAGTGGTTGTGTGTGGGAGTGTGTATGGTGTGTGTGTGTGTGTATGTGTTGTGTTTTGTGTGTAATTAGATTAACGTAATTTCTGTTACATTATGGCCTAGATTATAAAATAAATTTTTTGGGTATGTCTGTTTAATTTAATAATAATATGTTCAGCTTTATTTATTTTATTATAAAGCAATTGACTTTATATATTAATTTGCAAGCATATCATATAAAAAATCTTATGTTCTTAGTAATAAGAGCTTTAATTCTATAACTTATACAATACTGAATATATTATCTAGCTTGTACGTGACCTCCATATGAGAACTAGGCTATATCGTAAGTACATATTCTGCATATGTTGCTATATGGAACTAGGCCTATAAGGTCTACGGAAGCTAACTCATAAACTAACTGACCATTTAAAGAGGTTGCCGATAAAATTACAAAAATGATTATCTAGATTTTATTTATGGAGTCTTTAAATGTCATACTGAGTCACGTTTTTTGTCTGCTTCATATGACAGTGAGAGGAAAAATTTGCTCATCATAAAGAAGGATATAATGAGTTATACTTAAAAGATAGACATATACTCGCAAGAACTTTTATTTAGAAAATTTTAAGAGGAAAATTTCTGTCATACATTATTATTATGTAATATTAACCGTTTGCACGCTACATAAGCTATTATAGAGAATAAATATTTCCCTGATTTTGCTACATTTTTCTTTAATACTACAGCCTTCCCTAATAAATTTACTATCCAACATGAAAACAATTTTTTCAATTCGAATTTATCTAGCATTAAAAGTTTGTGAAAGTCGATCAATTATAATTTTCCGAAACAAAATACAGACGTACATAAATTTAAGTAAGCAAAAGTAACTCTGTCTGTGTGTCGCGCTTTCACACTAAAACTACAAAACCAATTTAAATGAAATTTGATATACAGATAATCTAGAGCCTAAGTAAGGACATATACTTTTTAATACAAAAAAAGGGTAGTAAGGGACGAGAGTATTGTCAATTTTAGAGCTATAAGCTTGAAATTAGAAAAAAATACCTACACAGGTGTAAAATAACAATCCTTACTAATACTACAAATGCGAAATTAACTCCAAACGCCAATCCTACTAACCCTATTTAAATGAAATTTGGTACACATATAGTCTAGAACCTCAGAAAGGACAATAAATAATAATTTGCCTTAAATATTAAAAATGCTACCCAAAAACACTATTCTAGCTATTTTCTTTTCCTGGGAAATGCTTTTATGCACTGGCCCCGACCGTGTACGAGGATTGCGGGATACTGCAAACAAGGCCTCGCAATACCCACTTAAACCCAGCGGAACCCTCTTCATCCATGAATTAAGTACCAGGGATTCAACTTTCGCATTCATCCCTGGTGTCCCAGAGGAATCTCGACGACGTCAGGACAGTCAGGCAGTGTGAGGGAGCATCCATTGCAATCTCCCTCTCTCGTATACGCCTACAATGCTGTCCAGTGAGAGGTCCGCGCCGATCAGCGCAACCAAGAGGTGACGCTGAGGTCCCCAGGCTGCACAATCTGCCAAAGTATGCTGTGTCGAGCCGATGGCAGCAATTCATAGCAGACTGGTGACTTATGTGCAAGAACTTTCCGAAATATCCGTGTCCGGTCAGAACCTGCACCAATCTGTAGGTGAACGACCCGTGCTTCCTGGTAAGCCATTGTTCTAAATGAGGGCAGATCGCCTCCACAGTGGCCATGCCCGCTACTGAGGTCCTAAGATCCTTTTTCCATCGTTGGATCAGAGCGCGGTCGGTTCGAGCCCTGATCCTCCGGACCTCATCAGCGCCAACCTTTTCACATCACGTACCCTTGTTTAACATAAAGCTGTTCTAATGACATAACAAAACAGTTCGTAAGTATTTCAAAGTTCCAGTTTCTGTAACCTTTAACGTTAAAATCCGTTTAATAAATCAACATACTCCAGTTAATAAGGGAACCTACTTTCGTATGAGGAGCTACTTGAAAATTTTCACACACGTTTTATAATATTGAAATGAAATAAACTCGGTTAATCTGAATGAGTTGCTCCACATCGTCACGACGGCATAATAACAGTATTATATCACTCGTCTCGGCATCGCAACTCAATTACACTTAATTAAAAATAAAACACGCTCGCTTTGCATTACAAAGGTCTACAGTAAATATTAAAAAAATATAAATTAACTGCCATTTAATACCATATAAATATTAAATATTCGCGAGACATATATTTTATTAAAAAAAATTAAAAGTGCGTGCGTACAAAGTACACATGTCAGAAGTGAATCTTCTTTGGCAAAACAATTTTTAAGTCTTGTTTATATTTAAGTAAAAAACGTAAGTAGCGGCTTATTAACGTGTCACTGCTGGGCACAGGCCTCCTCAATCATAGCAGAGAGGTTTTCTAGAGCATAGACCAAACACGCTGCTCCTCCATTGCAGATTGGCAGGCAAAGTACACAAGTGCACTCTCTATTCCTTCACTCTCATGGTCCGATGTGACGGGAATTCGCCACGAGCGGAGAGCGATCAGGCGCAGGATCGATGGATTAACGTGCTCTCCGAGGCACGGGGGTGGATCACACCGTCAACTTGTCAACTTGGGGCAAATATTGAGAAAATCTTAATAGAAAACTCAATATTAATATTTGAATTGGCCCGACCCGGGACTCCAACCCAGGACCTCATATCTGTAGTCGAACATGCTAACCATTAGACCACTGAGGCATTTGTTGATATTACAAATCTTAAACTTTAGATTACCGAGACTTAAAGGGAGGGGGAAAAGGAAGATGTGTTAGTAATTTAATGACTTTAATTGTCATTAAAATATTTAAAAGTATCGTGTCGTAAAAAATAAAAGCCACGTGTTTTTGTTAATGTTATAAATTATCAATTCAATTTTGTTTTGCATTAAAATTTAAAAAAGGTAATTTATGAAATATTTTTGTTTTACATTGTATGAAAAATAGTATATTAAATTATAAAATGACGAGTGGCAAATTAAAATACCACATGTTATTTGTAAATATTCAAACTACCGAGTCCTCAAACTTATGAACACGCGTTGCAAATTATACTTGTCGTAACAAGAAAAAAATCTTTTCAAAAAACTAAAATGTTGACTATAGCTAACTTCAGGGTGTCGATTTTTTGTGACGGTGTGCGCGCGCATCGTAAAAAATTATTCTCATCATTTTTCCCTAACGCGCCAAAAGAAAAAACGCTGCATATTTTCGTGACGCTAATCACGAGTTGCATCTGTATAAATTTTATGCTCATGCTTCTAAAGAAGTTTCACTTCAATACTTAAAGAAAAAAAGAGAATTAGCCCATTCCATATACAAGCCGGGCGATACAAGGTCAGGCCGCAGTGCAGGAGCGTTCAGACGAGGGTATCGATCGCATCCGAACGCGTCTGCAACGCACACACCACCCGCATTAGGGTTGCTCCAGACCCAGGCACGAGTGGAATCCTAAATTTGAATAGCTCTTATTAGATTTGAACGGGCAGCTTTTGATTCGAGCATTCCATCTGGATAAAATAACTTTCAAAGCAAAAATCGTGTTCCATTATAAATGTATTTCATTTCATATTTTAAATCTTGTTACCGCCTACTGGCGAGATTCGTTTATTCTCGTTAAGAGTTTTAGAGTCGATTCTTCATTATTATATTACACACTAACGATGATACAAACTAAAAACTGTCACTAGGCGAATGCTCCTTCATTCTCCTGTGCTACCTTTCTTATATCCCCTTGTAAAACACCGCACTCAAAAAATAATAAGCCCACCAATCACAGTCATCGCGAAAACGACGATTAAGCAGGAGTTTTGATTAAATTTGACAATTTCCGGAACGTTTTATTAATATAATTACAAAGACCAAAGCACAATAAACAAATATAGCAGTTTAATAGCAATCCAACAAATAAAATAATAATGATTGCTAACAAGAGATTTTACGGGTTCGAATTCACAGCAGCAACTTTACCCGTATTGCCCCGAATCAAAATCATTCTTGATCCACCTGACTACACACCAAAAAACATCAAGTTCGGTCCAGCCAGATTTATGATTAATTCAGTAATTTATATCGACGCTGGAAAGCAATCAATCATTTTTAAACGCGGTTCCTACTACGTACGCTCGTATTTGTTTTCCAGCATTGTTATATTAGAATAAAATTCTTTCATTTTGACTTGAGCAATAAAGAATTTATCTATCTTTTAATCTTCTACATTGAATACATAGGATTTTCTACTTTAGCAACCCTATTATTGTATCTTTATACCGCACGGCTGGTGCTATATTGGCCCGCTAAAGCCCTGCATTAAGGTCCCGGCTTCTCTTTGAACTACCGGCTTCTGCATTGAATTTTAAACGCGCAGACACCTAAATTTCGAGTTTATTACAACTAATTTCATCGTCTGGTAGATTTTTATGACTTTTATATTGCACTTTAAACTTCCATAAGGATAATTAGCAGTAAAATTTTATAGACATCAGTAACATAAGGATAAAATTGCACTACGTTCAAAGGCAAATATGAAATTGTTACACGTATTACACAATGTTATTCGAATCCGGTTTATTTACAAGATTTCCATAGACTGGAAAATATTAACGGAAATCAATTCTGTCGATTTTTTCGGATGCTGATTCATTTTTTGAAGTTAAACTCCTTTAGCATCGTTATGATTTGAAAATCGATGAAACGAAAAAGCGACAGTAAAAAGAGACACATAAATTAATCAGATTGAACGTGGGAGAAAATGAGATAGGAAGCATTCGTCATCGTCATCGCTTCAACCGATGGACGTCCACTGCTGGACAAAGGTCTCACAAAATGATGCCCACAAGGCCCAATCTTGCGCCGCCTAGCTCCAGTGACTTCCAGTGACCTTCTTTATGTCGTCGATCCACCTTGTGGGGGGGTTTCCCTACACTGCTCCGCTCGGTGCGGGGCCGCAAATCCAGCACCATCGGGCCCCATCGGTTCGTCGCGAGAAAGTCCGAGCATAGCCCTCTCCATCACACGCTATGTTCCTCTCCATATTCAGCAACCATCGCAGGTAAGCACTGACAACACGCACTGTTTGAAAACTTTGATCTTCATCCACTGAGGGCTATTGGACGAAAACATCTTCCGGAATTTCCTGAACGGTTCGGTAAACCGCGTTGGATTCGGCGGTTGACCTCTCTGTGTGTCCCAGATGTGTATACTCGTCAACAATTTCGAGTGCAGAGTTCTCAACGATGACTGGGTGGAGCGGAACATGGACATTGGACATAACTTTCGTCTTATCCATATTCATTTTTAGGCCCACCTGTCAAAAAGCTCTGCTGAGGTCATCGTGCATTGCCTTAAGATCTTCCAGATCTCTGCCATAATGACCACGTCGTCGGCAAACCACAGATAAGTGACGAACTCACCATTGATGTTGATGCCTAGTCTGTTGCACTCCATAAGCTTGAAGAGGTCTTCGAAGGCTTTCTCATAGTCCACGAACGCTAAGCAAAGTGGCCGATTATACTCCACGGTCATCTGTATAATCTGTCGCAGCGTAAAGATGTGGTAGGAAGCATTAAACAGTGTTTGTTATGTTCGTGCTTCTCTTTGTGCTCTGCTTCATGCTACCTCCACTGGTGTACACCAAGGCATAGCGGGAGAACAAATTAAATAATTACTACCTACCTACAATTTTCCTGTAGCTGTAATTTTACATTCGTCTCATTATCTTGAAGATGAAGATTTTTTTTAGGAAAAACTGATAACATACAATTTATTATTCAATAACATCACGTGCATTAGATATTAATGCAATTTATTAAAATTGTCGCTTTGTTTGCATTATCAACTTCAAAATTTGGCACAACAACCATATGTGACTTTGAACTGAAACGATTACTCGTGTCATCAGGTATATTTTTTTAAAATAAATCTATTCAGTTCTTCCAGAGTATAACCAAAAGATAAAGTAGACTGTCAAAACGAATGATAACAAAATCAGGGGATAAAGTTTGAGGTTGTAGCTACATATCTAACACCTCCATCCGAATTTCAGTTACACCACTGGATAACTAAGAGACCAAAGAATTTATTACTTATTAAGTAAGGTCTGTAACACATATTATATATAAAACTATTACCCGTTACGAAACGTATTCACGTACAATTACGGTCGTGTCCATAACACAGCCATACCCCATTTTATTGCAAAAGAAATACTAAAAATCGGAAGATTAGTCCGGAAAATAGTAAGAAACAGAATTCTCGTTAATCTAAAAGCATCTGAGTTGAATTTTAAACGACCAGTTGCATGGTTTGGTTGCTTAATTTTTACCTATATGGTCTCTAGCGTCTAGACAATTTTTTGTGACGGTACTGAAGTTTAATTTAAATTATTTTATATATTCTTCAGTTAATTCATTATCAACATAGAATCCGCCAATTAGATGAAAAATGGATTTTGTACTTACACTGTATTATATAAAAATAATGATTTTATTTCACAAGGACGTTCTAAAAACGACTGCGCATATTTTGCAACAGCAAATACGTAAAATTATTCCAGCTTCTGGCTTTATAAAATCTTTTTACAAGAAAAGCCTTAGGTGACTTTATAAGTGTTCCCATATATTTAACATATAAGTAGAGTATGCTTATTTTAGCTTGTTATCCTTAATTAGCAATAAGACCTCCTTTGCTGTAGTATCTTAACTATTATAGTCGTATAAGTTTTACTGTAATTTTATTTCTGACTAAGTTTTGCGTGCTAATAAAGTATTTATCTATCTATACAGACAAGGACATAGAATAGTACAGAATAGTTTTAAAATGTGATCATATCCAAAATGGAATAAGACACAACCCTAATGAAAATGGAGTCTTTACACTTCGCGGCTAGAAGTGTATTCCGCCCGGCAAGTTCCGCAATAACAAACCTAGATGTGTTCAAGGCAACGCTGTCTGCATTATATTTTAAGAGACCAGACACCTAAACTACAGTTTTATGGGATTGCTTATATAAGCTACATATCCCTTTGAGAGTAAATGGAATACTAAACCAAGTAAACTGAATTTGGTTCACAAACTTCTGCATGCAGTCGGCACCTAATAAGAGAGGAGTAAATTCGGTTTACATAAAAAAGGTTATAGCGAGTCAACCCCAAAAGATAGACATATGCTGTCGTAGACGTTTTTTTAGAAATTTTAAAGGGGAACAATTTAGTTGTACATGATTTTTACGACACTCTAACCGTTTATGCAGCGTTCGCAACTGAAGCTCTTAAAAGGGAAAAAAACGGATTTGGTGACATTATTGGTTGTGGCATCGCTCCTATCAATCTAAACTTGATGATATACAGCATCTAACCTTTCTCGTTAAATGGGCTATCTAACACTGAAATATATTTTAAAATGGGACCTGCAGTTTCTGAGATTAACGCGTTCAAGTTTTAGCTTTTGTAGCTTCTTATGCATATATCCAACTTTTTAAAATGTAAGGCAATTTCTTATTTAGGATGCAATCAAAATATTAACTTAATGTAAATTGAAACACTTTTTTAAAACGAGAAATAATAAAATATTAAAAAGTAATAAACCGATGTTTAGCCGGATCATTATAATGATATGCTGTGACTCATATCAACCTAAAATGCCATATTTACGTATATGGCAACATTTTAACGAATTATTTCCTTTATGACATGACATTGTCAGCCATTTAAGGTAATCCTCATTAAGAGCAATCTGTCTTTCAAGTTTTTTTTATAGTGGATGCAATAAAGCTTGACCTTCGCCCAAAATATTATTTAACAAAACATATTTAGACCTATTTAAACTCAAGATATTATAGATTTGTGAAAAGGTATATAACATTGGTTAGTTCCTAAGAAGTTATACTTTCTATATTTCACTTGGTAGCTTAAGTAGCCGCCTATTAACGTCCCACTGCCTGGCACAGGCCTTTTTACTCATAAGTAAGAGGGTTTTTACAGCGAAGACACACCACACTCCTCTACTGCGGGTTAGCAAGCATAGTTCACAAGTGCACTCTCTATTCCTTCACTCTCATAGTGGGATCGGCAGTCCGTCACAATCAGAGAGAGACCAGGCGCAGGATTGACGACTTAAAATGCCGAGAAACGAGGTTGGCGTAGACCAACAACAACACAACACAGGGTAAATACTGATTTCATAGACTATAAACCGTTTTTAAGAATGCAGAATGCTGTAGCTCTTTTCTTTGTCTGGAAATTCTGAAAAAAATTGAAGTGAATAACATTCTGGCACAAATACTGATAAGCCATAGTGGTTTCAGGGAATAAATGCAAACTTAAAACAGACCCAATCTGTAAGTGAGACGGAGAAACCCCAGAATCAGCTCTACACGTTATATTTGGCCCAATATTTGGCCTACCTAGACATAATGTGCAAAACGAGACCGTGATTGCAGTCTCATCAGAAAACCTAGAATTATTAGTAGTGAAACGAGAAATATTTTCTTTAACTTTGCCATTTAGCTAGCAGCAGACTTAACGGCACATCAAAAATAGCTTAACCTTTACTAGTTAAACAAAATAAAGTTTTGTATAAAATTAATACATATATATAATTATAGGCTGATATTGGATAATACGGAGCGCGATTATTATAAGTTAGAATAAAGGTTGCTGCAAAAAAGCAACAGGTATTACAGAATATTTTTAAAAAGAACGGTTTTCAAAAGATAGATAAGCACTTTATAGCAAACAGATATAAAATATAGGATTCATTATGCATCCTCTTGATAGACAGCATTAATTGGCGGAAAGGCTACTAACAGAAAGCAATAGTTCTAAATTATTATACTCTCACACAATGACATTCTTTTCGATGGTTTTGCGGTTATCAATATAATTCAACAATACTTATTGGTAATATATTATTCAATAAATATTAATTGACACTTGCTTCAGATATCTGACTGAATAATTCATCACTTGTCGGGACACAAACTGATTGCGTAACCGATACAATGGCAGCGGATACAAATTGATGGGCATAATGTAATGCAAATTGTCACGCGCGTGTCTTTGATATCACAAGTACCTCATTGTCAACAGTTGCTAACATATTGAATCGTTATAGCGCCTTCATTGTGAAGGCCTAATTGTACATAACATTTATCTTTAGGTATGGTATCATTATATAACGTGTGGAGAGACTAAACGACATATTAGACACGTAGATTGGTATCTATTCATTTATATGTATACTCAAAATGAAAGAAATGAGGATGTCAAAGGCAGAGATGAAGGAATATCTTTGTAGAAAGATACAGTAAGAATTGCATAAATCAGACAATTTAAAAGATATTTGGGAGGCATACGAAAAGACGAATTTCATTTGAATTGCTCTTCTTCACAATGTCACCACATAGTTCTCAATCCCATTGAAATATAGAAAAATCCATACTAATTCATCGTCTACATTGCAACAAGACACACTTTGCAAAATTGCAAAAAAATTGGGTATAGTTTTGAGTCTAATTTTTGCACTTCTAAAGGATTTGATGGGTTCCAAAGTATAAGAGCGTCCGTATAATCATTTTCTATTATATAATTATATAGATTATTTATAGATTCACAAATAATATTGACACAAGGTGTAGTATACATTAACACGTAACAAAATCTAATTAACATCGCAAAGTTTAGAGAAAATTATTATATACATAGGATACTTTTTATACCGTTAAGTGTGTCCAGGGTATCCATTTAAGTGTAAACAATTATACTCTGGATTTTGCCTTATACCTGAGCAATATCTCTGTAATTTTAAGATCTCCTGGGTCATATTTTTGCCATAATGGCTTAGGAGTACCTTTATTTTTAAGAGGAGTTGTTTCTATTTTTCTCTGTCCTCGGCTTCTTTTAAGGCTGTTGGAAGCATCAGACTCGTTATACTCATTATTTGGTTATATCAACGTGTAGCTGAGCGACACTTCGGTCTTTTTCCTTCGACCCTTCCTACCACAACCAGTGTATCCAGGTTATCTGTCTAAATTCGGACGATGTGACCAAAATATTAGAGTTGTCGTTGTTATCAGGTAGTGTATAGCCATGTTGTGACGTCAATTTCTGACACGATGAATTTATTTGACTTCTTCTTAGCTATCCACGGTATTCACAGCATTCCTCACAAACATCAAAATTCAAAAGCTTCTATCCACTTTCAGTCAGCTTCCCGAATAGACCATGATTCAGGTCCGTATAAAAATTCAGAAATACACAAGGTGTTAGGAGACCGCTCCCAAAAACAGCGACATTTTATAATAATAATGATACCTTTAATAATGGTACCGATATAGGTCATAGTTTTTATTTACGCTCCATTGTGTTAGATATGAAACAAAAGTTTCAAAAAACTGACAATGAAACACAATATCAAAAATCATCTGACGCTCGGGTTGACGAACGTTCGGGCGCGGTGCGGTGGTTTTTCGCACTGTCGCTTAATTTCGTCGTTTCTTTTACACGCAGACCGGCGCCGGTCGCGTGCTTTCATTCATTTCGCTGTACTAACACGATGGAGCGTAAATAAAAGTGTTATAAATATGTTTTTCTTTTTAATGAAGATCTATATTTTTCTTTCCCACCATCAAAGGCGTCGTTAGTACTATCATCGGTCTTGGTTTTTCAGATCGGTCTCCTAACACCTTATATAAGTCATAAATTTTTAATTACTTTCGGGAATGGACACACAAAGTCGCAGGGAAAAATCTAGTAATGTCTAAGGTTAGTTATTAGAATATTTATTTGTCGTGTCGCATCCCTACGGGTAATATAAACGTCCCTTTTCATAATCCCAGCGAGCGCTTACGGGGTGTGCGGTATAAATGAGAAATGGCCGATTGCTGTCAAGGTCGGCGGCTGCGTTCATACCTTTATGGATCGCGCCGCGGCTTTGTTTGTTTTATTTTCACCACGAAGGAGAATTTTCATACTCGCTAACCTAAGGTTAATATTATCACAGCAAATTTACTATGAATCTTTTAACATTTTGTACAGCGATCGCTGTATACGTACGCTATTTATTAATTACGTAGATCTCCCGATGGAGAGAGGGATTCAAAACAATTTGTACAGTTCCCTGGCGCCGTTTGTTTTTCAAATTCAAATCAATTTATTTTCCAAACACAGGTTACATTGCTGTTTAAATTAGTTCCACTGTATTTGCCATTTAATGGAATGCAAATATTTAATGATATTATGTCAGTAATTATTAATCAAATCAATTTATTTCAGAATTTATCATAAAAGTCATCACTTAAAAACGCATCTATTTGCTTTTCAAAACTGGTAATTCTATAATGTTTTTAAATCAAAGCGGTAATTTATTATATATTTTTACTGCCATCACTATTATATTTTCCATAAGATTGGATTTAATAGGTGGTGCTTTGCTACGGGGATACCGTACAATTTCTTGGACGGCGGCGACTCTCTTGGCGAGCGACCCCCTTGGGAGCTGCGGGCTGAAGTCCTTGCAGTCACCTATCAGTGCAGAGTAGCTACAATCTGGAGGATCAGGGCTCTCGCCGACAGAGCTCTGATCGAAATGGAGAGAAGATCTTGGATCTTAAACAGCGGGTAAAGTCACGGTGGAAGCGATCCGACCTCACCTGGACAATTGGCTCACCAGGGGGCACGGATCTCTTTCCTGTCGTCTGGTGCAGGTGCTTACCGGTCATGGTTGCTTTGGCAAGTACTTGCACCAGGTCGTTGGCCGTGAGGAAACGCCCGACTGTCATGAGTGTGATGCTCCTGTAGATACGGCGCACCATACCTTGGCTAAGTGTCTAGCGTGGGCACCCCAGCGGCGGTTAGGCGTAATGCTCGCCAATGAAGTTGGGTGGAGGGTGGTTGCCTTCTTTTGCGAGACCGTCATCTCGCTAAAGCAGGCAAATGAGAGGCTAAGGGAGCAAGAGGCTGTAACTCTCCCTAGCCGTCGAAGGAGGCTTGGTGGCAGAAGTCGCTCTTATGTAGTTCATGCCTCACTCTATTGAGTGGTAGATCCTCATAGTCGGTACCATCCGGGTTCATAGAGTGGAATGCAGTTAGGGAACCTCTAGTGATCTCACTCATGGATGGAGGAGATCCGCTGGATTTTAGTGGGTATTCTGTTATCAGTGAGTCCCACACTCCTGATGGAATTAGTCTTTCATCGGAGTGCGTAAGGCATATCCCAGCGCAAAAAGGTGGTGTTTTTATTCTGTTAGGATTTCGCTTCCTTGACCTTTTTTCAAGTATAGTTGGATTTTGCGTTACAAATATAATTATCTCTTAAATATTTATTGAAGAGAGAGTTATTATTTTGAGTTCCTTATTTTCGAATTCAGGAAAATGCATTTTCTATTTTCTGCTGTATCTGGACTGGTGGTAAGTTTCAAAGCAAAGTATTGTGTTCCGGTAAGAAGTTGTGTAGAAAAGATAAGACGTAAATTGACTTTTACCAGGTTAGCGCGCTTCCATCTTAGACTGTATCACCAATCACCATCAGGTGTGATCACAGCTAAGCTAATGTCAAGGGAGCGGTAAAATCCATTCTTACGTAACATACTGTAAAATGTAATTTAACGTACGATAGTTATCTTTATTCAATACTTTGTAGGTTAGTTGCTTTCATATTATAGATCAACAAAATTAATTTTTTAAACACATTTATAAAAAATATATGCTTTGTTCGGTTTGCCAAACCAAATATATTCACTAATATTTTTAAATTAATTGAATATTTATAAAAAAATATCATTAAATTAAAAAAAAACAATATTAATATAAAAATGGCGGGATGGGCTTATAAGAGTGAGATACATTTTACAATATATTTAATATCTGCTAAATATACAAAAAAAATCCATCGATCTATCGCGAATACGACAACATACAATATAACTCAAGGTATTTATATATTAGATAATTATAACAGCTTGTATTATTGTGTATTTACAAAGAAATGAAGATGAAACTATCTGCAGCAAATGTCGGGTCATTTAATTAACACACAAAAGCAAATATGCGAAACAGTTGCTTATACAATAATGTTAGGTAATACATTTTATTGTTTTAGAATAAAGAGTTTTATCTCTACAGATGAAGTTAGGTTTAGGGTTGTCAAGTTGTTCTTAGAAATCGCTAAATTATATAATTTAACTAGCTATTCGTTGCGGAGTTACTCGAATTATAGAGACATTTTTTTTAAATAAGAGTAGCAAAAGTTGCTTTATAAAATTAACTAGCTGATAGATACACGTAAAATCCTTACCAATATTATAAATGCGAAAGTAACTCTGTCTATCTGTCGCGCTTTCACGCCAAACCCAATGAACCGCTTAAATGAAATTTGGTACACAGATTCTGAGAAAGGACATTTACGTAGATGCTTACTCCGAACGAGTTTCCCCATAGTCCCATGGGATCCGGATGTATAAGCGAAAAACAACCACTTACTACCAGATCTTCAGAAATATTCGCCAGTTTGTTTAGAAGAATGCAATTTCCTAAATTTGTCCTGATGGGAATTGAGCTCAGGACCTCTGTTAGCTAATCGAGTATCAACAGCCTCGCTGGGGCAGTGTTGCGAGTACTCGCTTTGCTAGCAAAGCTCCAGGTTCGATTGTCTGAGTCTAGACTGGTGTGTGGCTCCGGCCGTGGCTAGTTACCACCCTACCAGCAAAAACGTACAGCCAAACAAATGATTTGTATTCCCGTAAGATGCTGTAGAAACCATAAGAGGTAGATTACCTCTTTGATGATATCTTTACCATCAGGTGTGATCACAGTCAAGCGCTAATCTGTCACTAATTAAACAAAATGTAAATGAAAATATCAAATTAACTATCAAGAAAAAAGTTATGAAACCACTATGCAATTGAAACTTTGATGCAAGCTATGGACGCGGCTTTATTGGCCTTAATTGCTGAGAGTCTCACACTTTAACCAGACTAACACGACATGTGATAGGTGTACGAAAAAAAGATACGATTAAAAAAACACTTTAAAATAAAGTGTAGATATAGTAAAGAAAGTGACAGCCCTAAGAGGGCGTAAATAAGGTCCGAGGGTCACTGGGGATCTAGGGTCAAATAAAACACGTTTGACTTTACCAAATACGGTACCGTTGCGGAGATACGATAGACGTGAATACGCCAATTACTGACTATTGTTCACCGGAATAAGAAATGCCATTTCTGTAAGTTATTAATGCGGTAACATTAGTAATGTAATAGGCCCCTGCAGTTAGAGAAGTCTAACAAAGTGTTTTAGACAATTAAAAATGTAAGCAGCAGTTTATTAATGTCGCACTGCTGGTCAGGCCTTTTCACTCACAGAAGAAAGAGGTTTTTAAAGCATAGACTCATCGTGCTGCTCCGCTACTAGTTGGAAGGCCACATATATCTCCGTATAGATCTTGCAGAAAGAGAAAATGTCGAGGGAAGGAGGCCTCCGGGCTGGTTAAGGAAGCAGATAAGATATGTGTTGTCTTCAAACTATCAAAGGCAACATAGACTTAATCAACATGTTCCAGTAGGAGGAAATGTCGAGGGCGAGATAGGCTGTGGCCAATGGCAGGGGAACTTTTAGCTACCCATCACATATAGAGTGTCCCGCTGGGTTTTTAGTGGGTATTTTAACTGTTCTGCGAGCTTTTTACTCTTCCCTACCCATTAGATGTCGAGGATACCAATGGGTTTTTAGTAGCTATTCTGACTATTCAATAAGTCCCTCACTAACGGATGGATTTTATACAAACACAAATCCGAGCGACAAAAAACATCCCATAATTGTTTCAGATATATGTTCTTCGCCAGTTTTTAATGAACTTCAAAGAATAAAAAGAAATTACAGGATTTAAAGAAACAAGGGTCCACTTATCAAAGCGGTCGTGTAAGTAGTCGTGATAACCGTATCATGAATGTGTGATGAAGGTTAAAGAAGTAAGACTAGTGGTAGCTGACCACCATCATGCTTTGTGTTTTTTGATAACTATAAAATAGCTTATAGCGAGTCAACGTTAAAAGAGCGATATCTCTTTTATGTTACATTAAAAAATAGGGTCAAATATACAGAACAAGAGAGCTATCATTAATGAATATAATTATTGTGCCTGTTATTAATGTTAGAACAACACCTTTTTTCATGAAATAACCTTTGTTTACTTGTCAATTTGTTCCTACAAATTTTCAAAACTAACAGACCTTTTGCTGGATAACAAATTATTAATGATATTTTTTGTCCCAAATTCTCATCAGATATTGGATATTAGAGTAAACCAACACCAAGGTTTAGCCAAGTTTTTTTTTGTTCTACAGGAGATCAAATCCGGGACCTAGCAAAGCGAGGCTGTCAAAATAATAATCTCTTCACAAAATTATGAAGTAGAACATAGTATAAAATTGATATTTCAAACGCAAATGATTAAAAAGTGTCAAAGCAGTGTTAACTATGTTTACCTTGGTTTAAAAAAACATATACTCCAACCAAATACGAAAAATTGAACAAAAACTAACACTGTATGTAGGTAAAACCGTATAAATAACTTTCAACCGCTTATTAAGTCTTAAAAATTGAAAAACCTTGTAGTTTTTTGTACATACGTTTCGTGTATAAGCGACGGGACCATTTTGCAGTTGACTATTTAGGGTAAAACCAGAAGAGCGATAAAAAAGTCGGCATTGCAACAACGATTATAAAATGAAGCTATTCTATATAGATCATAAATTTTCTCTCTATATTATTGTTAAATTTAAGCCGTTAATCTTATTTCTGTATTTATTTTCTATATTAAGCAGGAGATGGATTGATGATGAAAAACGGATTTCCCCTTTTTTTTCAACTGTATCGGAAACTACGGGGTGATATCGGGAACAGCTACCGACGTAATATTAAAGAAATTGTGACGAATATGTAAAATACTATTAAATATCGCTCACGATTAAAAATATATTAATACGTTCTTTATATTTATATTAATATATAAAGCTAACTACTATTCCGATTTAAAAAATTATTTCAGTGTTAGATTGCCCATTTATCGAGGAAAGCTATAAACTATATATCAACACGCCAAGAGTTATAAGAGTGGAGTTCCAATGAAAAATGTTTCAAAATTGGCGTTATTTCTTCATTTAGGTGTTTTCGCTGCGGTTAAAATTTTGCAAGAAGAATTTATGGCAGAATTATTCCTATTTACAAGTTCTAAAGAAAATTCTAAGACCTTATACGTCTATCTTTTCAAGTTTGGTTGCTATAACCTCTGGATATAGTTTTGTGAATTAGTTACTAAGTGCGTTAAAGCATTTCCCATAAAAAGACAAAGTTAAATTCTTCTCTGAGAAAATAATATAGTAAAAGTTTATTTAACGCTTCGCTTTCAAGACGAATGACGGTTGTCATGCGTCTAAGTCTTGTCTTTATTAGGCATTTTCCCTTATTAGTCATTCTACTCCTTCAATTAAATTTCTTGAATGTAACTTGTTTGAAAACATTGAAAATAATTTTCAGCTAACATTATAAAATTACGAATATGTTATATTTTCTAGTAAACAGAAACATTGATTGTATAATAAGGCGAAGTATGCCTTTTTTACTGTGCCAGTTTCCTGGAATTTCATGTTTTTTATTTGAAATAAAATCTATTTTCTAATTAAAAACACTAAAAGAATAATCTTTTAGTGTTTTTAATTAGAAAATAGATTTTATGTAAAAGAATAGTCCTGGGAACTGTGTATAATATTAGAAATTTATCCAAAAGGTTTGATTTCAAAACCGACTAAAAAACAAATGTAAGAACCCAAATCAAAGTATGGTAAGCTCGTCTGGTCTAATCCTAAATGGTCGTGTCATGAATGAACGTAAACTGGGCTCTATTTCGTGATGTTAAAAAGTGAACGCTTACTGTTGACAAGTTAATTTTGAATCTGTTTCAGAGTCAAACGCAAAAACTGAGCTACATTTTGTTATAATTCTCAATATTGAAACAAAACTTTCCGAATCTCTGGCGTAATAATACTTTATGTTGGTTTAAGGCAAATGATGTATATAAAAATATATATGTCGTAGTGCTATAGTCTATGGAACACTGGCGCCATCTGTCTTTCGGCGTGGGGCAGAGTCAATAGTGACAATCCAGCGCCCGTCTCTCCAGTTCTCGGGTGACGGCCCGCCGGTGCAGTCGACTTTTGAAACTCTCGCGTCCCTAGCTATTATTATTAATGAGTTTGTGTAAATTGATATCGGAAACATTAAGTCATTGAACATTATAATCTGAGTTAATAAAGTGTTTGATTGCGCCAACATTACCCACCAAAGCCCACAGTATGGAATTATGGATGCTACGAATGACGATGTCGGTGGAGAACCCTATGCCCCTATGCTTTATGCTTCCTTCTCTCTTATTCTCCGATATATTTATATATATATTAGAATTTAGTCCAATATCACACAGAGAATTTTTGATCGAGGAGTCACATTTTGTTGTTTTACTTACGATTCTACAAAATTTAAGGCATTGACGAATTAGAATTTACCGATAAAGTGAAAGCTAGCTTTAATAGAGATCATGGAGTTAGACTGCTGGTATGGAAAATTTTGAAAAGTATATAAACCTTATCTATAAGTATATTTAAATGAACAACTATCACTCACTTCGTACATACAATTTTAAAAATTATCTTGAAATTTGTCAAAGTTGCTTATGTACATGCTCATTTCAAAGAGATTCTTGATAATCCCACGAGATTGAAATCTACATATGTGATACTACTAACTACATATGTATAGGACAATAATATATATGATTTTGCAAACGAGCGTAATCATCATTGGATTATTATCATTACCTATAATAATTTGAAGAACCTGTCAAACTGTCAATGCGTTAACAGTAAAATGCATCCGTAAGCTTCTTTTCAAATCTGCCTAGTTTTGGTGTCAAATACGTTAAAATTCTGTAAATAAACATATGATTATGGTCGAGGTCTACACACGTTAGAGGAAATACTCTTTTACTTGCAGATTTATTTAAACAAATGGGTGTGGGGGGGGGGGGGGATGCCGTTTTAAAGACACGGTCGTTTCTTGTATATGAGTACGTCTCATAATGGGCAATAGTACTTTTAGTTCTCTTATCTTTAAGTTTATTTCATTTTATATTATAATTGTAGACGTGCAATAAAGTGTATAAATAAATAAATAATAAATAAATAGTCTATATATTATTATTTGTTTTAATCGATAGATATTGACGAGAGTTGACGATTGAATCTTGAATGATTATTGCAGCTTCACCGAGTTGCAAGTTATACTGCTTGGAATCTCGATACGCGGGTCCTTCAAATTGGCAGGGCTCTTTAATTAACGTAATACAATTCTTTGATCCTTTAGCTATCCAGTGGTCTCATTGAATTTCGGATGGAGGTGATAGATATGTAGCTACAACACCAAACTGTATCCCCCGATTTTGTTATCATTCGTTTTATTCAATTGCCTCCGGATTCGATTTTAAAGACGTATTCACGTCAAACGTCACTAATTTGTTTAAACAGTGTGTGCTTTTCATTACTAGGTTTTTATAAAGGAAATGAAAATAAAACTGTGTATAAAAACTTGTACATATACTATATTATACAAGAGTTTGTCACTTAGTCATACAAAAACCACTCGTTAGCCTATTGACACAACAAAATTCGGCAATAACCTCGTTTCAACATAATTGTTATAATAACATTGAATATTTGGTTTATTGATATAATATTTATTTAACATTTAAGCCAAACTACGTGTCTGTAATATATCACATGAATGTGTTTAGCGACCTCCACAAATGTGTAAATGTTTGCAAGTAGGAACTATGAAATAGTACATAAATATTTAAGAAATACTATCAGGAAGTACATTCAATGTTTACGTATGTATCTAACATCATAATACAACACCATTTGTTAATTTTACGGTTACATATTCATATAATATAGATGATATATACTAATATAACATATTGTTATCTTCCTAAAGCTTCTAACAAATTTTTATTCCCTAAATGATCTGCTTCAAATCAGATTTTCAAGGAAAAAAAGAGTTATGTCTCTCTCCATGGACCCTCTGGTAAATCCATCTAAAACTGCCGAACCAATTTTGATGGATTTATCTATAGCTACAGAGAGGTATGAATACAGACAGACACAATAATTGTCACATTTAAAATTCTAGTATATATCAATACAAATGGATAAAATTGGAGTGTCTGTTTGTAATTTGAAATGAAGAGTTTTATATCAAAAATCTATTTCTATTTTTTTGTCTGTCAGCCCATTTCTTTTTCAGACTTTCACTGGCAGATAGCTGATGATACTAGTAGTAATTTAATTTATTAAAAAAAAAATCGAGAATTACACGGTTAACAACTAGGATTTCATATAATAGACGACCCTATTCACTTTAGCATAATCAATCCACAAGCTTCTTTTTTTAAGTTCGAATTGTAGATTTCAATAACTTGTTGACGAAATAAGGTAAGTAGCAGCCCTTTAATGTCCCACAGCTTGACGCAGGCCTGTTCACTCATAGTAGAGAAGGTTCTTAGAGCATAAACCCACCACGCTGTCCCACTGCGGGTTGGCAGGCGTCGTACACAAGAGCACTCTTTCTTCCAATGTGACGGGAATCTGAGACGACCGGAGAAGGAGCAGGCATAGATCTGACAGCTTATCTTCCCAATTTTGGGCATATACTGACGATATCTAACTGCCTCATTGGTCTAGTGGTTAGCATGTTCGACAACAGACATGGGGCCCTGGGTTCGAGTTCCGGGTCGGGACAATTCAAAAATGATATTGATTTTTCTATTAAGATTTTCTCAATATTTGCCCGAAGTAGGAGGTGTGATCCATCCCCGTGCCTCGGAGAGCACGTTAAGCCTGTGTCCAGCAGTAGGACGTTAATGGGCTGCTACTTACCTTTACCTTTAATGAAGATATCTTAACAGAAAAATCAATATCAATTCTTGAATTCGCCCGACCAGGGACTCGAACACAGGACATCATATATGTAGCCGAACAAGCTGACCATTAAACCAATGAAACGGCCGACGAAATAGATACAAATCATAGATTTTCTTCAATACAACCTTTCGCAGTCGGAAGTTTAAAGATTAGTCTAAAAATAAATATAACAATGCGCTTAATGTCCGTAAATAAATCTCAAGGTATATCACACTGTCAACGCAATGACGCAACATTACGAATGATGTTTTTATTATTGCGACGGATGTTGTCCTAATATGGTATAATCGTCAAAGTGACCCTCGTGACCAGTTTGGCAATTAATGGTTTTGTTCAAGATCTTTTGACATATCAAATAGTCTAAGAGATGGCAGGTATCAATTAAGGCTTAGTTAAAACAAACAATTATGTTTTTAATGTACCGTAGAAATTCGATTAACCTGACTAACTGTTGCACGAATAATCGAAAAAATATAATATGAGATCCAAATAAGAGAATATATAAAGGCAAGTCATTTATGTTATGTGTTTATCACGTTAATAACAAATATAAATCGACGACAATTTATTAAGAAACTAGCTCCACCGGCTCAAAATCATCAACTTTAGCAAAGAAATGTCGTCAAAGCTCAACCGGAACAAAAATAATTAAATTCGTAATCAAAAAAAGCGACCTTCACGCCCAGATTCCCGACAAAATATTATTGCTGCGATTATAAATTGTCGGTTGTCAATATCAAAAGTATTATTTTAAACTTAATTTGATTTCTGAACGACAAGTGGGACATCAAATGCTTGACAGGACTAGTTTCAAAGAGAAAGCGAAATTGTTATTTATACTATATTCCAAGATATTTTTCTTATTTACTCACCTCTTACACCTTCCCTGGACTTCCATAAATAATTCAAAACAAAAGTAAGCCTGCTGATTTTGAGTCATAGCGAGACTAACGAACAGCGTTTTATTTTTAATAGCAATAATTATTTTAAGAGACACATTATTCAATAAACAATGTATGTACGTTTAATATCTTCTTATATTATATACATGGATACTAAAATACTGCAGCTTGAAACATAAAATAAAAATTGAGTATAATTTGGTAACTGTCAACTCACGTTAACTATCACGAATCACGAATTCGTTTCAGCTGTAGTATACTCACAGTATTACTCTATATTTTTTGGACTATCGCGTATAGAAAAATCATTTCTAAATTGAGCTACATATATCAACCAACCAAAATAATTATATATACAAAAGCTACACATCACAAATGAAGACTTCATTTTGAATTTTAGTATGTTTTTATAAAAGAAATGTTTGTGATGCGCTCTCTTGTAGTATTTGAGATTATATAATGATCTATTAGATGCCAAAGGAAGTTGTGTGCTAATATGTATACATGCCAAAATGGTCACCAAAACTAATTCATCTAATTACTGCGAATGTCATTAACCTGTTGTTATGCTGTAACATATAAGACGAAGAATGTAAGGACGAAATGTACTAAAACTGCTTTTTTAATCACAATATTTCATATTGTTAATGAATATATAGAATATTCATTTAAGTTTCACTGCAAATAGTTTATCGTTTCTGTTTATTTGTAAATGTTAAATTGTAAACTGATTTAAATACCTTTTAATAAAAAAAATACTAAGTGTTATTTATGAAACTATTAAGTTTAGTTTTACCTTTGTTACATTACGTTATACTCTATTTATTTGTAAATGTTAAATTGTAAACTGAAATAATAAAAAAAGTTAAATATTATAAAAATGTGGAGTATAATAGTAATTTAATTTTATTACAATAAGCCATAAGCCTGCCAAAGTGAAGCAGCATGATAGGTCTATGCTATAAAAACCCTCTGTCCTACGAGCGGGAAAACCTATGCCCAGCAGTGGGACGTTAATGGGCTGCTACATACAAGCTAAGCTGACCTATTAATAAAGGACGTCGATTTTTGTGAGCGGACGATCAAAATATGATCAGGAACTCTTCTCTTTATTAAGAACTTATTTGTCTTACTACTATTTAAAATAGAAGATTATTCTTATCGTTAAAGATAAATATCGTGAGGAAACGTGTATATTCCTCATATTATCCACATTAAAGCAGCATACTAAGTTTACTCTCCAAAACCTTTAAGTAACGTCAGTACATGAAACTTTTTATGAAATAAAGATTTACTACAACTAAATAATGGCATATGAAAATAGATTTCTTAATGATTTCATCTTTCTCGTGAAATATTTCGTGTAAAACAAACACTGTTTGTAGCTGGGAGCTATATTCTAATGGCATACGGAGATCTGAGTGATACTGTGGTGAAAGTAAGAGGACAGTACATCAACAAAGCCTAGAGCATACTGAGTAGCGTGTGGTACAGAGAACAAAACAAACATTATATTACAGGTGTTACCATTGCTTATCTTGAATTATTCTTTTAAGACTTCCCTCTAATTACATATCCGTTCATTTCGTAGAAAAAAAGGGAGGAAAGAATCATTTAGAATGACTTCCTCACCAAATTATCCTTTACTGAAGAGCACAATGATCTCTCTTAGCAACAATGCCAACATTTTTAAAGATTTTGTTAACAGGCGATATTTTACTATATTTAAAGTTAACCTTTTCAATAAATTGTAATATTTGTTGATTTCTTTGTCGCTTATCCAGTTCAGCCAAACCAAATTCTTCAAGTTACAAAACTTTAAAGAATTTGAGTTGTATAAAATACGTAATTGCTGACCCCAGGGTATTATCTGAATCAAATTGTCAACTTAAAGAATACACACGTGCAGAAGAATTACAAATGTAATACCCAAACAAATCTATTAACAAGATTTGCATTTCATAAAGGGTTGCCGGACAGAAATCGCTTAAAGCAATAAGGCCGCCCTTGCACATAGATTAATCTGTTTATTAAATAAATTTTATCTCTATATGTAAAAATTCGTTATCTTACGTCGGTTTTCATGTTAACGTCATAAGAAAAGATTGACAAGAAATAGTTGTTGTAATAAAGATTGGAATAAGGCCGATCGCGCCCCTCTATCGCGTGTTCCTCTCGTTTGCACGTTCGGCTCAGAAGGAACGTGACAATGAGTCATGCTTTTTCGTGCATGTATCAAATCAAAAAGATCAAAAATATCTTTATTCAAGTAGGCATATTACTGATTCTAATATACGTCTGATGATGGTACTCAAGATCGGCTTAAAATCTAAAGTTACGAGGGTTCCTTCGCGCCCTGATCCGAGAAGAACCCACAACAAACTCAGTCGGGTATTTTTTTTACCATCATCATTACAATAACATATTAGTTTACTATATTTTAATTAAAATTAGAGCAATTCGTTCACTTCCCACTCTCATTTTTCTATCAACTTTCTTTTAACAAAGACTGTAGCCGAATTTCATCGAATTATAAAACGAAATATATAGTTTCATTTCTCCCCGCGTAGGTCAATCGCTCATATCTTGCACATGACACCAAGATTAGCGTTTCCCTTATACTATGCACATCGCAAAAAGCCTGATCGCGTCTCTCTATCACTTGTTACTCGCTTTCGCTTGCACCTTCGGCTGAGCCAAGATTTTTCAAGCGTATAGGCCACTTAGATCGATTTATAATATAGAATGTATAGTTTTATTTCTTCCCTCGGAGGTCGTTTAACCGTGAGACCAAGATTAGCATTTCCTTTATACTTTGCATATCGCATAAATTCCGATTCAGCCTCTCTATCACTTGTTACTCGCTTTCGCTTGCACGCTCGGCTCAGGGGGAATGTGACAATGAGTCATGATTTTTCATGCGTATAGCCCACTTTCATCGATTTATAATACGGAATGTATAGTTTTATATCTCCCCTGATAGGTCAATCGCTCATATCTTGCACGTGACACCAAGATTAGCGTTTCCCTTATACTTTGCATATCGCAGAAAGCCCGATCGCGTCACTCTATCGCTTGTTACTTGCTTTCGCTTGCACGGTCGTCTCAGAGGGAATATGACAATGTGTCATGCTTTTTCATGCGTGTAGCACACTTTCATCGATTTATAATACGGAATGTATAGTTTTATATCTCCCCTCGTAGGTCAATCGCTCATATCTTGCACGTGACACCAAGATTAGCGTTTCCCTTATACTTTGCATATCGCAGAAAGCCGCGAAGCCCTTCTCGTTAGACATTGTGCACGCAAGTATTGCGGTGCATTTCGTTTTTACAGTTGACAGTTCGGACAGCGCTTTATTAAAGCTTAGTCTAGCTTGCGGCTGTTTGAGCCCAGTTATGAAATATGAGACTGGTTGTTAATACGCGGTTTGTATTTAAACACTATGCGATGCTCGCGACTCCATCCGACAGCTACAATAACGACTATATATCTTAACTAGAGCTAATTGAAAATTAATGGCCCAACGTACCGATAGAAAATATTGGAAGAGCCCTTTGCCAACAGGCACGTGCTATTTTATGGTCTATTAGTCTATATTCTACATTAGTTTTAAGGAAATTATTATTACTGTTCGTAATAAAGGGCTAGTTTGTAATTATTGTATACGATGACATATAGTGAGCAAGAAAGCTCTAAAGTTTGTGAGGCATTATTATTTAAATATAAACCCGTTAATAATGTATCTTTTATTATTTTATAAAGCCGAATTCTTCTTCATCTTTGCTCGTTTCAGGAAGAGAAAAAAGAACATGCATATCCCAGTAGCAGTTCTGGCATTTCTTTTCTAGGCAACAAAGTACAAGAAAAACGGCACGTTCAAAAGCAGTTCTGGCATTTTTTTACTGTATTAAACTAAATAACAAATGAAAGTGTATATTTCATTTAAAAAACAACAATTTTGTAAAATATTCACATCTTAAGCTACGATGTAGCACTATAAAATGTAACTATGTCGTTAGTTGATTCTTGAAAGCAGCGATATTATAATTTCTGGAAAATATATATCCTAAGTCAATACTTGTTAAACATCTTACACAACTTAAGTGTTTTCTAAGTTACACAAAGCACGTGTTATCTATAGGACATTCAAAGACACTCAATACAAAACATATAGCGACCTTGTTACCTTGTTTATGACAGCTGAGTGACATACACTCGCGGAACAACATTACGCAATACTGACAACTACTGTTTATAACTTAATTATCTTCAACAACTTCAATGAACACTGACATATACTAATTTCTACCTATACTCTACTAAATGTAGATATCGAAGATGAAAAACGAACACGCAGTACAGCGTAAAACATTGTATTAACAAAATTCTAGTATAATGTCGCTAAAGTTTATTTGTTTAGCAACAAACAATAAATATACAAGCTTACCTGTAACCTTATCACCTTAGAATCAATAAATAATAAAGCTCAATGATAATTGCAGAATGTTTCGACTTTAGTAAGAAATGTGGTCAAAACTTAACTAAACTTATTTGGATATTTGGCGTTCAGGTGTAACAAGGCACACATAACTTCGCCAGTGTCATGTGAATTGGAGAACGCACGTAGGAGATTGTACGGTTGATATTCCAAACCAAAATTTTGATAATTTTCAAATAATTGACACTTTTTATATATTAACGACCACCAGTAATAAGTAAAAGCCTAGATTATTATAATTGCCTTCAGAATCTGTTGGTTTTTATATCAAATGTCAAAAACAAAATTTATTTGATTTCTGAACGACGGGACAAACATCAAATGTTTGACAGATGTAAACAGTTCATAAGGGAAAGCGAAATTGTTGTTTTTACTATATTCAAACCATTTTTTTATATTCAATCACCTTTTAATCTTTCTCTGGACTTCCACAAATAATTCAAAACCAAAATTAGACAAATCAGTGCAACCGTTCTCGAGTTTTAGGGAAACTAATGAATTGACTATTACTCCAGTCGACAAATACGGAAGCTTTACTTCATAAATACGTAACATTTTAGTTAAATAACACTTATTTTTTTGATTTTATCTCTTCACATGAATAATTTTGGATTTGGGGGTTACTAAGTGTTTGCTTTTCAGCGTCGATATGGAAGAGTCTATATAAATCTGTAGGTTCTGTGTATCAAATGTATTTCAAACTGCACGACGTTAATTCATTTTAAATTAACTTTTTCTATACAATAATTGATGTCACAATAGACAATTGGAAATTTAATAAATATATGACTTTATATCCTAGTATAATTCAAGAACGGACTCTATTTATCAGGATAAATATACACACGTCATAAAAGTACTTGTGATGTCTATAAACTCGATGATAAGACTCAAAGATTTGAATCAATCTTTTGGTATTAAGCATATCAAATTTGTCTGTCTGTTTAAAAGGACTCTTTTGATTTTCAAAGGACTTTTACGAATAGAGAGCTCATAAAAGTTGTAGCTTTATTTAGATAAGTAGTGTTGTTTTCCTTTTATTTCTGCCATTGTATTCTTTTAATTAAGAAACGTACAAAAAGGAAAATAGATATATTTTAGTATAAGAATAACTTGTACGAGTTCTAGTAGATTCAGACTTTATAAATAAATAATGTAGAATATTTTTCAACTTGGTATTATATTTTATTTAGTAACTCGAAGTCTTAATAAACCTCGGCCAAATCTTTTTCAAATTGAGCAATAATATAAGTAGTTATTTTCAATAATATTTACTTTTCCCTAAAGTCAACAAATAAACAGGTTTTTAATACTTTCTTTATAAGATAAATAGTCTTATGGGACACTGTAAGATTGTTTTATCAAGGTTTATCGATAGATAAGATATTTTCTTACATTTATCAGTTTTATCGGAAGTTGATAATTTACAGTTAGCAAACAGTATCGAGTGACTAATTCCTTAAAATATTGAGGTTGTAAATTAGCGTTTCCTTTTTTTATTATTAAACGCAATGTCGCAAGGTCGTATTTTGTCGCCTTTACACTTTAATATATTGTGAAATTTTAGTTGAATATCGGTAACTTGAATTTCAAGGGATATTGTATAAGTTTCGAGATTTCGAATTAACAAGAATTTCAAAATTGCTTAGGCGTGATTATAGATCAAGTTTTCTGAAATGAAGAGAAGTTTAATCAGAATAACTTCTATAAATTATGCGTGCTTCTGGATTTGTTATCTTATACATATTTATTGAAACACATTATTTATTAAAGAAGCTACACATAACTAAAAGAATTTGGATTTTCATTCAACAACAATAATTAACAAAGTAGACTTAACCACCATAGTAACTTTTGTAATGGAACCTCCTTAGTACGTTTGACAATATAAACTTTTTTAATGTAACCTTATTGTGTTTGACATAGCTGTCAGCGATTGTCAGAAGAGTATATGTTTATTAATGATTTAATGTATTTTTTGTAAACTATAAGTGTGGGAAAATACATACTTTGTCCACGCAATTTTGTAAAATCAAAAAAATCTAAATATTCTTTATTCAAGGAGGCTCAAAAAGCACTTATCAATCGTCAGTAGTCTGTCCCTCGGTAACAAATCTACCACCGTTTCGTAAAGTTGACTCCGCCAAGAAGAAACCGGCAAGAAACTCAACAGTTACCCTTTTAGAGATAGTTGTGTATGTTACAATGAGTAACATTTTGCTAACGTGTGCAACTGGAATCTTGTCCAAACAATTCTATCGCTTAAATAATCTTCAACATTATAATATGCCGAGAAAAGATGTTTCTGTAAATTTATCTCTTAGAGAAGCACGAGATGCTAATTGATATATGGCACGTATTGCTCTTTTTTTGTAAAAAAAAAGAGGTACATGTTATATAATACTCATACCCAGCTTAGTAACCTTCAGAATTGTCATTCCATATTCTCACTAGTATTCACTCATTATTATTGTAAACATCAATTAGTAGATAAGGTTCGTTACAATAAACAAGCTAGTTAAGTTAACAACCCTCTCACACCCTCCACGTCTTATCCCTACCACATCGTCCTATATAAATACTCCCTCATTCCCAATTACACGCACATTCTATATCCAACACTCTTAGTTCTCATTGTTAATCTGGTTCTCATTACTTTGTTTCTCATTACTCTGTTTCTTTTAAATCGTAATTAAGTTATTGTTTAGTTTTATTTTAAATTATAAAGTTAAGTGAATAAATAGTTTTTAACAAAAAGGACAAGTGTGTTTAACTGCCACATAACACATAGTCTTTGCTTTAAATATATAATATGAAGATACTCTTATATATAGACATAAGTATAAATATTGAATAGAGATGTCCAACTAAGATGACACTTCTGGTAAATTACCTTTATGTTTGAACACGATGTAGGTGGTCACGGGTAATGAATAGTTTATATTACTTATGGCTTCTAAAACATACCAAGTAGAGAACTAATAACTCTTACCTTGTATATGTTTCCGAGAAAGTTCACCACCCACGTGATATTGATACGCAAAAACAATAACGACTTAAGCCATTAGACCGGGTATCCTGTTTGTATTTTTGTTATAGATAAGGAATGACATTTTAATGGAATCGATCAAACTAATTACATTTTGAGACTGTTTTGTAAGAAATACCTGGACGCTAACTATTGTAGCCCAAACGAATAATGAAAATATTCACTGCAGAATCTATAATCGGTCGTGTTAGCAATTATTAATTTATAATTATTGTTCAAAAGGAAACGGAAGTACTCTTTCGTGTATCTTTACCCAATGTTTCGCCCCACCACGGAGATAAGCGATTTAAAAACTCAGGTAAAGATACACGAGGCAGTACAGTTATGGTGTTTGAAATTAGTAAAGTGATAAACAATTAAAGTATTGTGAAGTGGTAAAGTGTATAATATATTGTATTAAGTATTTGTGGACTTTTAATAAGAAGAAGAAGAAGAAGAAATTATATATGTTTAAAACCACTTTAGACTAGCTTTCAGTTGTAAACCAGCTTTGGTCTCAGATAAAAAAGAAATGAGACTCAGTTGTGCCTGCCAAACCGCAGTGATACAGCGTGGTGGGTCTATGCTCTAAAAACCCTATCTCCTATGAGTGAAGCCTTTGACCAGCAGGGGGATGTTAATGGGCCGCTACTTACTTTAACTTATACAGTTGTATCTCGCTAAAACCAAACTTAATCACCGTTTTTGTAAAACTCTCGCACGCACAATGCGCGTTCTACTCCCGAGAAACGCTCCATAGCAACTGAATACCCAAGAGCCAGGCTACCGATTGACATAGCCCCCGCGCCACTCGGATACGTCGCGTTCACGCAGTAAGCTAAATAAATTTAAAATTTCTTTGAGACACCTGCTATAAAGGATACAATAGATTCGTTTTAACAGTGTAAAAATCTTTTTACTTGGCATATAAAGTGACAAGCTTTTCCCCTCTATGCTGTTCATAGACGTGTTTTGCGAGATCAAACATTTTTATAAAAAAATTTAAGCTTAAAAATCGACTCCCCTTTTCTTCTTTCGAAAATAAATTTAATTTGTTATACATATAACGCATTCTAAAACAATATATTCAGAGAATACATTCATAAGAAGGAGTTGTAAACAGTACAACATGTTATTCTGAACTTCATCTATCTCTCCCAAAATACATATTTTATGTCAACAATATGTCTACTTCATGAAGATTAGTGTAGCTTCAACTTTTGGAACTAGATTATATCATCGTTTTTCCTAGTCTACACTTTCTTTTTATTGTAATTATAAGAAATGTATCTTGGGAAAATGTTTTGGTGGAAATTATTTCTATATTTCTTATATGTACTGTTTCTTTCCATAATAAAGCTATATTAATGAATATAATAACAATGAATATCTTAAAAAACAATTTAATACATAGCATCACGCCTAATTCCCATAGGGGTAGGCAGAGACAACAACCTTCCACTTGCCACGATCCTTGCATATCTCCTTAGCTTCTTACATTCCCATTAAACCTTTCATACAAGTTCGTCGGTTTAGAGTACTCTTGACCTGGCCGTTATTTAAAATGTCCTGGATTTCGTCCAGGAACGTTCTCAGGGGGTACACATCTTTGTCTATTTCTCCGATAGTCATAGTATGGTACACGGGTATGCGCTTCCAGCTCCCCGAGCTATTACTGAATCTTCTCAGGTCTTCCGAGTCAGTAATATCCTACTACCTTATCCTTGCAAAGTTCCTATCTTTTGACTCGTTCCCCCCATTTATTCCATTTTCCTACCCACTTCCTGCCAGTCCAAGGTGTACCGTGCCGAGGGTCTCATGGCTAGGGGCATTTGCCTAATCTCAAGCGGTGGCCCTGGGACCGGGCGAACCCAGAAATAGGCTAGCCTTATTCTGGCATGCGGGGCTCTGCCAGAATGGACCTATGTTCCCTTGCTACTCGTGGGAACGCAATTGTGGTATTATTAAAGTCCAAAAATGTCGGCGATGAGATTCGCAATCCATCACGTCACGTTCCTAATGGGGGCGAAAAGCGGGCGACAGAGAGCCGCTTTGCTACTAACAATTTAACATCTCAGAATATATCAAGACATAAGTTGAATTGTGAAATAAAACTATGAAACTAGATAGAATAATGGATAGAATACGTTATGTAATAAGTAATAAATTGAAAAAAACCTTAACCATAGGTAATAATACTTTTAATTTACATTTTGCAATGATTAGATATTTATTATAAAGACGATCTTTAGAAATTTCGTAATGTAAAGGAAAATTCGTCTAATCAAGGAATTCGTTATATTATATAGGTACCCTGTATATTCGTCTGAAATTTTAACATCTAGTTTACTAAAATAGTAGTAATTTACACCTAAGCCAAAGGCACGAAACAAACGTTGTAATTTTCCTCGTATTTGTGCATTTAATAACTTCGAATGTACTTACACCAATAAAAAATCATTGGTTGTTTATTAATTTTATCTAAATCCCTGGACTTCTGCTTAATGAAATTTCAATAACAAGTGTTAATAAATACTGCAATAATATAATCTCATTAATAAATCTATGCATAAAACACATAATTGATTAATTAAAAGAGCAACAGTATCCTGCTGTTACTACAAACACATACCAGATATTTTGTTTCATAGCAAAAAACATTATGTAATGTACTACGACACTTAAATGTTGACCATTACTGTCTTATTTAGAGATCCGCAATGCCATATGGATGTTATAAATATATATGTATATAAAATCAATTGTTGTTCGTTAGTATCGCTAAAACTCATCTTCCGGAGTTCTTCACAACCAACCTCCAACCAACGGGGGGCCTCGAGGCAATACCTCAGTACCCGGGCTAATTTACTCAGGCATCGACGATGTCCGGTATTTGTACCATCCAGGTCAATCCGAGTTCTGTCACTACCGTAGAGTCGTTAACGCCGTCATCTTCACCCACACCTGGTGGTGGCGACAGCAGGAGCTCACGAGGTAGCGGACGCCCAGTGCTTTCAGATCTAGGATGCTGGCTGGCAATGCCATGGAGGTGTGTGTGCAGGGAGTGGTCTACGTGGCGAAACATGTTCTTCGCGTCTGGGCGTCTTGGCGTCACGATGAATGACGTCATTACTGACATACCTCGGAGCTCCTACTATGAGGCGTAGGCACTTATTCTGCTGAGTCTACAGCCTCTTTTTCTGGTACCCTGAGTAGAAAGAGTACAAGGCAGGAGCCGCATACATCAGTCTGGAATGGACGTAGGCTCCGCAGATCTTCAGCTTGAGGTAAAGAGTGGCCGCAATAACGACGTTCGTTAGTATAGCTAAAACTCGAAAACGGCTGGACTGACTTGGCTAATTTTCGTCTTGAATTATCTGGAGAAGTCCAGGGAAAGTTTATAGCGTGAGTGAATATGAGAAAATGCTTGGAATATAGTAAAAACAACTATTTCGCTTCCCTTAGTAACTTTTCCTGCCTGCCAAACATTTGATATATGTTTCGTCGAATATAAATTAATAAAATTTAAAATAATTTCAGAAATGAAAGAAATTTGAAAGTGATTTTTTTTTTTAATTTTTGGCTAATTATAAAAAAATGCTACCCAAAAACACTATTTCACGCGGACGAAGTCGCGGGTACAGCCAGGTAACTAACAGCTAGCTGACATTGTGCAGAATAAGAAGTAAATATTTATTAATTTGAAAAATAAACAAAAAAATAAAATTAAAAAGCGTTAATAGGAAAGGGGAGCACTGCAAGCTCTTGCTTTTAGCTAAAGGTAAGTCTCTACTTAAGATGGCTTTTCTATTTGAAAACCATTAAGAGATTACACTCACCAGATTACGTAGCCCTTTATGTATATTAACATTTTAAGCCGAGACTTTTTATTTACATACGTAAAGAAAGCTTACTTTTCTAAATATAACTTGATAGCTCAGCGATGCGAATACTCACTTTGCTAGCAGAGTTGCCAGGGTTTTCTTTATATATGTTTTAATTAAATCATAGAAATATGTAAGAAAATCTATTTTGTACTATAGTTAATAGTAATTTTTCATTCTAAATCTATGAATAACTAGCAGACCCGACAGACCTCGTTTTATCAAAAAGATTTGGAATGTAGCAGATTTCAGATTTACGAATGATTTTCGAAATGAAATTACAGCAGTACTAAATAGCTATAGGTCTTACATTTTTGTGACTATTCAATTGATTTTGAACTTTGTGCAGCGGTAATAAAGTGCAAATTGACTCTTTGACGTTAGGAACACATCAACATTGCTAAGATAACAGTGTGTACTTGTAATTTATTATGAACTTTATTGGATAGCAATAAAGGTCAAATTGACTCTACAAGTTAGAAAACATTTGCATGGGATACAGAAAAGAGCTGTTTTTAGGGATTTCCCCTGCAATTATTCGAACTTTTCTCGCCGTAAAAACCATCTTTGGACTTTAACGAACATTAAAAAAAAAGAATTGTTTAAAAATTGACCCAGGCGTTGTTGAGTCATGCGCTTATCAACACATTTTGCGATTCATTTTTATATTATAGAAGATTATAAGAAAATAGTAATAAAGTAGCTGCCGTCTGGAAATGTTTTAGAGAACGCTGCTCGCTTCTTCAGTTCGTCCATGGAAAAGAAAGAATTAAGTAAGGTTATGTAAAATAGCAGTCTATTAACGTCCCACTGCTGGGCATAAGCCTCCTCTTGTATATGAGAGAGGGTGGTAGAGACATAGCTATTTACTTCCAAGTTTCCTACTTGCTGCGTAAAGCTCTTCCGCTAATTAACATATCGGTGATATTAAATAAGTTTTTGCCCATTGGAAACTTGTATTAAACGAATACAAGTTTTCTCTTAACAAGCCGACTACCACACTAAGTAAACAACGTATATCTGAGTACGGAACCACATGTTTTTAAATCATTGTTGCTATTATCTCGTAGTCGTTTCGTTGCGGTCATCGCTCAAATAAATGAAAGTGTCATGGCTAATGTAAGAAAAGCGACCGGATATTGTACACCATCATATTGTACGCCCATTTGCTGTTACTTTTATTTCATTATTAATAATGGCCTCGGCGAAATTTACTTTGTATTAAAATCAATGTTTGTTTGTTTTCTCTTTTCACTGACACGTGTTTTGTTAAATGTACAAGCAATGTGTTTCACTTCTATATACACAAATACATGGCTTCAAATTTACGGTATTTATGATAATCTTTCTTGTCTATCAGTCTAACTGTCACCGATGTCTACAACTTCTTCAAACTGGGACTAAATTGAATGAAAAAACTTTTTACATTGAAAATAGAATTGAAAAATGTATGGTGTAGAATAAAAAGTACTATATCTAGAAGCTAAATTCATTTTGATTTGTATATGATTTAGTTTAACTTTACTAAAGGGAAGGTTATATATTGAAGAACTAATATTATAAAGAGGAAACATTTTAGTTTATGTATGTTTGTAAATTTTTCACACAAATACTACTGGATTGATTTAAAAAATTAGAAAGCTGCATTTTCACTGAGCGACGTAGGCTACATTACTCTTTCAAAAAAATAGGGATCCCTAATAAAAATGCATTAATGTAAGGTGTGAAAAAATTTGGCACATAAAATCAGTCATCACGTTTGCTGCGGAAACAATAGATGGTAGAACAAAAACACATTCTACAGTATTATAGAATGTGTTAATATCTACATAAAAGTCCAGGATACCATATGTCCAACTACTGTAGTTATGCCACTATAACTACTTTTTTGAATTTCAAAAGTTCATAAAAATGCCGACAATAATCAAACCATATTATTGATTCCTCTGTATTAATCCTTATACTATTCAATAATTTATTATAGACTTTTTCAATACCAGTAAAATACTTTACATACCATTCGAAAGATACAACGAATTTTAAAATATCAATTTAAAGGAAACAATGTTTCCCGAGTCAAATTCCAGAGTGTAAAATATTGTGTATAAGGAAGTTCTGAGACAATAAAGTAGTACAAATAAGTCTCTTTTCTATTAAGATGTAAGAAAGTTTTGCATTCTGGAGCGATTTAAAAAAGTCTTTCACCTGTAGAGTATTTTTAAATTTATGTATTACTCAGATGTATATTCGTTGTAAAGTATAATCTGTATAAAGATTAGATTATGAATGTAATTGTGTTTAATAATCGGAAACAAAACTTTTACGTTAACGAAAATAAATCTATAGTCTGACTTAGTAGACTTTCCACTGCCACGAGATAAAGCTGATTGTCAATATATAAACCTAAGTCGTTAAGCTTTTAGATGGTATTGTTTATTAATACTATAAGGGTGCATCGTGACTGTTCTTACTGTAAGAAATTGATGGACCGCAACCTCGGGACGTACTGACAGCTGTCAGTTACCAAGGCTATAAGCATCCCTACAAGCGAATCGGAGCTTTCAAAGGGGAGCCAAAGCGTCTAACCGCAAGTGCCTGCTCTATTATTCCAAAGCTTTCTGCTGCTAATGGCTTTACGTTAACAACATTGCGAATTTGTGATTTTATATATTGTTTATCTTCTTACTGGTCACAAAGTAACCGAATTTCGACCATTAAACTAAGTAGCAGCCCATTAACGTACCGCTACCTTTATTCTCATTAAACCTTTCATACAAGTTCGACGGTTTAGAGTACTTTTGACCTGGCCCTTACTTAGAATAAACGTTCGTCTTGATCTCCTCTTCCAACTTACCCATTCGCTCTTGACTCATAAATCCTTTTTGTCAGTCTCCCTTCATTCATTCCTTCTACTTGCCCAAACCATCTAAGCATAGAAAATACTATTTCCTAAATTTGCAATTGTTAACGAAGCTTTAGCATTATTCATAATGAACTATTAAATCAAACACATGCTGATTGATCAAGATTTTGCTCGATTTATCTACAGTTTTGCGTATGTCACTCTTGAAATGTGTACTAACCCGTAATCCGTATACCCACCACTTATTAATGTCCACAACAGGTTATTACAATGTAATTTATTGCCTAGTAATGAGTTGATAATACCAAGCTGAATATTAATTCACAGTTAAAGCACCAAGTTGCGGCCAATCTCTCCCCATAAACAGATAAATCCGGACTACTGGGCAAGAAAGCATTTAAATGTACGAGCTTATTTGTAAATTAATCTCTCAGAACTGTTTCTTAATAAAACATCGTATTCGTGAATGAACATAATGTAAATTAGATCCTTAGGCTGATATATAGTTACAGAAATCTTGTTTATATTATACCAAATTTACAAATTGTTTCTGCGTTCATTTATTTTATAAATTTAGGATTGTAATCTCAATTGATCATTAAGCCTTTTGAATTGGACATCAGCTCTTCCTAAAACTTGTTCGCAAATTTGACAACTGTCTTCAGAAACATCGAAATTACACACGGACATAGAATTTTATATTTATGTTATATATAAAATTGGTACGTGTGTAATGACTAACCTTCCCTTAAACAGCAGGACCAATTGTGATGAAGTTTATGCGTAAGTTCAGATGTATTGAGCTTTAATTTAGAATGAGAATTGGATCCTATAAATAACAGATTTCCCCAAACTTCTCAGGGATCTAGAACTTAACTCCCAACACCACGGGAAACAGCTGCTAAATTTATATCTTAAGCCTATCCTTTAGGGCATTTTGACTGTTTCCTAAAATAAAGACATATAATTTCTTATATGCGCGCTCCTAAGATGAATAATGGCCTTAAAACAAGCCTTAGAGCTAAAACAGTATCGCCTTTTCAATTATCAGTACAAACACAGCTCCGTAATAACATAGAAGATAATAACATGCTGTGTCAGTCTATACTAGTATAGTTATTACCAATCTTTATGATCGATAGCCGAATTGATGTTTCTTACATATTATGGTCTGCATATACAAGACTAGCTTAACCAACATTTTATGAAATACAAATAAAAAGATATGAGACAGTGAAACATCGATAAGAAGGATCTAAAGGAACATATATTTTTTATCGTTCACTCAGGCTTGTCTTAGTTATATATGAACCCACTATCAGAAGTGGGAATGTTTATCGAACGGACTCAAATTGTATTTATAAACGAAGCATCAACTTGGCAAGCTACACATATCCCATAATGCTCCCGTGTTATTCAGAATTTCTCGCGATGTTTCTCTTATCGAAAAACAAACGATGAAGAAACTGTAAATAATAATTAAACTTAGTGGTGTCAGCCCTGGATTCAAATACGCGATTTTACTGAACAAGAATCAAAACGTCTCACCACTAGGTCATCATGGTTTTTTGCCTATGGCAAGTAGTCTAATAATATCACGTTGGCCACAAATCTCCTATCTGGAACGTGGAATAGGAAGCTTTTTAAGCTTAGAAATACGAAACATTTAGAGGTTGACAGGTCTTTATTATCATACAAAGCACCACGCTTCATTCCCATATGGATAAGCAGAGAACACGTCCTTCCACTTGCCACGATCCTTGCATACCTCCTTCGCTTTTTTCATTCTCATTAAACTTTTATACATGTTCGTCGGTTAAGAGAACTCTTGACCTGGCCGTTATTTAAAATGTCCTGGATTTGGTCCAGGAACGTTCGCCTTGGTCTTCCCCTTCCAGCTTTCGCATTCACTCTAGACACATAAATCCTTTTTGTCAGTCTCCTTTCATTCATTCACTCTGCGTGCCCAAACCACCTAAGCATACCTTTCTCAATTTTAGTCACTATATATACTAAATTGATATACCGACATTTTGTTTCAGGGCTTTGATGCCTATCGAGAAAGTCTGCAAGGTAAAGGGCTGGCAATATATTATAACACATTTGCGGATTTGTTACAAAAATCTGAGAAAATACCGCCAAATGAAATATGTCAAGCGCTGCACTGTGTATTAAATTACACAAAAGCCGTAGCTCATATCCGCCATTAACAGCGTACATTGCGTGATCGATATTAGACAATAAAACGTTGTGGTAAAATAAAAGCATAATGGTTTCCATCCAATTTGATTTTGCCAGCGAAAGCTATTTGTTATGATTAGTAATAGTAAAGCTGAGGCAAACCCGAGCGGAACTAATGGTGGTGTTTCGATACAATACGTCGTTATTGCTTTCAGAGCAACGTAATCTGACTATTTGACTGGGTGCTTGATTTAATTAGATTTGCATTTGAGATAAATGCGAGATCGAATTCAAATTAGCAGCCGTCGCCTGAGCCTTTATCCGGACGAAATTTGATTATGCTGACCTCTTTTATCCGTCATCATCAATTTCGCAAATAAGTTTTAAATTACTTAGCTACCGGCTTAAATGGAATAACTCGATATTGTGACACTACTGATGGTAATTTACTTTAGGGACAAGTCTATCTTTTACTTCAAAACAATATGATACCAAGGTGCCTATATCGCTGCATTGTTTCCAAATTTATCCAATTTAACAGGAAATATCGAAATATTTTGATCGTTTCGATATTAGAACTGAATACAAGATTTGCTTTTAACTTATTTCTGAGAAGACTAGATAAACATTATCATTAATAATTATCATGTTAAATACCACATTTAAAAGTCGTTTAACGTCTTACAAGCGTTTATTTAGGACTAGCTGCAAATCTATCTACTAGGTTTTGATTTGAATTACAATTGAACATTAAATTGGATAAAATGACTCATTGTTTTCTTAAAATTCTGTTAGATGAAATATCATGATTAATTACTCGAATGTTTACCAAATATACGCAAAACCATTGGGACATCTTATCTTCCTTTTCTATAGTTTACAAACTAAATAAACAAACCATTTCTTAACATAACAAAGCACCCATCAAGCTTTCCTTGACCCAAATCCAAAACACTTGAACAAATGTAGATCCAATAGTAGAAATAATAACGAGAAAAAAAACCTTGCAATGTATTAGAAGAAGTTGTTTCGTCCATTTGAATAAATATTTTTATTACTAACATACGTTTAACTACCTCATTAATAAACATTGTCACATGATAATTGTCAGGGTGGAATGTTCAAGGATATCGCTGGTATTTCACTCTTAGATGAAGAGCTTTCTGTTTAATTTTGGTGGACAAAGTTTAGGACTGTAGCCTCAACAAAGAAGAATCTCAACAGAGATATCTCATTACCAGCTAATGTGTCCTACTAAATAAACAAGCATTCCAGTGCAATATCGAAGTTAATATTGGATACTTGAATATAATGATTAATTTGTTACATGAAAACATTAACATCTTAGACTATATCATTAATTATACGTTGATATTTCAGTCGAAAGACGACCTCGTTATTATAGAAGTAACTTTGGTCTAAGACGATCCATACGATGTTTAAAGCTTCCGAATAGTGGTAAAAAAAATGTATTCTCAGTCATGGTCATCAAAACTAAAGCTTATTAGAGAGTTGAATCATATATTAATGACAAAAATCAACAATTGGAATCCACAAATAATTTAATGATTTCATTATTGCAACTACTGAATTTCTTATACTTTTAGGTACTGATTATATCTGCTTTTGGAATATTTCTTGTTACAAGTTGTCAAATAAAATATCCGTCAATCTATCTATCTATTAAGGAGTCTTAATGATAAAAGATTATTGCGCCTATTACATAAATGTCCACAAAAAGCTCTATGTAAAACTATGAAGAAATTTATCGCTAAATTCTAGTCAATTTGCTGGCATATCTTGAGTTTTACATTAAGTGGTTTGCGAGTCTAATCGTGAATAATAAAAAGAAATTGAAAAATAAATAACTGGTCCTATATTATCTTTATTATCGACCTTGATATTGAAAACGCGTCAGGTGAGAAATGAAAGTGAAACAGATTTGTTTTCTCTTCCATCGTTTGCGACGCAATGACTCCGATGATTCTTATCAAACGTTTTACCGGAAGTTTACTTATATCACACATGGTGAAGCAAAGAAATTACGTTTGACTTGATTGGTTCTGGAAGTCGATTAGTTAATTAAGTTTTTAATTGCTAATAGGCTAACGCTGGAAACACCTGATGAAAAGGCCCTAATCTGGTAAGGTATGATTTACATTTTATGTTTTATATAGAAGCTTCTAAACGAGCTTTCAATAGATGAAGCTTTTCGTAAAGTTAACCTCATTAAGTAATATTTGAAACACAACAATTAAAAATGTATTTGAACTTGAGTAGATAAATAGAAACGTATTTCATTAACGATTGATAATTTTAACAAGATTGTATAGGTCTATTCGTAAATCGACGTATACCCATTAAAAGGTTACAGGGGTGACAATTTGCAGTCACAATTGTTATTTTAGTATTGAGAAATATTGTGTTAAACACTTTTTTAAAAACAGGAGAAAAAATTACATATAAATTGATACTTCTTCTTGATTTGCTGTAATAAACTTTTGAAGCCGCAATATTGACTTATTTAGAAATAAGCTAAAAATCACATTATGGCATATAGATACCCCTATCACCTTCCAAAGGGAATAAATGAAATTACAAATAACCTTGTAAATATACTGAGTGAGAATAATAATGATAATGGGAATACGTCGAATTACCAATATCCCTGTATATATTAGTAAAAAAAAAGAAGGAACCTTCGTAACTTTAAATTTTAAGTCGTTATTTGATAGTCTTTCGTGGATAATAACACGATATTTGTCTATTCTAAAGAGCTGTAAAGGTCTACTTGACTAAAGATATTTTGAATTTTAATTAAAATTATAGTATTTATACTATAAAGGCGTTGGTTGATTATTTATATTGATACTGGAAATCTAAGATGTGTTTATAACAAATCCAAATTGTTCAAAACAGAAAACTTTTCATAAAAACCAGAAAAAACTTAGAACTTCCACATTTAACTACAAGAGTTGTCTTTATTACAATATACATAATTACTAATGATAATATATTTTTTTCAGGTATTAATTTATGTATTTCAGACAACAAAGATCCAGAAATTATTAGTAATTAAACTTAAAATAAAACATCACAATTAAAATTATACCTAAGATTAAAAAAAAAATAAGGCAACAGATTGTTTTAGACATTAGTGTCTAAGAGTAGTACTCACAAATTTACGAATAAAAACTTGGAATAATAATAAGAATATAATTTGCAACAATTGTCAATTTTATATATTAAATTGATAATACAAAAGTACCTGCTGATCCCAGCTGAGTATGTGGTCCCAGCTTTTCTTGATTTAAATAAAAAATTAAGTGGCGAGTTCCTTATAAATTCTCCTTCCCATATTAATAGCATAGTGAGGGAATGATAAAATCAAACATAACCTACAAAAACTGATCAAATATAACCTCAAATTAAATTCCCATTCAAGGCAAAAAATACTCCTCAAAACCTGTGAAAAATCATAATGATTATTACAAACAAAATAATTACCTTATATACAAATGATGTGAGGAAATGAGATATAAAAATGTCATATTCGAATAATTAATTTAAAACCATTTGACAACAACACATCTCTTCCCGCCTTGTATCAATGGTAGTATGACTTCATTGACAATGCTGCCAACTGCCAAAAAATTATAAGCGCGGCAACCTACGATCCGCTTTAAAAGTACAATAGAGGTTTTAGTAAAAAGTGAGGAAATGATTCTTTTTTTTTCGTCTCGGTACCTAATGAAAAGGGTAAAGGTAGTAGCCTATTGACGTCCCACTGCTGGGCACAGGCCTCCTCACTTATAGGAGTGAGGGTTTTAGTGCCAACACGCTGCTCCTGTGCGGATTGGTAGGCATAGTACACAAGTGCACTCTCTATTCCTTCACTCTCATAGTCCGATGTGACAGGAATCCGACACGATCGGAGAGAGATCAGGCGCAGGACCGACGGCTTAACGTGCTCTCCGAGGCACGGGGTGGATCACACCGCCGACTTCCCAATTTCGGATAAATATTGAGAAAATCTTAATAGAAAGCTCCGTATCTATATCAAATTGGCCCGACCCGGGACTCGAACCCAGGACCTCATGTCTGTAGTCGAACATGCTAACCACTAGACCAATGAGGCAGTTGATGATAAGGGTATGTACTGTTAAATGCACTATTCTTAATATAAGTAATAATCAAACCTAGTCAAATTCAAAAAATACCATAAAGTAACCATATAACATAATTTAAATATTGAGTTTTGGACACGATGAGGGAATGATATTTGGAGTATTCGGTTACCTACCATTTATTATTGTGAGCTCAAAACAGATAAAATATGGCTCGAATAGCTTTAGAAGTTTTCGTGAAAAAATACAACGATAATAATATGTAAAACTGGGCTTGGACACGATTTTCGCAAATTCCTGAGAACTAGTCCTATAGTGTATGTTTATTTTATTTCATATCTCCTATATTACTTTCAGCTTTTTTTAACCCAAAGTTATCCGCCTATTGTAGTTTTATTTCTCTTATAGTTAAGTTTATTCTTTTGCATATGTTTTCATTCTGTTATAACGTGTTTGCTTTCCATTGTCGATATTTAGATAGGTGGTCTTGTCTAGTGTATATGATTTCTAAAACTTATATTACGTAATATCAAGATCGAATTGTAAACTACTGAGTGAAAACAATAATTATTGTATTGATTCGGTTTCAATGGACAACCTTGCTCATAAACAATATTGGGTCAATTTCTGATATTAAATAACGTAACCGGGTTGCAATTAGCCGGGTCTTGCGATTGTGTCATGTCGAGTGTGTTTAAAGTTAATTTGCTCTTTCATAAAACTTAATATGGTAATAATTTATAAAGCAAATTATAGGTAACCGAATGCGTAATTGGTGAACCGTTCCAAAAATTTTATGAGATTTTCGCATATAAAAAATAATGTTATATTATATTTTACTGTTGAAAAACTTGCTCGAAATATAAAGTCCTGTAACAGCTCAGATTTCCTAAAATATCGTATTTTATTGTAATACTTAGATCTATTTTAAATAACCCTTGGAATGCCCGGCCGTATTTTATTGGCCCCCGTAATTTACCCGGGCTTTTTAACGGATATAAAGGAAAGACTACCAAATGTTACAATTTATGTTTGCTGACTATGGGCCTCATGCGGAAGCTCAGAGTCACTCAGCGTGCGATGGAGAGGGCTATGCTCGGAGTTTCTCTACGCGATCAAATCAGAAATGAGGAGATCCGTAGCAGAACCAAAGTCACCGACATAGCCCTACGAATCGCGAACCTGAAGTGGCAATGGGCGGGGCACATAGTCCGACGAACCGATGGACGTTGGGGTCGGAAAGTGCTGGAATGGCGACCCCGCACTGGACGACGCAGTGTAGGAAGACCCCCCACAAGGTGGACCGACGATATAAAGAGGGTCGCCGGTAGCCGCTGGAGCCAGGCGGCGCAAGATCGGGCCTTGTGGAGGTCATTACGTGAGACCTATGTCCAGCAGTGGACGTCCATCGGTTGAAGCGACGACGACGACGACGACGAATAATTAAACTATACAATGTTATTTTTTGTTTATTAAATTAAGACTCTGATATAGCGTCATATAGTGCTAAACTTTGAGATAATGAAAAAAGTCCGTCTTGTTTTTATATCTTAAAAATTAAAACTTACCTCAAGGGTTTTCATTGTTATTCGCATCACTTATATAATCAAAAATACAAATAATCACTAATAAACACTCACAGTTTATAGAATACCACAAATAAACTTAACGACCTTCGACGCGACACACGCACCGTTAGTAACGTTCACTTCGTAATTGATTTGTTTTTTCACTGTCTGGTGTTATCTCTACGCATATTTTGTTACGACAGCTACCGAGAAGCGAAATAGATAATACACATTATGACTTAAAAAGAAAGACATAGTGCAATAGTTTGTGGAACGGTGGCGCCATCTATCTATTGGCGTGGGACAGAGTCAATCGCGTCTCTCCAGTTTTCGAGTGACGGTCTGCCAGAGCGGTTGAAACTCACGTTCCTAGCCATTTTTATTAATGTGTGTGTGTAAATTGATATCGGGAACATTAAGTGATTCTACATTATAATCTGAGTTAATTAATAAAGTATTGTTTATTGCACCAACACCCACACTATGGAGATTGAATTATGGATGCCACTAATGACGATGTCGGCGGAGAACCTTACACCCCTTTGCTTTATGCTCCTTCTCTCGTATTCTCCGACATGCTTATATTTCCGATTGCCCGAGTTGAGACAAACCTATCATGTCAACTAGTATCTACGTCATATCGGCCTTGTCAACCGTTAGTTGACATAGGAAATAGATAATATATATAACAAATAAGGTTCTTACGTATCAACGCCATCGCCATATTTTATTACTGCGGTTGCATTTGACAGGGACAAAAAACTAACCTAACCTCAAAATTTGACATGTCTGTAGATGTCGTTAATACGTAAGTACCAAATACATTCGTTATGACAGGTACTTTTATTGAAAAATGCTAACTACTACAATTTTCTTAACGTAATAACATTTCTAATAGATCCCAATTCTTGAGACTTTGTCAATTCACCTGTCTAATTTACAATTACGAATTAATTATCGGCTATTAAGACATACTTTAAAAGTGATATCGATATAAATTTTATCCACAGTCAATGCATTATCTTTTATTAATACTTAACTTTTACACACATTTGCTACGTCAGAGCAATTGCCTAACATTATAACCACGTGAAAGTCGAGTATCGGTAATTATTTTTAACTATACAAATAAATGATATTAAGGTATATGTTTTTATGTTGAAATAGCAGTTTTTAATTGCAATGGTACAAATGTTGTTATCGAAAGCCATTTCAAAACAAAAAGAAATTAGATACTTTATTTTCTTTAAAATGTCAAATCAAAATATTATCTAATCTCGTGTCTGTCCGTTTAAAAAGCAAAAGTACATGCTTTCGTAAAAAGTACACATGTCAAAAGTGATACTTCTTTAGCAAACTAACTTTTAAGTCTTGCTTATATTTATACAAATCTAAAACTTAAGATTTCCGACACGAGGAAGCGAAAAAAGGAAGATATGTTAGGAATTTAAATGTCATTAAAATATTAAATATCAAAAATTCATATAAATAATTTATTGAAATCTCAAATGACGAATTGTAAATAAAAATGCCACGCGTTTTTTGTCAGTATTAGAAATTATTAATTAAATTTTGTTTATAAATATAAAATTTAGAAAAGAGTATATTAAATTATTAAATGATGAGTGGCAGATTAAAAGGTCACGTGTTATTTGTTAATATTAAAACTACCTTACCTTCAAATGAATTAGCATAAAAAACGCTGCACATCTTCGTGACGCTAATTGCAATCATGCGCCTAAAGAAATTTTACTTCAAAAACTTTGTTTTGACATAAAAGATGATCACAAAGACGTAAGGAAACCTTAAACTAAATGCACCTGTTCACACGTTTGTTATTATACAAAAAAATGGTCAAATATGATTTCACTTGAAATACATAATTCCCAGCAATTATATTAAAACAATGTCTTCTCAAAGAAACACTTGAAATACTTCAGTGGAAAGTCAAATGTTTACATCGAACGATTCCAGCAGCCGCGACCTTATTCCCAAGTAAGTCTGGAAAGTGTTAATTGAGTTACCGTCCAAACCAGAACATAATTGCAACTGGCTTCAATGCAACAATGGTGTTGCTCACAATTAACGGTACCACGGCACATAATTAAAAGGAGAATTAAGGCCATAGGCGCATTTCATCCTGAGCCCAATTGCAATTTCTTGGCCAAGAGAATTTATCGATTTACACCCTAAAGGTCGGCCGATTGTAATTACTAATTGAGGCCGCGATAGCAAGAGCGTCCTATCTACTAAATTGGCGAAACAATCCTGAGCTCAATAACTTTATTTTCCAATATTGGAGACTAAAGATCTTAACGATTTATTGAATGAGGACACTACTCATCTTCTTCCTCTTCACTGTGTGCCTTTTGATCTGAGGGAACGCTTTGAGTTTCATGACGATTCTTATAATCGCAAGAAAACTTAGTATTAAAAATTCCTTTTCACTTTACTGCTTTTTTTTAAGTATTAGCTGCTCGTCTTTGGAAGTCTTAGCTGCTCACTGCCTATCAGAGAAAAAGAGTACTTTCTGCCCAAGAAAATTGTTTAGTTGATACTATTTTTATTAATTATAATGAGTATTTAATAACAGTATTAGTTGTAAATAGATTTAGTACTTTCTCTGCTTCTTTTGTATGTGTCCTTTTAAGCATTTTAGTTGCTTGGAAGAGATCGCTATGTAATGTAATTTTTAATATAATGAATAAATTGCACAAAACTGTTAGATTCTTGCAAATTTTTGACTAAAGTAATTCATTGATTTATACTCTTAAACTTTGCTAATTGATATCGGGATAGCAAGAATGTCCTATTTACGAAATAAGCGAAACAATCCTGAGCTAAATCAATTTATTTTCTAATTTTGGAGACTTGCTAATGCTATTCGGTTTTTTCAAGATCTTGATCCTAAAGCTCTTAGCGAATTATAATTGAGACCAAGAGCAAGTGTATCAATCTAATAAAATAGTGCAAGACATCATCTTGTGTCAGTCGACGCTCTAAACTACTCGTAAGTCCATTTTTGGCTAATTTAAGAAACAAATAGGAGAATACTGTTAGATTCTTGCAAGTTCTTGACTAAAATAATTGATTTACACCCTAAAGGTCAAGCGATTGTAATTACTAATTGTGGCCTTAAGATCAAAATTGTACAAAATAAGAGAAGCATCCTGAGTTAAATCAGTTTATTTTCTAATTTTGGAGACTATTAATAATGCTATTTAGTCTTAGCTAAATCAATGTCTTTATTATTTTTCTTTAGTTAGAGTCCTTTGATAATACTATTAAGTTTTTGCAAAATCTTGATCGTAAGAACTTCAATTTATACTCTAAAGATCTTAACGGATGATTAAATGAGACCACTAGAACAAGTAAATCTATTATTCAATATTATAATGTAGATAATAAACTGGACAGTAATGTTTGCTTTTGCAATTTCTTCACCAAGAGAATTTATTGACTTACACCTCCAAAGTCGATATCTAAGAAATAGCGTATGGAGATAATAATGTCTTTACTCTTAACAAAATCTAATTCAATCTAATTCATAATATTCTGATTTAGAATACAGTTAGGAAAATGAAATTCGGCTTTAGATTGAAATGATCAAATGGCGATTTCAATGCACAATTTAAATTGCACATTTGTAATGATATATGCTAAGTTAACATATTCTGTAATAAATATGGTTTTATTTTACTATGAACTTCTAAGCATGAGTTCTCATGTTGTTCAGAGGTACCCTTTTTGAGAGGTTAAATTTTCATAATTCTATCTTTAACTAACATGAGTCTGATCTATTATTTTTTCTTATATTATTGCTATAATCATTGAGTTACCCTTTTTTACAATACCTATACTATACCTTGTTTCTGTTTTCTAAACACCGTTAACTATAGTTTCTTTCTATTTTTTTACTGCTATCTATCATTATTTTAATTGTGCAGTGTACTAATGTCGGTTGAACCAAACACATTTCCATTTTCAACATCGTACACTTGTTAGCTTTACCAGTTGGAAAAAAAAAACTTAACCGAAGTGAAAACTATTAAAAAACTAGTTACACAGACAGGTTTACAAATACGCTGCATTTATTGTACAGATTGAAAAAGAAATTTTATTGATTATTTTAGATACTGTAGTAATGAATAGGATAGTAAGTATTGATTTAATTTACGCCATTGTGACTAATAAAAATTGTTTCAATTTATCTCCATTATAAACTTCCACGTCATTCAACCAATTTTCCTTAAAATCAGGACATTTAAAGGCAATAATGCGTAGATCTCATTGGTCTAGTGGTTAGCATGTTCGACTACAGACATGAGGTCCTGGGTTCGAGTCCCGGGTCGGGCCAATTCAAAATCGATATTGAGTTTTCTATTAAGATTTTCTCAATATTTGCCCGAAGTTGGGAAGTTGGCGGTGTGATCCACCCCCGTGCCTCGGAGAGCACGTTAAGCCGTCGGTCCTGCGCCTGATCTCTCTCCGGTCGTGTCGGATTCCCGTCACATCGGACTATGAGAGTGAAGGAATAGAGAGTGCACTTGTGTACTATGCCTGCCAATCCGCAGTGGAGCAGCGTGGTGGGTCTATGCTCTAAAAACCCTCTCTCACATGAGCGAGGAGGCCTGTGCCCAGCAGTGGGACGTTAATGGGCTGCTACTTACCTAATGCGTAGATCAACAATAAGAAAGCACGGATTTCCTCATATTTCCACGGGAGCTTTGCTCTAGTTTATTTACACAACCCATCCATAATATTAATGCACATTCGATTTCAGCTTAACTAGCTAATCTCAATAAGGGATTAGGCTTCTATAAAAAGGTTTACACAATGCTTAAGTGTATGCTATAGTTTCTAATTAATCCTTATATAATATTTATTAGAAATCTGGAATAGTTCAGGTAAAAGACTGACAGCTAAGCTTCAAATCGAATCAACGATTCTTTATCGAAGTAGGCTTTTAAATTAAGTTATTTCTCACTTTATTTAAATTTACCCTTAGCTATGATATAATAAATATAAAATCAATTTATACCCCATTTATCAGAATCTTCTTTAACTCAGTACACGGAAAGAAACTTTTAAAGCTTTTATGCGAGTTTTCAATAGCGCAGTACTATTCGAAGGAACTTTATTAACATTATCCATTACAAGTTTATAATAATGCATTATATTTTAACTTGAGTAGATGAATAAAATAGAATTTTATTGACAATTGAAATCGGAACAGGATATTTATAAGAATGATGTGAAGTAATAGTAGGAATTGAAGATAGAACGTTATTCTAGGCCTAGGTTTATAAATAAATTGTAGGCGATTCGTAACTTCAAGGTTATTGAGGTCCAATTAGAATAAGTAAGGTGAGTAAATTGCAATATTGAAGCATTCTGAAGACGTTCACCTTGTTAGTGTCGTTATGGCTGACTAATTCGCAAACATACCGCCTTATTCTGACCGTGAAAATATGAATTATATATTCAGATTGAAAGTGAAATTATATATTGAGAAATATATTTGTTTATTTTACAACATCTGTTAACATATGTCATCAAAAGACAAGGTTTATTGTACTGAAGTGTTTTTATTTCACTACAAACAAAGAAAATTTCATTTCAACCTACTACTAAGGTTTTTCTAAAGAAAAATACTTATTTACACATTATCTCTTACATGTGCTGTTACTTGTTCTCGATCTCGTTAAAATTTGGTGAAAGCCATTCTTAGTGAGCGTCTACTTTGTAACTATACCAAATTTCATTTAAAAAGGCCTAATATTTACAAGGACACCTTGTTTTTCGCTTTTTTATCCCAATCCCGTGGTAATATCATGAAACCCATTCTTAGTGAATGTCTACATTGCGATAGGAGTAACTATACCAAATTTCAAGTTAATAGGCCTTCTAATTTTAAAGAGATCAACAAGTAACTGTTTTTAGCTGATATATTTCGATTCCGTGGTAAAGTGTTGGAACATATGACTAGTGAGTGTCTACGTCGCAACAGGAGTAACTATACTAAATGTAAAATCAATCAGACCTATAATTTTGAAGATAGGCGAATGAGTCAGTGGTAAATCGCTATAATATATCTAGATTTGTTATTTGATATAACAATGCTCACGTAATTCCTGATCCCGTGAAAAATAGGGAAATCCTGATCGAATTGTAAATCTAAACCATTCTCGAATTTATCTGGAGACTCACAATTTTTTTTAAAATAAAAAACCAGCTGTTTAGGATTTTTGTGAAATACCCTGTGTATTATATATTAGACCCATATATATTAGACATATATACAGATTTATGTTAAATATTAAAATTTTATGAATAAAGAAAAGAAATGTAGTATTTCGTGTTTATATTCTCATGATAAAGTTTTCCCTTATGTCATATTGGTCTTAAGGACACACCAATTGTTTCAATATTAATTTTCCTATAACTTCTAATATTAATATAAACGTTGTCGCATATTGGATAGCGAAATGGCGTGGTCAGGTTTTGTTATTATAATAACAGGGTAACAAAGTTAACACTTTCACCAATTAAATAGAAATTCAGCAAACGCTCGACGTCTCTACAGTGCCATCAATCACTTCTATCGCTTAATAAAAGCCTAGAAATGATTCAAAGCGCCTCAGACACTTCTATTCCCTTTGACAGCGGTGATAGATGTAGTGTTTGAACAACACTGACCCATTATCGATGAATTATTTCGCTGTACAGCTTTTATTGTTTACAGATTGCTTTTACTCCGATCTACAGGAATAGTAACCACCCAGACTCTTAATTACGATTGTAAAGTCTTTAATTCTTTATATACATTTAGAGACTTGAATAAAGAAGAAATATTTGCCCGAAGTTGGGAAGTTGGCGGTGTGATCCACCCCCGTGCCTCGGAGAGCACGCTAAGCCGTCGGTCCTGCGCCTGATCTCTTTCCGGTCGTGTCGGACTATGAGAGTGAAGAAATAGAGAGTGCACACTTGTGTACTATGCCTCCCAATCCGCAGTGTAGCAGCTTGGTAGGTCTATGCTCTAAAAACCCTCGCTGCTCGGAGTGAGGAGGCCTGTGGCAAGTAGTGGGACGTTAATGGGTTGCTACTTCCTGTACGATAACTAATCGATGGACGTTGGGGCCGGAAAGTGCTTGCGACGCAGGGTAGGAAGACCCCCCACAAGGTGGACCGACGATATAAGGATAATCGCCGGTAAGCGCTGGAGCCAGGCGGCACAAGTTCGGGCCTTGTGGGCATCATTTCGTGAGACGTCCAACGGTTGAAGCGACGATACGATGACTATTAGGTTTGTGAAAATCTGCACAAATCGCTGCTTAATCTTACAAATACCGTAATCGTACCGCACCGCATTGTATCTCACCGCGTTGTGTCGCATCGTGTCGTACTGCAATGCGGAAGCCGTTAAGAGTTATCTTTATTAATTTTATACTTTTAATCTGTAGCTAAGGTGTATAATTGGCAATTACTTCAAAAAAATACTCTATTTTAAACTCATTATTAGTTTTCTCGTTTGAAATATGAATAAGTAGCTTTAACTATAAAGTGTTTAAAGTAAATAACAAGAGAATATATGTATAGAAACTTACCCCAGATTCCTGTCTATATTAAGGGCGGTTTAGACGATTTTGACCCCCTTTTTTCCTCCCATGTAAGTGGACATAATATTATTCGTATCTCACTCTCTCTTCTTTCATAAGATTTTCATATATGTAACAATTTAAATGATTATAATCGGTGAAATGTTGTTGTGTAATAGACACAAGCGGGCATTCCTTCTCCACCGCGTGCGATGTGTTACAGTCCTTATTAAGCGTAATAAATTCTTTGATCCTTTCGCTATTCAGTGTTGCAATTGAATTTCGGATGGATATAGCTACAACACTAAATAGAATCCCTTAATTTTGTTAATATCCGTTTCTTTAACTGCCATCTATGGCTGCTATTATTTTAAAGACGTATTCACGTCAAAAAATAAACCCAAGTATACATTACATAAGACTAGATTTTTTTTAAGTTTCGATGATCAAAGTCATTAGTTAATTGGATCCTAAACTATCTCTAAAATTAGACTACAATTAATAGATTTCATTAGAAACGTTTTGCGGTTTAGATAATTCACAAACAAGGTGATATCGGATTTTTACATACGAAGATTTCTACATGGCCCTCATTATATGAGGTTACGTTACAGCTTTTTGTGATCATTACTTTTAAAAAGTTTTAGAAACCTTTTATTTGTGATATTGCAATTGCAAATGTTACACATATGCGAAGAAATAACTTATATAACTAGGTGTATTTGAGTCATTCCGAGTAGTTCTCAATCACGAGAAAATATGAGCATATTCGAGCGATAGAACAATCTCAAGTAATTTTTTTACGAATGAAACGCGGGATTAGCGTCACGAAGATGTGCAGTGTTTTTTATGCTAATTCGTTTGAAGGATAGGTAGTTACAATATTCACAAATAAACTGTGGCATATTCATTTCCTACTCGTCATTTAATATACTTCAATTATAATTCTAAAACAGAATTTTATTAATCATTTCTAATATTTAGAAAAAACACGTGGCATTTTTATTTACAATTTTTATATTTCAATAACAAATTCATTAAATTCCTGTAAGAATATTAAACTACAAATTATATTAAACTATAATGTTTATTAATGAAATTAGTTTATGGTAATCATAAACTTTAATTTCCTTTTCTTGTGGCACTTGTGTCTATGTTTGTGACTCTCTTGTCTATGGTAATTAGCAATAAACGGTGTTTGAACTATCTATTTGTTTCGTGTTATAATTACTTTTCTACAATTCCTAACATATATTCCTTTTTCCTTACCTCTAAGTCTCGGAAATCTAAAGTTTTAGATTTGTGTAAACATAAACAAGACAAGATTAGTTTGTCAAAGAAGATTCACTTCCGATACGTGTACTTTGTACGCACGCACTTTTAATTATTATGTAAATATGTATATTAACTAAGTCTCCTTTTTTGTATTTTTGTGTACTATACTCTATAGAAGATTTATGACACAAAAGTCAATCAATCTTGTTCCTTTTTATAATCATCATTAGAATATAGTATTCATTTAAACTATTAAGATTAGAGTAATTTATTCACTCCCATGCTTTGTTAGCGTCAAAATTTTCCTTCAAATTGTAGCAAAATCGATCACTGACGAGTATCATAAATTCCAAAACAGATTCTAAGCGTATAAGCTCTATTTAATCCAAAAAGCATGGTCTAGTAGCATTACATTTACTATAGAAACTGTTAACAAAAGCTCAACCACTTATAGCTGACTGTTGCGATCTGATCTAGTAGTAAGTGATGATACAGTCTAAAATGGAAACTGTTAAAAGGTAATTTATATCTAATGGATTCTATACAGCATCGTACTTTACTGGATAGCGACACTTCTTTGATAATAGAGTGATAACAAGCTTCAACAGATTAGAGAATACGACTATCTTAATTTTCCTTGTCGGAAATGGAACCTCTGCAAGTGAAGGTACTAGCACTATTACACTACGGAATTCATCGATCAAAATACACTTAGTAATAACCATAATTCGCGCACATATGCCGAGGCGTGACGCGGCAACATGTTATAAGTCATAACTTGACGCGTTCCTCAATGAGTCGAGTGCACCTTAATAAGCACAAGGCCGACGATATTTGATCTGATCGAATTCATAATATTATGCTAAGCTTTGTCGATTGCGTCACGAATTCGACTTACTCTGTGGCACGTAAGCGTCTGTCATTTTGAAAAGCACAGCGTTCTAAATTCAAATTACAATGTAAAGCTTTAATCATCTGTGCTTTAGTCTTTTGCAGTGAAACTTCTTTAGGCGCATGAGGGTAAATTTTTTACGAATGAAACCCGTGATTATCGTCACGAAGATGTGCAGCGTACTTACAAATAACATGTGATCAATGAAATTAAGTACACCGTTTTTCATAAAATATAAAATAAAATTATTTCATATATTCTCTTCTCTATATTTTAAATACAAAAACAAAATTTAATTAATAATTTGTAATATTGAAAAATAACACTTTGAGATTTCAATCAATTATTTGTATTAATTTTCGACACTTAATATTTTTATGACAATTAAATTCATAACATATCTCCCTTTTCCCTCCCTCTAAGCCTTGGAAATGTAAAGTTTTAGATTTGTATAAATATTAAACAAGGCTTAATAATTAGTTTGACAAAGAAGTTTCACATCTGCCCTGTGTACTGTGTACGCACGCACTTTTAATTTTTTTATTGCTGACAGATTAGCGCTTGACTGATGGTAAGTGATGATACAGTCTTAAGATCGAAGCGTGATAATCTGGTAAGCAGCAATTTACCACGTTTGTTTTCTACAGAGCATCTTAACGGAACACAATTCTACTAATACTACGTCTTTACTGACAGGCCAAATCTAAACAAATTCGAGAAATCAATGTATAAACAATGTGGCAATTGGTCTAGTACTTCAATAATAGCATCACGAATTCGACTTACTCTGTGCCGCTAAGATATATGTACATGTCTCTCATTTTGAAAAGTACAACATTTTAAATTCAATTTAGAACAATGTTAAGCTTTACTCACGTGCCAATTTCTATCTACATAAAATTTATGTATACATTATTATCATTTTGATAATTTGATTTGTGATAATTTGTACTTCTATGAAAATTAAGCATTGTCTATTACGACACGAATTCGAGTTACTCTGTGGCGCGTAGATTTACGGAGACGTCTGCATTTTGAAAAGTACAGCGTTTTAAATTCAAATTACGACTTCAATCATTTGTATATCAATTTATACTAACATTAAATAAATTATCTGTGACAATCTGTCTTCAATGAAAATTTTGTTGTTGCTTTTGTTGGTTGCGTCACGAATTCGATATATTCTGTGGCGGTAACGTAAAGCAGCCTATTTTCATAGTCTTATCTCATATTTGTACTGCAGATATATAGTATTATTTAGCACGCACTTTCATTTTAGTTACGAATTATAAAAAAAAGTCTAGCGTCAACAAAAAAATCGTATGATCATTTATTTCTAATTACAAATGTCAAATTAAATATATCCTTGAATTTTTTATTATGTTTTCTGCTAAGGAACTATTTTAAGTCAAATGACGTGATAAGCGTTTTAAAACATTCAAGGTCGTCAATAATTTTAATGAAGTAATATGGTTTTATTAACTGATTTCAATCAGGTTTCAATCTTAGATAATCTGATATACCTTATATGTCTACAATTTCAGTTTCCATGTAATCCTTGTAGCATAACGAATATACCAATGAAATTCCCATCGAAACCAATGCAGATTCTGACAGGATAAACAAACAAAAACTTATTTGAGCCTTTTTTATTATTTAATTTTCAATCATTAAGTACTTCATTCGTCGTAGAGGTAAAGCGTTTAACGAGAAAGCTGACAGTAGACTCGGACAATCAAACTTACCGGTCATTATCCCTTGTTGCACCATCGTGTAACTTAGTTCTCTTCTTGGTTTTTAAAACTATTTTGTAGTGGCAACAGGCTTCCTCATAATTCGAGAATTCCTTGAATGCCAAATATTTCATCAACTGTTTTGGATTGATTCAAGTCTTTGTATATGAGTTGAGGAGTAAGGCGCCCAAATGTTACACAAATATTCAAGTACGCTACGACCATTTGCAAAATATAGTATTTTATGCTTTCAATACTATTGAAAGACTATGTTACTCGTTTGATAAATCCTAAATGTTTAAAACCTCTATTCGCCACTACTTCAATATATTCACTAAAACAAAACTTCGTGTCGATTTATATGTCCAAATCCCTGTACTTATTTACTTTATTTGAGTTTTCACAGCAAAATTTTTAGTTAAATTTGATTGGATTCTCTTTGCGAGTCGACGTGCTATATTGTAATTTTTTGATATTAACCGTAATGCTATTTGTAGCATAATATTCCGTTAACGCATTTAGGTCCTCTTGTAATTTAAGACAACCATCGATGGAACCTATTTTTAGAGATATTTTTTATCGTCTGTAATTCCCAATGTGAAATAATTACCTGTTATATAGCAGAGGCCCTAGAATTGAACCCTGGAGTACGCCAAATATTGTCGTAAAAAAAAATACTTCTGACGTGATATATAGCAACAGCTTGCATTCCAGTTTTTAATATATAACATTAACCACCTAAATATATTTCCATGCAATTCTAATAGGTTTAATTTTTGTCAGAGTATTACATGGAACACACGGTCAAATGCTTTTACAAAATTTGCATAGATTACTTAATATTTCTCATCAATACTTCGTAAGACAACGAGTCCAACGATTGATTGATTGATTATACATAAAAATAATATGTCAGTTATATGTACACACATAGTATATTTAGTAACGAGTAGCGATAAAACTTTCAATACTAAACTAGAATCTAAATTTAACCACTATCGTTATAGTACTCCGAAGCCAGAATTTCCTTCATCTTAGTAACGGTATTATGTTTTTGTGCGCGCCATTGTTCATGCTCGTGACCTTCTCAATTAGATACTGTTTAATGCATTTGCAATGTTTCAAGCCTTCCGATCTTTGTGGATGCTTATGAAAGAGTTTGACCTCATTTATGCAACATTTTTTTGATATCCTCTAACCTTTGCCCGTGCCTTGATCACAATAACAAGTAATATAAAAATTTTAAGTCAATCGTAGGGATTGACTTTAAATTTTTTACTTTTGTCATCTAGCACGAAGTTCTTAAACGCATTATAAGGATAGTTTATTTATGTGTATATACGTAAGTATTTGTATTATTATAAATATCTTTATGTAGATAATATATGTATGTCTATTTCTATAGTAACACCGCCTACCTCTCTTTTCTTTGACTGTCTCCCTAACTGCAAGGGTTGTCTGGAAGAGATCGCTATGTAGCGATAAGACCGCTCAATTGCACACTAAATTTAGCTATTTGAAGTTGTTCAATTATTCTTTTATCCTATTTCTGTGGTGTTCAATAAAGTATACATTTATCTATCTATCCATACCTTCAAACATTCTGTGGAGCTTCAAATAGATGACACTACATTTCTTCGCAAAATAAATATAATTAATAAATTTGTAATACCTATACATGGGGAAAATTTCCACTAACTGAATAACTATTTATAAAACTAGGTGCAGTTAGTTATATTAAAAGTGGCTCAGAATTTAAGGTTATAAGATAGGGATAAGGTTTCATTGAAACAGGGTTAGCAGTTTAATAGGTCAAACGGGGCAAGGAAATAGACAAAACCTTTAGTTTTTCAACGATTTAATTGGCATAATAATTAATTTAATCTCGCAATCTTCACTAAGCCATTCTTAAGTTTGCAGCTTAACAAACACACATTTGAAGTCACTTAATGAAACTACGCAACAACCAATAACAAATTTAAAGCTAATAGGCTTTCAATCGACATACTGTCAACGTTTGCCAATACATTTAACACGCGTTCATAAACAAATCTAACTTTTAAACAGCATCGAACCACTGTCACATGTTTCAACACAGAGATAATGTTGCCTCAAGGCAATATGTAGTAGTTGACAAGTGTTTTGCAAATCGATGTACACAAGAATCATATTAATTCTTATTTGAATTGGATATACCATTCCTACAATCTGAAAATAAAAGCTATTGCCATTTTAACGTGAAACTCCTTAAAAGAATGATAACAACATCGGGCGATACAGTTTGGTGTTGTAGCTACATATATATCACCTCCACCCGAAATTCAATTACACCATTGGATGGCTAAAGAATCAAAGGATTTATTATACTAAATAAGGACTGTGAGACATCGCGCGCGGCGAAGGTGGAAGCCCCGTTACGAGACGTATTCGCGTACATCAAACGGCCGTATACATAATACAGCCACTCACTATTTTTGTTATCTAACCTAGTAATACTACTACTGTAAATTCCACTACTCAAGACGAAGAAGAAGAAGAAGACTGCAAAAAAATGGTTTAAAAGATCTAAATTATACGCATGATATGCTTAAACAAACTTATATATTAAACTGATAAATATTAACTTGATATAAAACGGATATAGTGAGTTATCCTTAAGAGAGATTATATTTAATATCATATTAATCATCACATTCTTGTAGATCTGTAAAGCAGGTATCATCCTATAATACATTGATAAAAGCTAGCAGTCGGCTTGAAGATTTATTTTATATATTTCAACCAATTTCCCTAGTACTTTAACAAATTTTATACAAAAGCTTTTGTCAAGAATCACTCTATTTATTGGTGAAAAGTGCACGAAAATCCGCTCAGTAGTTTTTGAGTTTATCGCAAAATAAACAGACTATTGAATGCGGCGGAGGGCTTCGTCTTATGAGACACTTTTTTGATTGTAAATTAAAATAAAACCTCTTCAGAATTTCATCGGTTAATCGTAAAGTATTATCTTAGAAAAAATCTAGTCTTTAAAAAAGTAACAAATAGTCACGTTTGTATTATATACCGGTTTCAAAATCCTATTTTTACAATGTGATACAATGTTATTTTACAGCTTTCTGAATAGCGGAAGATAAGTCACCAACGGACAGGGAAATAGCAATTTAAACGAGCTAAATGTCATTAAAATAAAGTATATATTCAATGCTACAAATGATTTAGTAATTAATATAGACTAGACTGGAACATATAGTTAGACTGTAGCTCGTAATCAGACTTACAAGAGGGAAATAAGACGTAAGCACAGAAAATCTACCTCATTAATCTATTGGTCAGCTTGTTTGGCTACAAACATGAGGTACTAGGTTTGAGTCCCAGGTCGGGTGAATTCGAAAATCGATATTCTGTTAAAAAATCTTAGGTATGTGCCTGAAATTGGGAAATTGCTTGGGTGATCTACTCGTGTTTCTCTGAAAGCACGTTAAGCTGTTGGTCCTGCGTCTGATCTTTCTCTTTTCGTGTCGGATTCCCGTTATATCGGACTAAGAGAGTGATGGAATAGAGAACGCATACACTTGTGTGTATACTCTAAAACCCTCTTTCCTACAAGTGAAGAGGCCTGTGCCCATCAATAGGACGATAAAGAGCTGCTATTTATCTGGCCTTACAGAAAATCACCCTTAAGTTATATTATTTTTATTGTTCACGAATTTTGCGTGTAACTGATGGTAAGTGATGACGCTGTCTAGTTTGGTAGCGCATTAGTAATATGTAGTTTACTTTTTAATACGTTCTACAAAGCATCGTATCAAAACTGAAATTATTTGCACGTCTTTGCTAATAAGTTGAGAAAGGATATGCTTAGATGAAAAGACAAAAAGGATTTATGAGTCAAGAGTGAATGGGAAAATTGGAAGGGGAAGACCAAAGCGTACGATCCTAGTCCAAATCCATGACATTTTAAATAAGGGCTAGGCCAAGGGTACTCTAAACTGACGAACTTGTATAAAAGGCTTAAGAAGAATGAAAGAAGCGAAGGAGATATGCAAGAATCGTGGCAACTGAAAGGACATAGTCTCTGCCTACCCTTATGGGAATAAGGCGTGATGCTATTTATTACTTATTGCACACAAAATAAAAAGATACAAAATATTAAAAAAGATAAGACAAAAAATAATAAGATAGTGACTAGTCACGACCGAAGCGTCTCACCAGTCCAGATCTAGAGAAATTAGGAAGTATAATTTCTCCAATTTACCCTAAGCATCGAACCTTGAACCTCTAACCTCAAAATAACTTGGACGACAGTGAAAGAAACATTTCGCACTGGTATTAAGTCTGAGCTCTGACAATTTAAAATAAACGTTAAAAAAATTAAAAATCGAAATTGATTACATAAAGTATTGAAATAAAGCATTTTAAAAGATACGAAGATGTAAAACATGTTTATTTCATTGATGTCCAAAATTTATGGGATAGTTTCTTGTTACAAAGTTAAAATTTGATAGGAAGCTGAGTAAGTGATTAAGTTATTTTAATCCCAACGACTCAAATAGTTTCGCATTAGTTCTGAAGCTACTTGTAGAATATAATCTTACAAAACATTACAACTATTATGAACTATTATGCAATATGATTACCCACTTATTGGAATTTCATCAATCAAAATATTATCGATTACCTTTAGATTTATTGTTTCAGTGCCAATCTGTTCTAATCTCTTCATTCACGTCAAGTTATACTTCGTAATGGATCCGATAATTTTTTGTGATGTAATTCAATGAGCCGCCCCAAAGGGGACGCACGACTGACTCCTATTTTTTATACAAATACGATTGTAAGAATAAGGTCGTGGTGATGTGAACGGATAATTATAACAACTAAATTTGTTAATGTCTGTGGCAGATAATTTCAAATAATTGATTGTAAAGTTAGGCAAATAATAGAGTGTTAAGTTAGCACTGCTAAGCTCAGGCTAACTAACTTATCTATTAACACAACATATCTAGTTTTATCTCATATAATTTTATATTTCTCCAATTACCATAATAGTTATTAATGTAACTATTAATGCTCCAGAAAAGAGCAATAATAATCTACAACACGATGTTCAAAGTTCGTATTTTGTAAGTTGTAAATTCTGTTTTAAATGTGATCGATTGGGGATTTAAATAATGTCAAATATCTGCCTTCGTTTTATGAAATAATTAAGAATGAAGTTTATTTTAAAACAAAGATAAACGAGGAACAATATGAATGAATATTACTTTAGGAAATCATGTACAGATGCCATAGAGGAATACTTGAAATAGTACAAAAGGTAGCGTATTTTTTAATCAATTGAGAGTACTGATTGGTAGTATTTAAACTCTTTTATTGGTATATTTGAAATGTCCTGCGAATTTAACATAATTTATAGATTATTGATGTGTCATTTGATGGCTTTTGCCCAGAATTGCTCCGAAGATACGAAAGTATCAATGTTTAAAGAAAATTTTGGTGTTAAGCCTACTAAGAATACAGAAGACGACCTATATTCAACGACTAACTAGTAACTAAGATAAATATACTACGAGACTTAGGATCCCAGAAGTGAAGTGATTTAAAATTATTCTGTGAAAAAACATAATTTACTTAAGTTAATAATGAAAAACATTTATATAATGATGCAGAAGTTATAGGAACGTCAAAAATTTTAAGTATTTACTAATACTATAACACAGTTACGGCAGACAGAGTTGAGATTTATAAGTTAAAAGTCAAAATAGATAGTCTTTAAAATTTAAAAAGGAATTCTAATAGAAATTTTGTTTATTTTGATATACAATCAATAAGGGTGAGCATCCTAACTATAATGACTCGATGAATTAAGTCGTCGGTTAAAACTAAATTGCGAATCAATAAAGCAAACAAGCGGTCATTGTATCACACAAAAACACCGACAACTCTCAAACTACAGTTATGAAATGAAATCTCAAATCCGATATTAAACACAGAGGCGATCGAGGCCAAACGAAAAGTGAACAAAAACGACGAGGTCCACGGAGAAGCAAAGTTCACAAACACTCGCCGAGTGTAAAATATAAATCTAAGTATACACGGGGACACTTTTCACTAATGCCAACGAATTGTAACAAAAATTTACGAATTAGGTATAAGTGTGCGTTGTGTATTTACTTGTTACTGAGTAAAATAACTCTACGTTAAAAAAATGACGACACAATACTTATTAATACTAATACTATAAAGCTGAAGTTCGTTTGCTTGAACGCGTTTATCACGGGAACTACCGATCCGATTTGAAAAATTATTTCAGTGTTAGATAGCCCATTTATCTAGAAAGGCTATAAGCTATATATCATTATGCTAAAACAAATAGAAGCGGTTCACCGATGGAGAATATTTCGCAAAAATTATGTATGACGGAAATGTTCCTCTTTAAAATATCTAAAATAAAGTCAAAAACAACATATATCTATCATTTAAGGTTTACTCACTATAACCGTTTTTATATGGAAAATTGCGTGATTCAGCTAGTACATAAAAAAGCCAAAGAAATTTCACTTCCTTCACGTGTACGCATAGAATTTTTCTTTGATTTACATATTTTAATCTTATAGTTTTAAATGAATATGTGATAGAGACATAAAGAAGACGAATTAAGTGAGATTCTTCGAAGAAGGTCCTTGTTTATAAAGCTTTTTGACACCATGATTAAGTATTTCTGTAGAACTTTACGAAAAATGTTATTACAAAGTGGAAAAATGATGTCAGTCTTGTCTCTAAAGTTCTGAACAAACTAATCATTACAAAGCGGAATAAAGTTGGAAAAAGCTTTCAGTTCTTTTTCACTAATAATTGTTTGTTCTGAAATCCAAGAGCTTTTAATTACACACACTTGTTACAATCAGCTCTTTTTATGTTCAAAAGAGTACGAGTTCTTTTTAAATATTCAGTTTCTGGCGTCTTTTACCAAAAAACAATTAATGCACTTGGCTTTAAAATTACAGTGTATAATATAGAGTCGATAATTCCTTTTTTAATCATAATTATGCAAAATTAGATAATGTAATAACAATTAACTTCAAATTCCTTGTTGTGAATTTGGTTTTTCACATTTCCCAATTAAAATTACAAATTATTTATTGTGAATTTCTTTTTTTTTACCATTACCAACACAAATAACAAATTCTTTATTGTGAATTTAGTTTCTTTTTCACACTTACAATTAAAATTTTAAATTCAAAATTAGAGATTTGTTTCTTTTCACAATTAGCAATAAAAATAACAAATTATTGTGGATTTGGTGTTTTTCACTGTCATATTCATAAAAACCTCATTTCTTTATCTTTTCATTAGAAAAGTTACACCAAGTGGGTAGAATGATTACAAACTTATACATAACTTTTACAATTACCAGTACAAATTATCTTCTAATATATTTCTGTTTTTTGTCATGCAAAAGAGTACAAGTTATACATAATTGAGTTAATAAGTAAAGAGAAAAAGACTTAACTTACTCAAGTAAACACTTTATTATGGTGCTTTTTAAATAATTTTTAAACCGTTGTATTTATAGAAAGATACTACAAGTTCTCTATGAGTTAATTGGAGTATCCAACTAATTTTCTTATAAGAATTTGTATTGACGTTTTCATAAACTTCAAGTTTTAACATTTCATTATAAATATTGTGATGGATAAAATATGCAATAAAACACATGAGGACACAGCTTATATACAATATTATTCAGAGATTTCCAAGAGCTCGACATTTACAACAGTCAATAGACACTATTTCAAGTATGGACAAGACATCTGACATTTGAGCGTGTCATAAAGTGTGTGCCAAACCTAAGAATAATTTCTCTAAGCAAAAAAGAATGAAACCACATTACTTACGCTCAGTGTCGACAACGAATTCTGCTTCTCAGTAAAAAAAATATAGTTACGAGCCGCGACTTTTTTCACCGCAACAAAACGTTCAATAGTTTATTTTTAAAAACACTTCTTTTGCACATTTATTGGGAATAGATTTACAATAGATACATGGCACTTTCGATTGGAACTTCCAGCTCTATCGAGGTCGTGTGTCCTTAACATGTATATCATTACCACCTCATTAATTACAATAGCTAAACCACTTTCCATTGTACCTCATTGTGATATTTAAAAGTAAAGTAAGTAACAGCCCATTAACGTCCCACTGCTAGGCACAGGCCTCCTCACTCATATGAGAGAGGCTTTTTAGAGCATAGACCCACCACGCTGCTCCACTGCGGATTGGCAGGCATAGTACACAAGTGTACTCTCTATTCCTTCACTCACATCACTTCAGAGACAGAGATCAGGCGCAGGACCGACGGCTTAACGTGCTCCTCGGGGCACGGGGGTGGGTCACACCGCCAACTTCCCAACTTCGGGCTAATATTGAGAAAACCTTAATAGAAAACTCAATATCCATTTTTGAATTGGTCCGACCCGGGACTCGAACCCAGGACCTCATGTCTGTAATCGAACATGCTAACCACTAGACCAATGAGGAGACCATCGTGATATTTATCATTAAAGAATGTTTAACACCTGCAACAGTGAACAAAACCTCATATTTTTTTTATTCAAATAGGTTCGAAAAGCAATTTTGAATCGTCAGTAGTCTGTCTATTGCTAATAAATCTACCATCGCTAAGAAAAGTTGCTTCCACTGAAAAGAAACCGGCAAGAAACTCAACGGTTACTCTTTCGAAGATAGTTTTGTAGTTAGCTTTGGAAACGGAATTAAATCCTAACATCTTTATCGCATAACTAATCTTCAACGTTATAATACGCCTTTTATTATAGTTTTAGAATTATTGATACGTAATATTTAAGCGATAACTTTGTATAAATTTTATAAAAAAAAACAGTATGCTTCAGATTAGTTCACACGGTTTAAGTAGATCACAACTCTCTCTCTCTATCTTCACTAACTTATATCTTCCTCTCAACATATATTGGCTTTGCACGATCATACTTTTTGTAACGCTCTCGTTAAATCGCTAGTTTATACATCAGTATAAACTAGCCATACTCTTCAAATCGAGAGTGCGCAATTAAGGTTTACATAAAAAAGGCTTCTCACTTATAGATGAGATGGACTCTCCTCTGAGAGAGGTCTTAATCACAGTCTTTATAAAGCTGTCGCCACGTATTCACTAGCATACTCCACAAATCAAGTATATAAAGAAGTTTAACTTAAAAACATCTCTTCACTCATAGGAGAGAGGGACTCTTCTTTGAGTGATAAGGCCTGCGTTCTCCTTGCGCCATCACATTTTTCGTAACACTGTCGTCAGGCATTGACAAGCATACTCCCCAAATGAAGAGTGCGTTAAGATGTTTTACTTCAAAAACTGCCTCATTGGTCTAGTGGTTAGCATGTTCGACGACAGACGTGAGGCCCTGGGTTCGTGTCCCGGGTCGGGCCAATTCAAAAATCAATATTGAGTTTTCTATTAAGATTTTCTCAATATTTGCCCGAAGTTGGGAAGTTGGCGGTGTGATCCACCCCCGTGCCTCGGAGAGCACGTTAAGCCGTCGGTCCTGCGCCTGATCTCTCTCCGGTCGTGTCGGATTCCCGTCACATCGGACTATGAGAGTGAAGGAATAGAGAGTGCACTTGTGTACTATGCCTGCCAATCCGCAGTGGAGCAGCGTGGTGGGTCTATGCTCTAAAAACCCTCGCTTCTCGGAGCGAAAAGGCCTGTGCCCAGCAGTGGGACGTTAATGGGCTGCTAATTACTTTTTTTTCTTTAAAAAAAGTCGTCTGACTCATAGGGGAAACCCTCCTATGAGTGAGGTGGCCTGTGCCCAGCAGTGGGACGTTAATGGGCCGCAACTTACTTTTCACAGTACAAAAGACTCTTCGAAATATCACAAAGACACAAAAACTAAAGTTTTTATCAGCTTCTTGCAATATACAAGTTTTATAGTGTAATTTAATAAGGGTTTTCTTGTTCTGAGACTTTTATGTTACGTACAATATTACCTTGTATTGCGATTATAATCTGGTTCAAGTTATTTTACCATTTTGCATACGAATTACTTGTACGTATGATATAACAACTATAATTTTCTTAACCTATTAAAAGCCTCGGTTTTAATATTTTTAAAAGTAAGGAGTTTGTTTGGTGTAGCGGGCTTATCTCAAAAACTACTAGTTGTAATTAAAAAAAATAGTGTAGTAATGGATAGCCCATTTATTAAAAAAGGCTATAGGCTATACAACCGCAAATTACAACAGATAGGAGTATAGCATCAATGAAAAATGTTGTAAAAATAGTGAAAATTTATTCGTTGTTAGAGCTTCCGTTGCATACGCTGCGTAGACGGTTAATGTTACGTAACAATCGTGTATGAAGGAATTGTTCCTCTTAAAAGGCTCTACAAAAAAGTCTCACATACTTTATGTTTATCTTGTAAGGTTCACTCAATATAATCTTTTATATTATAACCAAGTTCAGACGAAGTTGCGCGGATCAAATAGTTTATAAATAAGATACAAATATTCTTAACTCTAAGAAAATCTATTCGATTTCTTAGAAACTGATTATTTTTTTAATCAATCAACATAAGATTTTTAATCAAACTTCAATTACCTCTCAATAGTTTTCGCTTTCATTTGCTCTTGGCTAGATTTATTATAGTAATACTGTAATGTTTTGGCGATTCAGTTATGAATAGCCACATTATCTAGAATCTATATTTGAAACTACATATATTTGTTAATAAAATTGAAGACTGTCTGTCTGTCTTTAATGTCAAATTAATAGCATTCTTATCAAACGCATTTTAATGTTTACACGATACATTTAAGAATTTTCAGGCCGTGATTTCAATGACCTTATTCTTTACAATACATTACAAACACATCAAAATCATAATTTATAAGATGTAGATTAAAAGTATTATTTTTAATTTATAACCTTACATAACGTATCCTATCAATTATTCCCACTTAATTTATTAATTTGTTATAATTTGATGATAAGTGAATAGCTTTTGTTACCTTGTTAAAGCATCCAACTTAATCTATATATAACAAAACGTTATTGTAACAAATTATTTGGCATTACGATTATTTTGGAAGTCCCACTTGTACTCTATTTAAATGTATTTTAATAAGAAAAAGTTATGTTAAACTTTTAAAGTAATATCACATTTAGTGACTACGATCTAAAGAAAGAAAATGCCCTTTTTACATAAAGTTTTTACGATCATAAAACGTCGCATAGTAATTATAATTTGCATAAAATAAAATGAATTATTTTTCTGTAACATCCTAACGAGTAACTAACGTAAATTAACTTGTAAATAATTTCAAATTGACAGACCACGTTCATTTAATAAGGACAAGGAAATATCTCAATGTCTACTAGCAAAATTTGACCAGATGGTATATTAAGTATAAAAATATTTAACTCTGAGACGTTTTCTCTGAAATTCACTCTAAGAAGACAACAAATAACAATAAATTTATTAAAGCATAGCTATAATACTTTGATTTAAATACTTTTTCAATATTTTGGAATCATTGTTTTTATATACGAGTGATAATGATATAGAACGCTGTTAAATATACAGACCACTGAGAAGAACCCACAAACAACACATCGAAAAAATATCCTAAAGAAAAAGCAGAGTACTATATGTCATATTGTCACGATGATCTTTTCATTTCTTTTTATTAAAGACCAGTCTTTAGAGTTGTTAGACCTTTATGAAAGTTTGGATTAAAAGTAATTGTAGTAATTTACATAAATATATGTTCATTCGTTGTTTATTTCATGTCAAAGGTCTAGATCTATTTTAATAACTAGACTAGATTTCTATTTACTCTACAAAAGGAGGTTAATGTCAATAATATATACGGTTTTACTTCATATTTTACGTAGGTAATGTAGAGATTGACTGAAATCTTTATCTAGGGATATTAAGTAAATGAATTTGCTATTTATTTCATGTGAAAGATCCAGAGATAGTTTACGACTATAATATATCGTTAATATAAATAAACGTTATTAATATATCGATTTCTGCTACATATCTTTCAAAGGTAGTGTAGATTGGCTTAAACGTATATCTTTGGATATACAGTATATGATTTTGCTATTTCGTACAAAAATAAATGTTTATAAGCTATTTATTTTATATCAAGCTATTTGACGATTAAAGTAGATTCCTATTTACCCTTTGTTTTTATTTATTTGTCTTATGAATTTATCAAAGGCTAATGTAGAGATTAAATCTCTCTGTCTTTCGATAATAAGAAGATGACTTTGCTTTATTGTACATAAATGTATGCGCATTATAGGTCTAGAGCTATTTTAAAGACTACACTAGATTTCTATTTATTCTATACAAAGAGGTAAATGTTAATAATATACCGAGTACTACTACTACTACATATCTTTCAAAGGTAATGCTGAGATTGGCTTAAATGTCTATCTTTGGATATTAAGTAAAACATTTTGCTATTTCGTAAATAAATAAATGTTTATAAACTATTTATTTCATGTCAAAGGCGTAGATATTTACGCAACAAAAGAAGGTAAAAATTTTTTGCTACATATCTTTCTTTCTTAGAGATTGAAATCTCTCAATCTTTGGATATTAAGTAAATAATTTTACTTTTACGTATAGTTTATATTTACTCCACAAAAGGAGGCTAATCCTAATTTTCAAAGGCTAATGTAAAGTTTGAATGAAATCTACTTAAAACTGTCTATCTTTGGATAATTATTTTTATAAAGAAATCTTTGTTAACTAATTTACGTATTTCATTAAACAGTCGTTACTTTATTCACGATGTTAAATCTATAATTTATAATGTTGAACACAAATTTGTTTTTCACCTATTATTACAAACAATAGTTCGCCTTAGAATTTAATTTTCGTACCGTTATTTCAACTGTTTACATCACGATGTTGCGAATTAGAAAAAAGATTTGGAAAGTAAAAAAAGTCGATCTCTGTTCGCGATTAAGTCGTTATACTTACTGAAAAGTTTGACAGCACAGTTATCTGTAGCCGACCTTAAGAGGCTGAGGCCAGTTCCCCTCAAATCGTTTCGTATAATGGCAATGAATAAAAAAATCCAGTCACACTGAACACACCACTGAAAAATCAAGTTATCACTTCACGATCCTGCCCGACCTGGGACGAAACCCGTTCTCGGGATACCTTATACCGGTTTTACGTAAAGGTCACTATAAAAAAACAAGCAGACAGTTCCACTTCAACAGTGTTCGGGTTGAAAGGAAAGTCTTAAGAAAGTTTCGTGTGTTAAACTTTTTTCGCGATCGGAGTAACGGCGTTGACGCACCGCGCGACACGTGCAACACTGACGACGGGTCGGTGCAGACTGACGCGACGTAACCAGTCAAAGCAGGGCTACCACCACGAAAAACCCATTGAGCGCTAACAGCAGTATAAACAGCGCTGGTTTCAAACTAGTTTTTTTTTATTGTAGACAGGCACAGGTTAGCTGTAGTGAGTATTTGTGATCTCACATGGTAGTAAGAGACTTTAAACATATTAAATGTATGGTACGTTTAATCTAAACTAATATTATAAAAAGGACATATTTGCGTTTTTGTAATGTTTTCACACAATTTGAAAGTATGTTACTTTCTCAAAAGAAAATAGGGATTCCTAATAAAAATGCATTGATGTTAACCAAGGTGTGAAAAAAATTTTTCACGAAAAAACCGTCATCGCGTGCGCTGCGAAAACTATTACTACTTTATAACTTTTTATTAAATACCGTTTAATACTTATAATTTAAGAATCCATACATACATAGCAACACACCTCATTCCCATAGGGGTAGGCAGAGACCACGTTCTTCTACTTGCCACGATCTTTGTATATCTTCTTCGCTTCTTTCTTTCTTACTTTCTCATTAAACCTTTCATACAAGTTCGTCGGTTTAGAGTACTCTTGACCTGGCCCTTATTTGAAATGTCCTGGATTTGGTCCAGGAACGTTCGCCTTGGTCTTCCCCTTCCATCTTTCGCATTCACTCTTGACTCATAAATCCTTTTTGTAAGTCTCCTATCACTCTTTCTCTCTACATACCCAAACCATCTAAGCATACCTTTCTCGATTTTAGTCACTCCGTCTTCTTTTATACCACAACGTTCTCTTATCACAGTATTTCTTACTCTGTCAGTTTTACTCCACTCATACTTCCCAACGCTCTCATCTCTAACGCATTTATTTTACTTATGTGAATCTTCCGCCATACCCAACTTTCACTACCATAAGTGTTGGCACCAACACTCCTGCATGCACTGCCAGTCTGGCCCTTTGAGACACCATCTGGCTATTCATAAAGGCGTGCAGAGCACCATTTACCACATTCCCTCCATTCACTCTCCTTTCAATATCACTTTCACATATTCCATCTTTTGTAAATTTAGATCCCAAGTATACAAATTCTTTCACCTCTTCCACTTGTTCCCCATCTATCAAAACATTGCTAGTCATCATAGATTCATCTAAGAATATGAAATGTCAAAAATACGTATGTATATCCCTTATCTGTATAATAATGCGTGAAGCTAAATCTTTAAACCTAACTTTTTAACAAAATTGTGTGGACGGAGGGGTATGACATTTCTCACATTTTTTAGTTTACATAGAGAATGCAGTTTTTTTCAAATTACGCATAAAAAATGCATTAAATCAATAAAAAACACGTTACACACACACGCATAACGGGTATATATCCGTATTTGTCAATCGCTCTCAATTATGTACGTATGTATAGCGCCGTAAAGTTACATTAAAAGGTTTTTAAAATTGACAAAAGCACTAAGGAGGTTACATTAGAAAAGTTACAATGGCGGTTAAGTTTTCATAAAATTTCTCATTTTACAGTAATTTTGTTAAATATTTTCTTTCTCGCAATACAGATTACGTGTGTAGTAAACAAAACACTGGATGCACGAGAGAAATGGCGAATCACTGAGCAAGGTGGGAAGAGAGGCGACGTTGTGACGTTTCACCATGGCATGCTATAATGTTTCACTTTTTTTAGTTAAAACATTATAACTGATAAATCGATAAATCCACAAAAGCACAGATCACCACTTAATTGTCAACTCATTTTATAATAAGGGCTGATACAGACTAAAATGGTTATGTTAAATCTAGCAATAGAGAAGTATTTAGTTTCAGAAGTGAAACTTGTTTAGGCCCCTGAGGGTAATTTTTTTACGGATGAAACGCGTGATTAGCGTAACGAAGATGTGGAGCGTTTTTATGCTAATTCGTTTAAAGGTTAGGTAGTTTTAAAATTTACAAATAACACATGGTATTTTTATCCAAATTTCGTCATTTGAGATTTCAATAAATTATTTGTATTAATGTTGTACTCTTTTAATATTTAAATGACAATTAAATTTATTAAATTCCTAACAAATCATATCCTTTTCCATCCCTCGAAGTCTCTGGAAAAATTTTTAGATTTGTATAAATATAAACAAGACTTCAAAATTAGTTTGCCCAAGAAGTTTCATTTCTAAGATGCGTACTTCGTACACACGCACTTTTAATTTTTTTATTGCATTTTACAGCTTAGCCCCGGACTCTGAGTATGTTATATGATTAGTGATGATATAGTTAGCCTTTAATCTAGTAAAAGCTAACCTGGAAGTATTACCACTTATTAATTTATCTCTTCATAGCCTCTTCACAGTGAAGAATCTCAAATTTTGTTTGGACGCGATATTGTTGGTAGTATAGGAGCTAGCTGCAACCGAAGTTCTCTATGAACCCACAGACTTGGATACTTTAAAATATAAAATCTTAAATTTGTCTATCGGCCTTTCGAACCCGAGACTTCCACTAGCAAAGCAAGATGTCGCATATTGCACCAATGGCTCTGTGAATAGAAATTTTCATTATTTTATAATAAAAAAAAGACGATTATATCTATGTTGTAAAGCTATTTTTGTGAATATTTTGAAACAAATGGAAATGGAATAAAATACATGAATAATCTATTGAGATTTTCTCAATATTTTCCCAGATTGTGTTGTTGTCAGTATGGTCCACCCTCGTGACTCGGAGAGCACGTTAAGACGTCGGTCATGGCCTTAATCTCTCTCCGGTCGTGTCGGATTGCCGTCACGTCGGACTATGAAAGAGAAGGAATAGAGAGTGCACTTGTGTTTGTCTGCCAACCCGCAGCGGGGCAGCATGTTGTGCCTACGCTCTAAAAACCCTCTCTTTATGTGTGTGAAGGCCTGTGTCCAGCAGTGGGACGTTAATGGGCTACTGTTTAACTTTTTACATAAATAATTCTGTACAAGTACCAAATCAATTTCAAAATTAGTGTTCCAAATTCAAATATACTAAGAGTAACTCTCTATTTATCTTGACTCACTTATATCAACTTCCGTTCGCACTTTTCATAATGCTCTCGTCACTCATTCGCCAGTTTACTCCCTAAGTCAACCATGCGTAAAGAAGTTGTACTTCAAGAAGTCTAAGATTATTCACGAAGTCTACAAAAGCTCATATTACTAGGTAGAGCCAATTATAAAGTCAGTATGATTTATATTTTTTTAAATGAAACATCTTTAGGGTCGACTTTATAATGGTAAAACTTCTTTTTACGGATGAAATGAGTGATTAGCGTCACGAAGATATGCAGCGTTTTTATACTAATTTGTTTGAAGATTAGGTAATTGTAATATTTACAAATAACATGTGGCATATTAATTTGCAACTTGCCATTTAATGTACTATTTTTCATAAAATATAAAACAAAAATATTGCTCTTCTATCAAAATTTAATAAATAAATACATTTTTATTTACAATTCGTCATTTGAGATTTCAATAAATTATTTGTATTAAATTTTAACACTTTTAATATTTTCATGACAATTAAATTAAAAATTTGCATATCTCCCTTTAAGTCTCGTAAATCTTGAGTTTTAGATTTGTATAAATGTAAACAAGACTTAAAAATTGGTCTGCCAAAGAGGTTTCACTTTTGACATGTGTACTTTGCACGCGCGCACTTTTAATTTTTTATTGCTAAACTGATAGGAGGTGATGATAAAGTTTAAGATGGAAGCGCACTTATCTGTTAAGATGCAATTTACTTCTTATGGTTTCCACATAGCATCTTTTGAATAAAAAAATCTTGATTGGCGGTACGTCTTTGCTTGTAGGGTGGTAACTAGCCAAATCCGAAGCCTCCATTCCAGATTCAGTCAAGTAAGAAAATGCAATTTCACAACTTCGCTCTACTGGGGATCGATCTCGAGACCTCTGCTAGCAAAGAGAGTACTCACCACCACTGCGCCAAAAAGGCTGCCAAAAATAAAGCACTAAAATTGTCAAAAGACGCGAAAGTGTCCAAAAAAGCAATATACCTAGCGCCGGAAGCGCTTAAATGGCAGCGTTGAGTCAAAGCCTTCGTAACGTCACCGATGCTTCTGTGTGAGTGACGAACTTGCAGATTCCACTACAGTACTATTGCAACGTGTTTAAAAGCAAAGCTCGCAATACATTGCTGCTTTAAACGAATAAGTTTGTAAAATTAATATATATTAAACCACTAGCTGACTAATTTAGGTTTTGAATTGTTTCTGAAAGTCCAGCACAGGTTTAAAAGGTGAGTACATGAAAACAAAAAAAGTGCAGGTGTACTTTGGCGTAGATAAAAATCTTTTCAAACAATGATATGCATAAACTTTGGCTCGGAACTTTTAAATTATCAGTCAATATCATTGGATAGCACAACTTTTAGCGCGATTATTTAATGCCTTATTTAAATACACGCTTGATTACAAAATAATTTATAAGCAACAGTTAGTATCTTAGAAATTTTAACTATAAATCAAATACATCCATCAGTCGTTCACTCAATGCAAGGCAAAGGCCAAAGATTCGAAAATAATAAACATAAACCGACTTTCATTGAATATAAATAGTTTATAATCTGTTTTCTATAGACGAGTCTGAAAGTTATAATTTTGATAAGAACGTCGCGTTGATATTTTCAATGTCACAATATATATAACAAGTAATATAATAAAATAATTGAGGTATTATATAATTACAAAATATAAAAAAAACTAAAATGTTGATTAAAGCTTACTTCAGAGTGTCAGTTTTTGTGACTGTGTGCGCGCGCTTCGTAAAAATTTATTCTCATCACTTTTCCCTAACGCGCCTATAGAAGTATAACTTCAACTTCTTTGAAACTATTCCTACTTGTCAAACATTTGATGTTCGTGCAGGCGTTCAGAAAATTAAAGTAGTATAAAATACATTTTTATCATGTTTTTGACATTTGACATTGACAACCAACAACTTATGATCGCAACTATTACATTTTACAGCAGCTAAAACGGGACTTAAAATTAATATCAAGAAGACTAAGGAGATGAGAACTAGTACAAATAATTCCTCCCCTATGGAAATTGGCACAGAGCACCTAGATCGCGTCCAGTCTTTCACATATTTGGGCAGTGTCGTGACGGAAATCGGAGGCACAGAAGAAGACATCACTTCTCGGATCGCCAAAGCCCGAGCTACCTTCGCACGCCTAGGACCTGTGTGGCAATCGCAGAAATTGACCCGAAGGATTAAACCTAAAATCTTCGGGTCCAATGTTAAATCTGTGTTGCTATATGGGTGCGAAACGTGGAAGGTCACCAAGGACATCTCGCGCCAAATCTGTCAACGTCTGCGTCAACCGGTGTTTGCGTCGCAACCTCGGAATATACTGGCCCGAGGTAATCTCTAACGAAGAGCTGCTAGAGAAATGCCGTGAGACTTTGATCGATCACCAGATCAAACGGCGAAAGTGGAGATGGACCGGCCATACGCTACGTCGGGATTCCAATCATACCCCTACGCAAGGTTTGGAATGGAATCCTCAAGGTAGAAGGAAGCGTGGTCGGCCCTGACAGACTTGGCGCCGTTCAGTACTGGCAGAGGCGGGGAACATTGGAATGACGTGGGGCGAGGTGAAGCGCAATGCTCAAAATCGTTCGCGATGGAAAATTACTGTGGACGCCCTCTGCCCCACCTAGGGGATATAGGACATTAATCATCAATCATTACATTTTATGGACTTTGAAGGAAAAGGTCGCGTTTGTTTGATTATGAATTCTTTTTGTTCCGGTTAATTTTTGACCACATTTTTGACGGATCCATGGGAAAACCGTATAAATCTTAAATTTTCATTAAGCAAGTGAAAGAATAAGCCAAGGTTAGATGTATATTATTTTTTTACATTTTAAAGGATATTAATTTGTTTATTGCGCGTTCGTAGATTTAGAAAAGGCCTATGATCGAGTGGTGAGGAATGAGCTGTGGTCCACGTTATCTACGTATGGTGTGTGCAGTAGTCTGATTCAAGCATTGAAGTCTCTCTATGACGGTTCTAGTGCCTGTGTCAGAATAAACGGAGCGTACACGGAGTGGTTTCCTGTCGAAAGAGGTGTTCGAGAGGGATGTGTTGCATCACCATGGCTCTTCAACCTATTCATGGATAAATGTTTGAGAGATTTAAAAGAAAGTATTTATGGGTTAAAAATGAATGAATTACTCATCAAATGTTTACTCTACGCTGATGATCAAGTAATAGTTGCGTCATTCGCTAATGAGCTACAGGAGATGCTAAATATTATGAATGACGCTTAGAACGGGAAAGAAATGAAAGTGAATGTAAACAAAACGAAAGTTATGCTTTTTGAACGAGATGAATCTATGATGAAAGGCAATATTTTGATAGATGGGGAACAAGTGGAAGAGGTGAAAGAATTTGTATACTTGGGATCTAAATTTACAAAAGATGGAACATGTAAAAGTGATATTGAAAGGAGAGTGAATGCAGGGAATATGGTAAATGGTGCTCTGCATGCTTTTATGAATAGCCAGATGGTGTCTCAAAGGGCTAGACTGGCAGTGCATGCTGGAGTGTTGGTGCCAACACTTATGTATGGTAGTGAAAGTTGGGTATGGCAGAAGAATCACAAAAGTAAAATAAATGCGGTAGAGATGAGAGCGTTGAGAAGCATGAGTGGATTAAAACTGAGTGACAGAGT